>OW804098.1:119998140-120361894 GCA_942159475.1 Sthenelais limicola
CCCCCTCCGCCCCACTCAGTCCCCCTCAGCCCCACAGCCCCCTCAGCCCCCTCAGCCCCGCTCAGTCCCACTCAGCCTCTCTCAGCCTCCCTCAGCCCCACTCAGTCCTCCTCAGCCCCTCAGCCCCTCAGCCCCCCTCAGCTCCCCTCAGTACCCCTTAGTCCCTCTCAGCCCCCCTCAGCTCCCCTCAGTACCCCTTAGTCCCTCTCAGTCCCCCTCAGCTCCCCTCAGTACCCCTTAGTCCCTCTCAGTCCTCCTCAGCCCCTCAGCCCCTCAGCCCCCCTCAGCTCCCCTCAGTACCCCTTAGTCCCTCTCAGCCCCCCTCAGCTCCCCTCAGTACCCCTTAGTCCCTCTCAGTCCCCCTCAGCCCCCCATAACCCCCTTAGCCCTTCCCCCCTAAGCCCTATATGCATAAATACAACCCTGCTACTGTTAGAAGAGGTAAAAGGGTTTAAAGGCAGAGCACCCATTTTTAAGTTGGGGTAAAATTGCACCTTTTAAATGCGTGGGTGTTGTAAAGAGGGTTCAGGCAAAACTTGCCCGTAAATGTGAGTTTTACATTAGTGTAGTCAATCTGCAACATTCAGGCAGAGAGTGGGGTATTAGGGGTAATGGTGAGAGGGTGTGGGAGGGTGGAGGGGTATTAGATGTAATAGTAAGAGGGTGGAGGAGGGGGCTGGAGGACATTGAACCACTGTCATTGGGCAATTAGTGTTATGGACATAAATCATTGCCTCATTCGGGATGACATTTAGATGGGTAACCTAAAGATGCACTCTCAGTTAATGTCAGACAAAACTTGAGCAACTGACTCTGGCATAAGAAAGATGGCTTCGTGGATATCTCTGTGAGAGAAAGAAAAGAAAGTATCTCTTCGGATATTAGAATAACCATACGTCATGTTCATTATGTGTCGGAATATCTTAGAAAAGGAACATGATATTTGAAAAAGAAAAATGTGGAATATGTTGGATATTTACTATGACACATTTTTATCCTGACAGTTTGGGAACAAAACATTTGCTACAGGGTTTCTAAAGCTTCCTTATTTGTATTTTAAGGATCCGACTAAATATCTTCATGGGATGAGTCCACTTATTATCGCTCACCGGCGGTAGTTTTCCTTCCGAAATAAACATATATAAACTGGCAGCATATTATTGATATACTCATTATTCTTTTTTAAAAAAACTAGAGAGACATATAGAGAGTCCTCCAGTGGTTGTTATTGATGTATAGAAGGGAAGTGTACACCTGCCACTGTCTAGTATTGATGTCATATATCAATAACATACAGTCTGGTATACTACAAGTGTAAATGTGATGTGTTTCAGGAAAATGAGTCATAAGTCGCAAAAAATAGATTTTGAGATATCATTATATTTGAAAAGATGAGATCAAGCCGATTCCAATGGTAGTAAACAGTCTAATAATCTAATAAGTATTTCTAGATTTTAAGTTTGATATTTTCGTTTTTGAAAAAAAAAGTTTCCAATATTTCTGGGGGTCAATAAACAGTAAAGTAACTGAATGTAGTCCATATGATGACCTTTAAAACGAAAGGATATATTACATAGATTGTCCAGAAATTTGATACACTGATTGATATAACTATAATTGATAAACTCTCCAACAATCAGAACATTCCGGTCATGTGATCTTTTGAAAAAAAAACACTTTGAAAAATATCATTTTTGCGACTTATGACTCATTTTCCTGAAACACATCACAAATATACCATCCATGACAAGTTTTCACTTCATATCTGAACTTCAACATCAAGAACCTTTATTGCAAATGTTGCAAATTGCAAAGGTTGCAGCAGTGATCCTCATTGGTACTCATACCAGATACAGTGGGTTATAAAGCCTGTGTATTATACCTTTCTGGCAGGTAATATGGAATGCAATAGGTTGGAGCATTGGTGCTCGTATCACAAACAGTGTGTAATATAGCCTGTTCATTATATACATACAGGATAACTAACGAGTTGGTTGAAGGATTGTGAATATTGCACGAGTTGCGCAGCCAACCAACGAGTTAGTTATCTGATTTATTATATATGCTTTATATAAGACAAAACAATGAATATTTTGTAGAAATATTATCAAATTATGATCTTATAAGATGCTTGATATCATGCCTAGGCTTATTACTATGCACCACGCAGTTCTAACCCGTTTACCAGGCCTTGCTGCAAAGGAAACTAACTTGAGAAAAATAGCTCACAGTTCCGAATCAATTTCAGACACTTTCACAGCTTTAATTTTTTAAAAAGAAAGTAATCCCTTGACAAAAGGTGGACTTTGATTAGGATGAAAGGATTTTAGTTTATTAATTGATTTGATAGCTGTATTACCCGTCTGCCTGCGTGGAAAGTTACGACGATCTGACAACCAGATCCTTTTGACAAGTTTTGCGGGAAAATCGCTCACATTTTCGAATCATTTATAACCTTTTCACAGCTTTAAATGTTTTTAAAAACAGAATAATGCTTTAACCAAGGATATACTTGAAAAAAGTTGAAAGTGTTTATTTCCTTCATTTATTCATTCAAATATCACCGTTCTACCTCCCATTCTGTCTGCGTTACTGTGCGTTGACAACGATGGCGTGATTCCCCTCAAGTGGACCTACACGCTTTCATAGCGTGGAGTTGTATACGACACAACTCAGAGCGTGGAGTTGTATACGCACACAACGTATACAACGCTACAATACGTTGTTTCAACGGCAACGCGTATATAATAAAACTCTGTAAACATCTCTGTGAATCTAGAGTGAGCAACACAGAGTGGGTATTTCACAAGTGAGATACGTGGGGCTGTCATGGCAACCAATGTGTTTTTTTACTAAGATTAACATTGAAATTCCAATTCATGACTCACTTTTCTTCTAATTTTAGGATTGAAAGCTAAATTAAAGTTAAACTTTAACTTCCCTATGGTAAGTCTTGTTTAATCTGAAAAACTAACTTGTTGGTTATAGTCACATAGAATATTGCACTTGTTGCTACGCAAATCATGCATTATTCACGCTCCTTCAACTAACTTGTTAGTTAACCTGTATCATACCCTTCTAGCAAGTAATATTTAGTACTTAAACCACGGTCAGTCTAATGACATCGTGTTGCTGCCTGAAATATAGCACGAGGTACGAGTGCTATATTTCAGAGGCAGCAACACAATGTCATTAGACTGACCGTGGTGTAAGTACTTTATAGCACGTAAGGTCGTCAGATTTCTAATTGAACAGTCATAAATCGGTAGACACACAATCCCTCTCTGTACTCGGGTATTCTTCCCTCATTCCCTCAAAGACATTTAGGGGCTTTGTGTGACATCATCTTTCAGAAGGCCTCCATTATGCCCAGACTCTGGAGGAGGGCTCATCATCCTTTACTTGGTGATTTTGATATACTATATCTAGCAAAATGTAATTATTATTTCTACCCTAATATTGCCATACTATGTAATTAATTGTATTGTACTATACGATTGACATAGCAAACCAGGTACTCACATTAAGCTCAGCTTAATTCTTGTTAATTCATGATATAAGCCAATATGATACAAAGAATATTCTTGAGAGCGAAGCCCCTCCAGTCTGGGTTATATCATTGCATTGGCCGATACCATTGCATCAGATACGTGTCATTTATTTGTCTTGTAAAGATTTTAAAAAAAAACAATTTAACAAGGTTTTTTTTGTCGCTGAAGATTGTTATATAAATAGTTACTTTACATCAACTACGTCAAAGTTAGATTAAATCTCTTTTAACTAAAAAAAGAACTGGAAAATTAGCGAAGGCATTAAGATCTTGTTTGTTCTGACATTGTCTGTCTTATTAGGATGAGAACGTAACGCAACAGTAGATTCATTTGTGCCACCGGGAGATTCATTGATTAGTTAGCTGCCATTATCGATATATAATTGTCATCCATGATTTAGTTAGTCTTTCTCTCTATCATGTTAGCCAATTATTAATTTCTCATGTCTGGTCTGTGATAAGATAAGAAGTTTATCTTTTTCTAGAGTCCCAAGTTATTGATTCATCATAAGGTGGAGGGAACTTGGCGGGAAATTAACTTGATCATTAACCCTACTATTGCATAATTGCCATTCCTTTCCCTCCATCTCCCTGACTCTCTTTCACCTCTCTCTCTCCTGTGTGCTCTCTTTTAGTTTCAAGAGTGGTATATTTTCCTCCCAATCATGCTCTATCATTTTGAGCGTGCAGGTAATAAATGAGAGTACATGGGTGTGTGCCGTCTAAAATGACCATTGCTTTGATTACAGCAGAGGCCCTCCTGGGGGTGTTTGAAGTGCCGACCTGAGACACCCAAGAAAGGGTGCATATATCCGATCTAAGACACTACCGTTTATGACTGTTTAATTAGAATCGGACGACCTTAGTGCTATAAAGAATACTATAGGTTACTGCATTGGTGTTCATACTACATACAGCGTGTAATATGGCCGATGTATTATACCTTGCTATTGGGTAATATGGCCTGTGTATACAGTGATATCTCAAAATCCTTTTTTTAATGTTGTGTGCCTCATTCATCAACGTTAACAAGTGACAACAAATCATCATGGACCTAAGCATTTTGAACAAACAAGATGGCCGACATGAGGAAATAAAGAAATATTGTCATATTTGGGTTTCTTGCCATTGAATACATAGGTATAGACACCAAAATGAGGTTTCTGTCTTTACTATTAGCCCAGACATGATACATTGAATATTCAGATGGTGCCATTTTGGAAAATGGCCGCCACAGCTGCCACATGCCATATCCAGTTGGGGTCTCGTTTGAAAAATAAACTGTAATTGGTCAAAGTACCTGTGTACCAAATCTCTTAGCTCTATCACAAAATGAACAATTTTTCCCTTATCCTCCGTACTATAAGTCTATTTATTATTTATTATTGGAGTGATCTATGACATCTTATCCTCAGATATCAACACATTATGACTATATGCTAAATAGAATAATAATCCATCATTGTTGGATTAATGTGTGACGGCTACCATCTGATACTGAAGGCTAGGGCCTGTACTTAGGCTGGTAAATAACAAAGACTCTGAGTCTATCAATACAAGTGTGAGTGGAGGAACAGGTGGTGCAGCTACCCACTCATTAACACTAAGTGGTGGGGGTAGGGGGGAGGTGGGGGGGGGGGGGGGTAGGAGCAGGTGGAGGGGTAGTAATGGGGGGGGGAGGTACCATGGGGGGAGGAAGGAGGGTCAGATTTCCAGAAAATGTACAATTCATTTTCAACACTCCTCTGAAATAACCCACATTAAGACAAAAATGAGCTTCAAAACGCAGTTTAATATAACAGAACTGGATTTGAAGATCATAAATTAATTGTTCAGAACTTTCACGGTTTAACATTTCATGCCAGTGATTTATATTCCTTTAGTTCCTCTTTAGTTTACTCTTTATTCTTTTCATAATAAATGATAATGGAGTAACTAGCAGTTTTAAACAGTGATTTATTTAGTTGTAGCCTCTTCAACAGGCTTCCCATCCATCTACTTAATAGGTCTGATTTTTCAAAAATGCGCAATCTACAGTTCTGCACATTTCTCTAATTCTGCTAAATTAGAGTAAAAAATGATAAATACTGGGTATATCTGAGTGTATTCTGTATTGTATTCATTCAATAAATCTGTCTGGTTTTGTTAACTGAATTTTGAACCTGATTTTAGTCTGAAATTTGGGTTATTTGAGGAAATTGGTGAAGGCCAATTGTACATTTTCGAAAGACTAGAGCCTCATGGTGCATACAATTAATAGACTTTTCATTCTTTTGTAAGAGACCATACTACATTGCTCTTGTTTACAGCTGGACATCTTTCACTTCTTTAATCCCTATGTGATATATATGTAATGCCATGTCCTACCTCTACTTTCTATATGCTACTTACACATATTATAATATATATACAGGATAAGTCACTAGTGGGTCTGAAGGAGCAGGAATATTGCACGAGTTGCAACCGCGCAACACACGAAGCCGAAGGCTGAGTGTGTTGTGCGGTTGCAATGAGTGCAATATTCCAAGCGACGAAGACCCACAAGTGATTTATCTGATTTATTATATACGCTTTATAAGAGGTAGAACAATATATATTTTGCTGAAAACAATCATAATTTGTATTGAATTGAATTGTAATTGCATTTCAACCATTATCCCTATGCTCCTACGCACAGCAAGTGAACATGAAGGAACACTGAGAGAGAAAGTTTGTGCGAGAGAAATAGCTCACATTTCCAAATCAATTTCAGACACTTTCACAACTTTAAATCTTTTGAAAATAAAATATTGCCTTGACAAAGGGTAGACTTTGATAAAAGATAAAAGGATTTTGGTTTATTTGTTCATTTGATAGATATATTACAAGTCTACCTGTGTTGAAAGGTACGACGATCTGAAAACCAGACCATTTTGTTGTCAGTTGGCCACTGCGGGAAAATCGCTCCGTTTTCGATTCAATTTACATCCTTTTCACAGCTTTAAATAGTTGTAAAAGTACACTAATGCTTTAACAAAACATAGATTAGATAGAGATGCAAGTATTTTAGTTTATTTCCTTCATTTCATCTATATTTTACTGTTCTGCCTCCAGATCTGCCTGCATAGAAAGCTAATCATGCTAATGGCATGATTCTGCTGAGTGTCTACTTTTGGCGCTGCCATAAGCCCCTTCGGCTTGGCACTCAGAGCGTGGAGTTGTATACAGCACAACTCAGAGCGTGGAGTTGTATAAGTACACAACGTATACAACTCTACAATACGTTGTTTCAACGGCAACACATATATAATAAAATGCTCAAATGCACGCGCATGCTGCGCAAGCATTTCACACGCATTGTGCGCATTGTCATACATAAGTACTATGGGTATGTTGTCCACAAGGTGGCAGTAAGAGTCTAGTAGACTGCATTTTATTCTCCTTTACTTCCTTATACCTTTATGTTACTACATCCAACACCTTTATTCTTATGTTATCGTTTCTGCTATGTCCAATGCCATTGATCGTTTATTAAATAGAGTAATTACAAGCTAAATTCGCTCTTGTTGTTCTTATTTCTCCTCCCCAGTATTAACCAAGGGTCATTACAAATATACGCTTGCATAGATCAAGGACATTTATTAAAAGGAGTAGTTGTGTTTTATTCACAAGATCTCTTTGTAGGAATATTCTCATCTTTCAACCCTGTGTATTAAATATAGCCTTGCATTTCTAAGCTCTTCCAATGGAGTAACAGTATCACATTTAAGATATAGAAATACTTGTTAAATGTTCTGATGTGCTTTGCTCTGTGACTTCAATAAGGAGTATATCTAACTACATTTACCATAGTGTGTGACTTTATTTTGGCATACATGAATATGAAAATATTATTATTATAAAATTGTTGTTCAATAAACATGTACATGTGTTATGTGTTTCAGGAAAATGAGACATAAGTCGCAAAAAATAGATTTTGAGACACCATTATATTTGAAAAGATGTGATCAAGCTGATTCCAATGATAGTAAACAGTCTAATAATCTAATTAGTATTTCTAGATTTTAAGTTTGATATTATCGTTTTTGAAAAAAAAAGTTTCCAATATTTCTGGGGTCAGTAAACAGTAAAGTAACTAAATCTAGTCCATATAGAGACCTTTAAAACTAAAGGACATATTATATAGATTGTCCTGGAATTGAATACATCAATGGATAGAGCTATACGTGATCAACTTTCCAAAAATCAGAACATTCCAATAATGTGATGTTGTGAGAAAAACACTATGCAAAATATCAATTTTGCGACTTATGACTCATTTTCTTAAAACACATCAAATTTCTGTCAACTGAAGAGGAATGATCACTCTCAATGTTATAACACGCTGAGATCTTTCCGGTATCCCTTCAGAAATAAAATCCTTGAAATGAATAGTCATCCAACCCCTACCCCATTCCTCTCCACATCCCTTAATAAAAGAGAGATATATTCCATATAATTCATGTACCAAAATGCACTTAAAACTTCAGGTAAGGCGGGTGAATGTCCTAGGATGGTAAATGTCCTGGATGGTAGATGTCCTAGCGGAGTAATGTCCAGGATGGTAATTGTCCAGGGGGTAAAAGTCGGGGGGATATGTCCGGCGGGTGTATGTCCGGCGGGTAGCTGTCCTGACACCATTCAGAACATGTCATATAATTCAATATTTTTGGGTGAACAATTACTATTAAAGTAGGTAAATGTACTCCATTGGATGATCTTAGAAATGCATGGATATATTTAATACACTATCCCGAAATTTAGTTCATGTATTCATAAGACCTATCTGACTAGATACTCTAAAAATGAAAACATTGCAAAAAGGAGATCTTGTGAACAAATGACTTTTAAAAATATGAATTCTGCGACTTATGACTCATTTTCCTGAAACACATCACAAATAATATATTCATAAGATGTCCTATAGTTCAGGCATTTTAGCATTGAACCTGGAATAAAATAATGTAAAGTTGATTTTTAAATATATAATGTGGGACACACGGGGGAACATTCCCTGAAAAGACCCCACCTAGGCACTGTGTGCTTTTTGAGATTTTGACTAGTCTTTACCTTTATTGGAACTATCATGATCTCATCTATTCAATTATGGAGATATCGACTTGAGACTGATTTTCCTGTGACACATCAGATGACCAACGGTCAGTCCAATCTGACCAGAGGTCATTAGCCTTGAGGTCTAAGTGAGCATAAGCCACATTATGTCACCACCTGCCCTCAGTAGGTGTGTATAAATCATGCCTACCCTTAGGCATGCCTACACCAGGCATTAATAGTTAAACAGGTTATCTTGCCCCCAGGCATGCCTATACCAGGCATTGATGGGTCAGATTTTCAGAAAATATACAATTGGCAGATCAACACATTTGTATTACGTTTTAGGAAAATAAGTCATAATTCGCAAAATATGGACTTATGTTGGACCCATATTTGAAATGAGGAGATCAAGCTGATTCCAATGATAGTAAACACTAGGATACCTTATAAGTATTTCTATATTTTAAGTTTGAATATTTCTATGTTTGAAAAATAAAGTTTCCAGTGTTTCTAGATGGGTAAAGTAACTAAATATACTCCATATGAAGGCCTTCAAAACGCAACGATAAATTTGATACAATTTGCTGAAATTTGTCATATAGATTCATATTCCTATAAGTGTTAAACCCTCCAAGGATCGGAACATTTCACTAAAGAGATCTTGTGTGTGGCTGACTTCCGGTTCACGCCAAAATTGAATGAAAGGTTTTTCACTCCGCTGGAGTTTTAATGCCCCTTTTTTTCAGGTAGGAAGTCGCAGAATATCCTAATTATAGGATTGGAATGAACATTTACACTTTAAGACTACACAGTGGTTTACCTAGTGACCGTTCGCAAATGCAAGGTTTAAAATAACAGAAATCTATTTCCGAGAAAGTGATCTGCACAGATTATCGCCAGACGCCATCTTGACTCCTCCACGGCCCCAGCCGGAGGAATTAAAAAGGATTATCGTCCACACGGTGCAAATAAGGACAGAAAGGACTGAAAAGTTACAGACTACTGAACTCTTTCTACTGAAATGGAATATCAACAAGGATTAAAATACAAAGTGACCTTAGGATTAGTAGAAGATTAGCACGCTAATCTCTTGAAACAATCTCGTGAAAACGGCGAGCAGTGTCTAAACAAGCTGAAAGTAAGTTCTACTAAGTAACGACAGGTGGCCTCAGTGTTGCTCTCGACTCGCCAAGGCTAGGAAGACCGAAATATTACTAACTTTTGATATGGAAGTATGAGAACGGTTCAAGGCGAAAATAAAACTTGATCTGAAAAGGTGTACTGTGCAAAGGAAAATAATCAAATCTGAACAAATAACCAAAAAGTTTTAAAAAGTTATAGTGAATTCCATTTTGTCAGAACGACAACTTAAAAAAACGGTAAAATAGACTGTTGAAGCCTAAACATTAACAAGAGAAAAAGTAGGAACAATTAATCATGGAAGAACTAAAATCATTGGTTAGGTCGATGGCATATGAGGCAAACCAAAAGTTTGAAAGGGACAAGAGGAAGTTCGCTCAGTTGATTTGCTTGTTAGAGCAGCTGGAGGAAACTGAAGAAGTCAAATCCGACGATAATATCTGTGAGAACTTTTTACCAAGACATGAAGAAATCAAACCCAATGATTCTACCAATGAGAACTCTGTACCAGAACATGAGCTAGAAGAAGTGGAGAAAGAAGTCTTGCCCAATAGGAATTTCCTGCAAGGTGACAGGGAGAGTGGCATTAAAAAAATCAAGATGACCAAGAAACCACTGGAAAAACAACAACTGGCCGACGTAAAATATGGAGAGAAAATCAAAGGGGAATTCAAAAAGCTAGAAAACAAGATGAACAGTGATGCTTCCTTTTCTATTCACACATGGGAAGCCAGATCCCGCCTAGGCATTGGCTGATATGGATTATAGGGATTTTAAACTAACCCATTCTCCTGGTGATTAAGGGTGTAATTAATCTAGTAATAGGGGGTCGCTATCAAGAAGGTTAAAGGAAAGTATGAATTCTAAGTTGGCAGGTTTTAGCCTTAAGGATTTTGTAAATCCATGACAAGTCGCTACCACCATTTGTGAAAATAGTAATACTATATGGTTTAATATTACTTCTCATAGGGCATAAGTATAGTGTTTTTTATGACATTGAATAAGAAAAATGTGAAAAGAATACTGGAATTTATTTTATTTTCTTTCAGCAATTGTACGCAGACTCTATGTGAACAAATATTCATTGAAAATATTGAAAGTTTAAAATGATATGTATGATAAGAATTATTAACCGACTTGAAATCATGATTCCTTTTTAATTGAATCGAACATGTTAAGGGTGGGATATGAATGAATAAGTATGTAAATGAAATTGATTCGCTGTTGTGGTTTTCTTCTTATGTTTGTATATTATTAACTTTGTGCTTAGAATTGTAAAAGCCTCGAAGGCAGGTATCAGAAATAAAGTCAGTTGTAAAAAAAAAAAAAAAAAAGAGATCTTGTGAAAAAAACAGTTTGAAAAATATCCTTTTTGCGACTTATGACTCATTTTCCTGAAACCACGACATTACAAGTCCGTGCTGAAATACATCACATTTATTAAATTCTGCTACATTAGACCAACACATCTTTAAAACTAGGTATTTTGGAGTGTATTTAGTATTGCCTGTTTGGTTATGTTGAACTGTATTTTGACCCTGATTTTTGTCTTAAATTTGGGTTATTTGAGAGGATTTGGGTTATTTGAGAGTGAAAGTGAAATGTACATTTTCTGGCGATTTCACCCTAATAGTTAAACAGGTTATCCTGCTACGAGGCATAGATATCAGGCATTAATATTTAAACAGGTTATTCACATGGCCTAACGGCCGAAATATGGGTCAGATCTTCAGAAAATGTACAATTCACCTTCAATATAAATTGCCTCAGATAACTCACATTTAAGACGGAAATAAGCTTCAAAAGGCAGTTTAACATAACCAAACTGATACTATAAATCTATGCAATACTAAATATACTCAGATATACCCGGTATTCATAATTTTTCAGCCTAATTTAGCAAAATTCTCTAAATGTGTAGAACTGCCAATTGTACATTTCCCGAGAATCTGACCCTTACCCAGCCTCAAGACATGCCTATACGAGGCATTAATAGTTAAACATATTATCCATATGGCATTAGGATGGTCACATGTTATGTGTTTCAGGGAAATGAGTCATAAGTCGCAAAAATGATACTTTTTAAAGTGTTTATTTGACAAAATCACTTTATTGGAATATTCTGATTTGGGGGGAGTTTATCACTTATAGGTATATTAATCGATGTATCAAATTTCTGGACAAAGTGTGTGATATATCCTTTCGTTTTAAAGGTCCTCGTATGGAGTATATTTAGTTAGTTACTTCACTATTTATTGCCCCCCAGAAATATCTAGAAACATTGCAAACTTTATTTTTCAAACATAGAAATATTACTTAAAATATAGAAATACTTATAAGGTATCCCAGTGTTCATCTTTTCAAATATAATGATATCTCAAAATCTATTTTTTGCGACTTATGACTCGTTTTCCTGAAACACATCACATATATATGAATACACAAGTTGGTGGTTAGGGAAGACATCTAAGATTTCACATAATTATTTAAATTGAATTGTAAATAATTCATTCGTCACATGTGTACCCTTACTTGTATTTGCAACAGTCAGTTTTCGTACATTGAAATGTACCATTCATGTGAAATTTGTCACGAAATAAAAACTGTTTTAAAACAATACTTGACATTTTTCTCATCATTTTTAACATTAGAGAGAGCCCTGATAATGAGCTTATTTACGAAATTCTTGTGGAGACTCAATTCAACAATATCAGTCAACTGGTTTAATTTTCTTATTTTCAGTGTATCAAAATATTCCGACGAGGATGGGATTCGAACCCACGCGGGCAGAGCCCAATGGATTAGCAGTCCATCGCCTTAACCACTCGGCCACCTCGTCCTCTGCAAAGCATTTGTTTAAAGTGCAGTTTGATTGAAGTCCGAGTACTAACATCCATGTGTGTAGAACGTTCCCTGGTTGCCCCATTTTTCGTGTTTTGGGGTAAAATCGTCAGAAAATGTACAATTCATCTTCACCAATCCAGTCAAATAACCCACATTAAAGATGAAAATAAGGTACAAAATACAGTTCAACATGAGCAGACAGATTAACTGAAAAGATACAAGACAGAATACACAGTATTTATCATGTGTCACTCTAATTTAGAACAATTTAAGTGATGTGTAGAACTGTAAGTTGTGCATTTTCTGAAAATATGACCCTGTTGAATTTTCTCATAATAATAAACAGTTCAATTGAAGGGAAAGGTTCAAGATGGCGTCTATGGAAGTCCCCTATTTAAAGGAAGGAGAGATCTAACACTAAAAGCTTTATACATAGAAACATCTTGTATATTCTTATTGATATTTCTAAAATATCTTTAATCCTGATTATCAATTTTCGTCCTATGGGATTTTAAGTGTTAATTTCGGCACAATCTTAACTGTAGTTGTGTACCATGCAAAAAGTAAACTGTTCAAAGAAGAATAACCGTTTTGCTATACTTGGGACAAATTATTGCAACGGGAGAATTGACCATATATATGAGTCTATATTTCACAGTGCACAGTATAGGGACGGGAGTGAACGGTCCCTAATGGTGAGGTGTCTGGATTAGAGAGGTATCACTATAATAGAAATGTACAGTATAGGGACTGGCTCTAACTGTCCATAATGGTGAGGTGTCTGGATTAGAGAGGGGTCACTATAATAGAAATGTACAGTATAAGAGACTGACACTCACTGTCCATAACGGTGAGGTGTCTGGATTAGAGAGGAGTCACTATAATAGAACTGTACAGTATAGGGACTGGCTCTAACTGTCCATAATGGTGAGGTGTCTGGATTAGAGAGGGGTCACTGTAATAGAACTGTACAGTATAAGAGACTGACACTCACTGTCCATAATGGTGAGGTGTCTGGATTAGAGAGGGTCACTATAATAGAACTGTACAGTATAGGGACTGGCTCTAACTGTCCATAACGGTGAGGTGTCTGGATTAGAGAGGGGTCACTATAATAGAAATGTACAGTATAGGGACTGGCTCTAACTGTCCATAATGGTGAGGTGTCTGGATTAGAGAGGGGTCACTATAATAGAAATGTACAGTATAGGGACTGGCTCTAACTGTCCATAATGGTGAGATGTCTGGATTAGAGAGGGGTCACTGTAATAGAACTGTACAGTATAGGGACTGGCTCTAACTGTCCATAACGGTGAGGTGTCTGGATTAGAGAGGGGTCACTATAATAGAAATGTACAGTATAGGGACTGGCTCTAACTGTCCATAATGGTGAGGTGTCTGGATTAGAGAGGGGTCACTATAATAGAAATGTACAGTATAGGGACTGGCTCTAACTGTCCATAATGGTGAGGTGTCTGGATTAGAGAGGGGTCACTGTAATAGAACTGTACAGTATAGGGACTGGCTCTAACTGTCCATAATGGTGAGGTGTCTGGATTAGAGAGGGGTCACTATAATAGAAATGTACAGTATAGGGACTGGCTCTAACTGTCCATAACGGTGAGGTGTCTGGGTTAGAGAGGGGTCACTGTAATAGAACTGTACAGTATAGGGACTGGCTCTAACTGTCCATAACGGTGAGGTGTCTGGATTAGAGAGGGGTCACTCTAATAGAAATGTACAGTATAGGGACTGGCTCTAACTGTCCATAACGGTGAGGTGTCTGGATTAGAGAGGGGTCACTATAATAGAAATGTACAGTATAGGGACTGGCTCTAACTGTCCATAATGGTGAGGTGTCTGGATTAGAGAGGGGTCACTATAATAGAAATGTACAGTATAGGGACTGGCTCTAACTGTCCATAACAGTGAGGTGTCTGGATTAGAGAGGGACACTATGATAGAAATGTACAGTATTTATAAGGGACTGACAATCACTGTCCATAAAGGTGAGGTGTCCGGGTAAGAGGGGTGCCCATAACAAAAGACTCAACAGTAAATGGGTCAGATTTTCATAAATTCACCTTCACCAATCCTCTCAAATAACCCAAATTTCAGACGAAAATAAAGCTCGAAACTCAGTTCAACCTAACCAAACAGATTGCTAGAATCAATGCAATGCCAAATATACTCGAATTTACCTAGTATTGGCTAAATTGCATCTATCAGAATTTACTAAATGTGTACAGCTGCCAATTGTACATTTTCTGAAAATCTGGCCCTAATGCAGAAGGTTCATCAATAAACGATAAGCTGTAGGGGGTAATAAGGAACGTTATATTCATGCATTATTCATATATTACACTGGTAGCCGCCGGCTTATGGGTGGTATGGGGGCATATTCTCCTTCACAGCTAATGAAAGAAACAGATTATGAGACTTTCAGAATAAGAAAATCAACTGAAATTCAGAATATATCCGCAGGCTAAAGATACGTGATTTATAGTTCCAATAAGACCCAGTTTAAAGCAGTGAAATTATAATACTATTCATGGTAATGGCCTGTCACACTTTTGCTCAGCCGGTCAGTCCTTTCAATGATCCATGTATACATGCAGCTGTTTTTTTATATATAAAGACAAAAAAACACTTGTTTTGGAAAATAGAGAAAGCGACGAGTGGAGTGTTGTGTATGAGTGAAACAGCTGAATTTGTTCATGGTCGACCGCAACAAGCAACTCGAGCAACTCGCGGGGCAAAAGGTTGACAGGACATTAACATAGATAGCAATAAAAGTTCCAACACATTTTCCCTCTCTTATGGGGATCAGAAATCACGTATCTTTAGCCTGTGGGCAAAAGATTGTTTATAGCATATATAAATGATTAATAATGTCTGGAATTGTACTCCAACCTGATCAAAATAAAATTGTTTCAATCATTGTCTCCTCCTCATCAGTCAACTCCATCCACCGTTATCATATATCACCTGGAAGTCATGATTACAATAGCTGTGAAGAATTCAGGGCCATTCTCCGATAAGTATTTAGGGTCAGCGAGAAATGAATCAACGCAACACACAGAGATGCACATTGGCGCATACGTTGGAGAAATAGAAAAGAGGTTCATGAGTGTGTGGCGGGAAAAAAGGTGGTTAGGCCTCTGAGTCGGGAGGGGGCGTGGCAGACGCATTTCTGAATAAGACTTTTAATAAACATTCAATCACTAAAGTATATGTCTGAATTGTATAGCTGCGTCGCCCCCCCCCCCCACCACCACCAATAGGAGCAATGCTGTTTTGTCCCCAATCTGAAAGGATATTTACATGAAATAGGAAAAATCAAAATTATTCCAAAGTTTTCTTTTTGGAATATCCAACACCATTTTGTCAACTTTCTTTTCCTTTTTGCCAATATCCTTTTCCTTTTTGGATTATCATTTTCCTTTTTGGAATAATCCTTTTCCTTTTTCAAATATCCGCCGTGGGAAGGTAGACTGGTCAGTGTGATCACTCATGCATGGAGCTGGTGGGGGGAAGGCAGTGGTTAGTACATGTGACTGACTTACCAGGGAGGACATGGATGGAAAAGATGACCAAATCTTGACATATAGGTGTCAGAGCAGCCAGACATGGCTTTTCATGTAGAGGAAATAGGACATATACCATAGGAGACATAGGAAAAAGGTGCAGTGACATACTTTTCTGTGGTGATTATCTAAGGGAAATAGTGAAAAAGGAGGCTGACATGGAACTTTTTGTTCTGGAAATAGTAAAATCTGCCCGGACATAGGAAGTGAGCAGTTAGAATTTGTAATATGAGAAATAGCTTGTACCACAGAGTAAAGGTCTGTACGGATGTCATCATTAGTACATATGTCTACTTTGGGACGCAACAAATGCTGTGGCAATGGGGAAGGTCTAATGTGCCATAAAACCCAGTGAAGGGCTTGTTCTGTCTTGTTTCATTATCTGTAGCGTGAATAACCACCTGGCCTGTTACTGGAGGTGACCTGGAAGATAGTCTCAGTTAACGTCAGTCAAAAACTAAAGACTACAGATTTTCTACTTACAATGTCACTTGACCGATGTTTCAGAGAACTTTGTCCAGTTTGTTTTGCTACAGCGGGTCGTAGTTTGTGTGTCGGGCTAGATTTATATTTAGGAGACCAAAGTCCTTTTCTGCTGTGGCTTCAGCTAAACATATGTTGCCCGTCATTTTCCTGACTGATTCTACTTTAACTTATTGTAGAAACATAATCATGACAGCAGTTTTGCAGTTTTGAGGGACTCTCATACAATACTGAGCCTAGCAATGGCGCTCTGCTGCATAATTCATGAAGCCAATAGTAGTAAGGGATATAGTAAGTTTATTATTCGCCCTCCTCAACACCTTCAATACAATAATATAAGGCCAATAATCTCTGTCTCTCTCAGTTTTGAGGGACTCTCTCTCTCAGTTTGGAGGGACTCTCTTTCTCAGTTTTGAGGAACCCTCTCTCTCAGTTTGGAGGGATTCTCTCTCTCAGTTTGGAGGGATTCTCTCTCTCAGTTTGGAGGGACTCTCTTTCTCAGTTTGGAGGAACCCTCTCTCTCAGTTTGGAGGGATTCTCTCTCTCAGTTTGGAGGGATTCTCTCTCTCAGTTTGGAGGGACTCCTTCTCTCAGTTTGGAGGGACTCTTTCTCTCAGTTTGGAGGGACTCTCTCTCTCAGTTTGGAGGGACTCTCTCTCTCAGTTTGGAGGGACTCTTTCCCTCAGTTTGGAGGAACTCTTTCCCTCAGTTTGGAGGGACTCTCTCTCTCAGTTTGGAGGGACTCTCTCTCTCAGTTTGGAGGGACTCTTTCTCTCAGTTTGGAGGAACTCTTTCCCTCAGTTTGGAGGGACTCTCTCTCTCAGTTTGGAGTGACTCTCTCTCTCAGTTTGGAGGGACTCTCTCTCTCAGTTTGGAGGGACTCTCTCTCTCAGTTTGGAGGGACTCTCACTCTCAGTTTGGAGGGACTCTCTCTCTCAGTTTGGAGGGACTCTTTCCCTCAGTTTGGAGGGACTCTTTCCCTCAGTTTGGAGGGGCTCTCTCTCTCAGTTTGGAGGGACTCTCTCTCAGTTTGGAGGGACTCTCTCTCAGTTTGGAGGGACTCTTTCCCTCAGTTTGGAGGGACTCTCTCTCTCAGTTTGGAGGGACTCTTTCCCTCAGTTTGGAGGGGCTCTCTCTCTCAGTTTGGAGGGGCTCTCTCTCTCAGTTTGGAGGGACTCTCTCTCAGTTTGGAGGGACTCTTTCCCTCAGTTTGGAGGGACTCTCTCTCTCAGTTTGGAGGGACTCTCTCTCTCAGTTTGGAGGGACTCTCACTCTCAGTTTGGAGGGACTCTCTCTCTCAGTTTGGAGGGACTCTTTCCCTCAGTTTGGAGGGACTCTTTCCCTCAGTTTGGAGGGACTCTCTCTCTCAGTTTGGAGGGACTCTTTCCCTCAGTTTGGAGGGGCTCTCTCTCTCAGTTTGGAGGGACTCTCTCTCAGTTTGGAGGGACTCTCTCTCAGTTTGGAGGGACTCTTTCCCTCAGTTTGGAGGGACTCTCTCTCTCAGTTTGGAGGGACTCTCTCTCTCAGTTTGGAGGGACTCTCTCACTTTAGAGGGGCTCTCTCTCTCAGTTTGGAGGGACTCTCTCTCTCAGTTTAGAGGGACTCTCTCTCTCAGTTTAGAGGGACTCTCTCTCTCAGTTTGGAGGGACTCTCTCTTTCAGTTTAGAGGGACTCTCTCTCTCAGTTTAGAGGGACTCTCTATCAGTTTAGAGGGACTCTCTCTCTCTCAGTTTGGAGGGACTCTGAGTCTTGAAATGGCTTTCTGCTTAGCCACCTGGCCCCTCCCCTGTCTCCCCCTTCCCCCTCCCCTCATGCATTATTCATGTGGCGGCCACTAGTGGTAAGGATTATGGTAGACTTACTATTGCTGCTCCTCATCACCTTGCACTATTGTAGCATTGTGTGGCGGCCCATACCCTGCCCTACATCTCCACTTCATCAACCCCACCAGCACATGTCCTACCATGAGCAGCTGGCGAGCTACTCACTCTAGGGGGGAGTTAAAGCTGGAGTCACTCCTGAATACATTCAGGTGATGTGTTGCAGGAAATAATGTGATGTTTTTGCAAAAAAAAAATACAAATTGTTTTCTTGACAAAATCTCTTTGTTGGAATGTTATCATTTTTGGGGTATCTAGCGCTTTAAGGATGCAACACGATTCTCTGTTTATAAACCACTCTTAAGGTATGGTAAATCACTCTTAGCAAAAGTTGCATTGCACTATATGCGCTTACTTTCTAAGACTAGTCTGAGAGACCTCTGAGCGACCTCTTACCTCACTCAAATGCATTCATGAGTTTCAATGGAACAACCCTTAGATCATAAAGCCCTTGTATTCGTAACTTTGAGAGGTTGTTACAAGGCCTTAAAACACAATCTTATCGTTTATAGTGCAATGCATCATAAGTCATGTGAATATACATGTACTAAATTGCACCTTAGTCAGATTATGCAATATCCCCCGCCCCTCTTACAGTTCCTCCCCGCTTCCCCGCCCTCCTTTCCTGAGGAAGATGTTCCAGCCTTGAATAAAAACTCTACAGCCGCCAAGAAAATTTGTCTATTACTCATACCCCACTCCACCATCTCCCCCTACATACCCCCACCCAACCACACACCCCATGTATACCCAACCACCGCTCCTACATAACCCACCCCCTACATACCTACATACCCCACTACCACCGCCACCCCTACATACCCCACTACCACCGCCACCCCTACATACCCCACCCCCTACATGCCTATATACCTACATACCCTACCCCCTACATGCCTATTTACCCCACGCCTGCATTCCTACATACTCCCTCTTACATATACACACCTTCCCCCTTACATCACCCCATCCCTACATACCCCCACCCCAACTCTCTCCAGGAGTATAATTGACTGCTGGTTAAGCCCTGAGCAGCACAGGTTTCATCAACATGAGTATAAATACTGTAGTAAAGAGCTGCTCACTGAGGCCTGCCTGCCTGGTGAGGGGCTCAGGAGGTGAGCATGTAAGGTATAGGTATATGAGGGTGTGGGGAGGGGGGGTATCAGTGAACAGTATGTTCACATAGCAAACATTGCACTATACATTAGGTTGACATGGGGGCAGATATTGCACAACACATACTATATATTGTTGCTGTTGCATTACTGGTATCAGAAGATTGTTGGTTTGGATCCCATTGTGGTCGCCACTGTAAGGTTCTTGGTCAAGAATTGAAGGCTTGGTTTGTAGGATAATCCCCTTTAATATCTGGAAAATGGCTGCTTATATCCTAGTCTGGCCGGCTACATTCCCCCTCCTGCCCCCCTCATTGGCTGAGCCCCTCTCCCCTTCCATGGCTCAATTTATTATAACAGGAGGGGAGGGTAGGCAGAAGGCACCAACATTCTCATTAATTATTGCGAGCGCCGGACTAGTACAATGAATGCAATTAGCATAATAGGGGAGTTGCATAGCCGCCATTTTGAATCTTGATTCGCATGGAATTATGGGACTAATGGTACAGTCTAAAATCTATAGAAATCATGCCATGTTCAGCATGGAATATTTATCAATGATCTAATGTCAATATCCATGTGTTATACATGTTTCCATAACACAAGCCTCCATTTTTCCCATCATGCATTTGGTTTTCATGGATCATTTATAAAGGCTGTGATATTGGTGAAAACATTCTTGCAATTTTCGATAAAATGTTGCCAAATATTTGTATGTCAGATTTCATTAGAATCCATCCCAGCATGCACTGCAGTAGACATGCGCAGTGAGACATGCAAATCCCCTATTGTCAATGTACCACCACAATCAAACATTATTATTCATCTTAATAACCTTCATAATTACTTATCAGGGAAGGATCGTAATGACCCTCCCCCACTCTAGTAAATTACTCATTAGCGAGCCCTCCCTTATAAGGTTTATCAAAACAAGGTTCGCCTCTGGCTCTTCCTCTGAGGAGCTGGCCTGGCGGGCAGCGCAGGTCCCGCCCCCTCCGCTGGAAGAGTTGCTCCTGTTCTTGCACCCAAAACAAGGTACTAGTTTATTTTCTACAGTATGTTGAGTTGAGTATCTGCAAATGTGTCTTCTTCATTGTACAACATATCATAGAGTTATAGTTTTGAACATGGTAAGTTTAAAGGGAGGGGGAGGGAAAGGGCAGTTGTTTTCGTAATCAACTGTGCCCCCAGGGCCCCCCCCCCCAGAAGTCATAAACCAGCTGTTATTTCCATTAGGAGGTGAGAGATTAATAGCAATTAATGGTATTCTTTCTTACAGACATCAACATCAGAGAAAAATCGCCTTCCCCAAATACCCTGCCCGGAACTATAAGACCAATTAGGACGTCATGCTAGCAATCTCTATATTAATAAAATAAGGGTTTCAAACCTTAAACCACTATCTTCGCTGAAACCGCTGGCCAGATCTCCATTATATTTCACATGCACATTGCCAAAAATGGTGCCGAGCCATTCCACTATGTTTCATTAACAAATAAGGGTTGGAAAGGGGTTAGAAATGGGTTTACATTGAGCACCCCCATCCAGGGCCCCCAGCGCTGCCTGAAAACAAACCTATCAGTGCCCCTACACCAGGTTTCTTGGTCACCCAAAGCTTCACTTAGGGATGGGAGTTGATATGTTTCCACCGAACAGAGCATCGTCAGAGTTGAATCTTTGCCTCAGTCTTCATCACTCTGTGTACAGTGTGTGAAATTAACTTTGCTTCTTTGCCCGCTATGTTGGCGGGTGAAATCAGAGATTTACCCGCCCACACAGAAATTTATCTGCCAACTAATTTGAATTACCTGAAAATGAAAGAGATAGTGGGAGAGGGAATGGGAGAGGGAGAGGGAACGAGAGAGGAAGAATGAGTGGGAGAGGGAACAGGACAGAGACAAGGACAAGGCCCACCTACACAGAAATTTACCCGCCCACTAATTACTCACAATGAAAGAGGGAATGGGAGAGGGAGTGGGAGACGGATTGGGACAGGGACAGGGACAGGGACAGGCAACACAACAACAGCACAATACTGAACAGTGACCAAAAAAAGCATCTAAACAGGGTTCCGTTTGTGGTATGAAGATACTAAGTTATAGAGACAACTTGCAAGTGAAAGATAGTGGGAACAAGGAGAGATGACGATGTGGGCCCCACTGTCCCACTAGCAAATCCCGTGCGTAGCACAGGTATTTGCTAGTAACCATAATTACTCTAAGTCGATAAGTACTATTCAGAAAGTGGCTGAAGCCTTTAAGTTATCAATGAACTCGACACTACTAGAATTAAATACGTTTTCCAATGTTTATTGGTCAACAACCAACCATCAATGGTCAACTGTTCCTCGGTGTGATGTCACAGATCAAAAGTTAACATAATGCCAATGGCACAAGGGGCTGCAAAGGGGTTGTTTTCTTCTGTCAAAACTATATTCAGCGTACTTGTGCCCTCTACGTGGCTGTCATTTATCAATACTTGACACTAAATATTTACTTTCACTGTCCCAAATGAGAGACAAGCAATTAAATATAATTACATTAATTATCAAAATTCTGTACATTTTACTAACACAATTAGGCATGTATAATAATCAACTTATAGAACTTGTCTCTGCACAGATATGAAATATTATATTAGTTGTTATATATATACGTAATCAACTGTGCCCCCAGGGCCCCCCCCCCAGAGTCATAAACCAGCTGTTATTTCCCTTAGAAGGTGAGAGATTAATAGCAATTAATGGTATTCTTTCTTACAGACATCAACATCAGAGAAAAATCGCCATTCCCCAAATACCCTGCCCGGAACTATGAGACCAATTAGGAAGTCATGCTAGTAATCTCTATTTTAATAAAATAAGGGTTTCAAACCTTAAACCACTATCTTCTCTGAAACCGCTGGCCAGATCTCCATTATATTTCACATGCACATTGCCAAAAATGGTGCCGAGCCATTCCACTATGTTTCATTAACAAATTAGGGTTGGAAAGGGGTTAGAAATGGGTTTTCATTGAGCACCCCGATCCAGGGCCCCCAGCGCTGCCTGCAAACAAACCTATCAGTGCCCCTACACCAGGTTTCTGGGTCACCCAAAGCTTCACTATGGGATGGGAGTTGATATATTTCCACCGAACAGAGCATCGTCAGAGTTGAATCTTTGCCTCAGTCTTCATCACTCTGTGTACAGTGTGTGAAATTAACTTTGCTTCTTTGCCCGCTATGTTGGCGGGTGAAATCAGAGATTTACCCGCCCACACAGAAATTTATCTGCCCACTAATTTAAATTACCTGAAAATGAAAGAGATAGTGGGAGAGGGAATGGGAGAGGGAGAGGGAACGAGAGAGGAAGAATGAGTGGGAGAGGGAACAGGACAGAGACAAGGACAAGGCCCACCTACACAGAAATTTACCCGCCCACTAATTACTCACAATGAAAGAGGGAATGGGAGAGGGAGTGGGAGACGGATTGGGACAGGGACAGGGACAGGGACAGGCAACACAACAACAGCACAATACTGAACAGTGACCAAAAAAAGCATCTAAACAGGGTTCCGTTTGTGGTATGAAGATACTAAGTTATAGAGACAACTTGCAAGTGAAAGATAGTGGGAACAAGGAGAGATGATGATGTGGGCCCCACTGTCCCACTAGCAAATCCCGTGCGTAGCACAGGTATTTGCTAGTAACCATAATTACTCTAAGTCGATAAGTACTATTCAGAAAGTGGCTGAAGCCTTTAAGTTATCAATGAACTCGACACTACTAGAATTAAATACGTTTTCCAATGTTTATTGGTCAACAACCAACCATCAATGGTCAACTGTTCCTCGGTGTGATGTCACAGATCAAAAGTTAACATAATGCCAATGGCACAAGGGGCTGCAAAGGGGTTGTTTTCTTCTGTCAAAACTATATTCAGCGTACTTGTGCCCTCTACGTGGCTGTCATTTATCAATACTTGACACTAAATATTTACTTTCACTGTCCCAAATGAGAGACAAGCAATTAAATATAATTACATTAATTATCAAAATTCTGTACATTTTACTAACACAATTAGGCATGTATAATAATCAACTTATAGAACTTGTCTCTGCACAGATATGAAATATTATAAAGAATTTGATCTACCGCATAGAATAATATGATAGGATGTAACGAGGTTGGTTTCTGACATACTGTACACGATGGTCACAAGTTTTTTTCGACCAGGGATTTCACTCGAAGCCGCAGGCTTCGAGTGAAATCCCTGGTAGAAAAAAACGAGTGGCCATCGTGTACAGTATGTCAGAAACTAACCGAGTTACATCCTATTTTTATACCACGATCTTATATTATAAAATAAATTGAAGAAACAAAGTATTTATTTACCTCGCTTCTCTCCAATGATCCGCCATATTGGTTTGTTTTATGCCAAAGCGCTAGACAAGCGTATAGCTGATTGGCTAATCAACGACGGCACGGTGGCATATGACGTCACGAATGGGCGTGATGTCATGAGCAAGTGAAACGTCAACCAACGAGGATGCTCCTTACATTTAGGCTAAACAAGGGTAATATTTTCACGCGTGGATCCATTCAACAAAACACAATAGCAGGTATCCACTCATTTGCAGCGTGTACAACCCCCGATCGTGGTATAATTAGATAAGATATAATGAGAGTAGTCTCTAGGAGACTCTTATAAAATGGCCGCAAGTTTTTAACGACAGGAGGATCTCTTGAAAGCCTGCTCCTAGGCACTACTCAAGTTACATTCTATTTCTATATCATGATCTCATATTTAGAAAAAAGTCAGAAACACTTTCTTTATTTACCTAGTTTGTACAACAATCTGCCATATTGACTGTCCGCTCATGAAGCATATATGTCATATAAATGGGCGTGATCTCTCCCACACCGCAACATCAGTGGAACATTTTTTTCTAGGGGGATTCATGGAAAAAAATTGCCTGTCATTTTAGGTGTAAATTACTCAATTTACTCTGTGTAAAGGAGGAGTTTAGAGATTCTTTTCCAAACCACCTAAAAGTTTTTGACCAAAAAAAAAAATCCAACTGTTGGATTTTGAGTTTGTTCAGCTCTTATTGCAACATCACTTATAAAACATCCTCATTCATATTTGGAGGACCTGCCCAAATCCTTTACAGTGTAGACTTCACTTATTATCGCTCACCAGTGGCCGTTTTAGTTTGGCCAATTCATTATCAATTGTATGTAGTTATATAAACATATAACAGCAGCAAAATATTGATCAATGCTATGAGTAAATTTGGTAAGATTTGCTTTGTCGTTATAGTTGAGAATGCGACTTCACGGGATTCTCATTCATCAAGACCCAGAAGAGTGGCGTATACAACTGCCCTATTGTAGTCCACAATACACACAATGCTCACTGCAGGGTATGATTGGTGTATAAAACACAGGGCTGGAGTGAGTGATGGGGAACACCCCGAGCAGCAGCAGCAGCAGCAGGTGCTCTATTGACTAACCCTGCAGGCCGGGGGTGCGGCGAGGGATAAGTCGGGGTACGGCGGGACGGGGTAATTCCCCCGCGGGGAGTGGAGGTGTTTAAATGTTTAACATTGAAGAGCTAATGAGTGTGTATGTACCACCCTGAAGCAGGAACAATTGTGTGTACTGGCGGGCATACGATAGGGGGCTTGCATACAACGCCATCTTGGATCTTATTATGGGAATATTGGTGTGGAATGTCAGAGAATTGGTGAGTGAGTGAGAGTGGTTGCTTAACGCCCTTACTCCACGGTGAAATGTGTATCACATAGCATTTATATATATGTAGAGGCGTGTGGTACATACCGTGTGGTACATTGTTTTGTACCATATGGGCGTGGCCTAATGATAAACGCAAAATAAACTCATTTGATTGGTTCCCTTCCACGCGGGAAAATGCGTTGTCAATGACTCTTACTAGCGTTACTAACGTTGCAACGTTATGATGTACACTATTGCGTCATCACCAGCATCAGGGAGAGAAGAATGGCCGTAACTTTGTAAGTAAATAAAGGACGTTGTGTTCTAATTTATAATTAATCTAATTGCACCGTGGAGTAAAATAAGCACCGCATCTCGTAGGTGTTCTGACGTGAAGGATTACAATATAACACACTTGCCTATCGGCTTGTGTGCCATGTGAAAAGAATCATCTCGGGTCCATGTGATCCTTCACGCCAGAACACCTACTTGTGCGGTACTATCATATTATCAACACATTGAAAGGTTGTATCAAGGGCGGGAGAGCTGAGAGGGGGCAGTTTATGATCTTACCCAGGAAATAGAGATAGAGAAGAAGGGAGAGAGAGACAGAAGACAGGGACAGAATGGCACTTTATGATCTCACCCAGGACCATGTCAAGGTAATGATATACGGAAGACGAAAGACTGACATAGAACTGAACAGGAAAAAAGTACTTCATTAGTACATTAGTCATTAGTCATTAAAGAACATTTGATGATATAGATGAATTGATGATCATGTCGTTGCTATTTGAAATGAAACTAATTAGTTAAATATAAGTATAATTTCATCCTGATATCGAACATTTAAGGTGAATAAACATGTCTAAAAAACAAAAAAAGGTAATCTTTACGTGGCAAATGTGACAAATCACTGTTGTGAAAATGTGTCCAATAAAATTTAAAAGATTTGTCAGTTTCCGTCGCCTGTTGCCTATATATATGTTAATGAGTGAGAAGTTGCAAAATTAATTTCGAGTGATATTGTTCACAAGATCTCTTCATTTGAATGTTCTCATTTTTGGGCCTTGTACCGTTTTTGGTCGAATGAAAGGCTTTAACAAATTTCAAGAATGTAATACAATAGTGTAATAAATAGTGTAATAAATATATCCATGCATTTCTAAGGTCATGTCATAGAGTATATTTAGCAAACGTATTAGTAATAGACCACCAAGAAATATTGCAAACTTTCTTTTTCAAAAAATACAAATATCAGACTTAAGATCTGGCAATACATATTAACTTCTCTAATGTTTACTATCATTAAAGTCGGCTTGGTCTCATATTTTCAAGTATGATAAAACATTAAAATCCATTTTTGTCGACTTTTGACTCATTTTCTTGAAACAACACAAATGTATGGCACAGACATTTGCAGTGAGAAACATTTGGCACTCCTCAAGTGGAATTAGAGCATTTAGAGAGACATGTGAGGGGGAAGAGGGTGGACGAGGAGGTGAGTAAACAAAGTGGGGTAGTTATTCTCCTCTACATTATTTGTACACTTTGTACTCATGCACACATGACCCTGTACAGCAGGCTTTGATGTTCCAGCCAGTAGGCCAGCATGCACGAAATATGGCGCTCACTGCTGGGCGTATTGTGCATAAGGGTCAGATTTTCAGAAAATGTACAAGTATACTTCACCAATCCTCTCAAATAACCCAAATTTCAGACGAAAATAAACTTCAAGATACAGTTCAACCTAACCAGACAGATTGCTAGAAACAATGCAATGCCAAATATACCCGAATTTAACTAGTATTGACCAAATTGCAGCCTGATTTAGCAGAATTTGCTAAATGTATACAGCTGCCAATTGTACATTTTCTGAAAATCTGACCCATAAGCGAGGCGATGGTTGGCACAGTATGGGCACATTGCACTATACACGATAAGATTGTGTCTTAAAGGCCTTGTAACACCCTCTTGTTTTACGACTACCAAGGCGTTATGATACAAGGGTTGTTGCATTGAAACTCATGCATTTGAGTGATGTAAGAGGTCTCTCAGAGGTCTCTCAGACTTGTCTCAGAAAATAATCGTATGTGGGTCAGGTTTTTAGAAAATGCACAATCTACAGTTCTGCACATCTCTCTTATTCTGTTAATTAGAGTGAAAACTGATAAATACTGAGTATATCTGAGTGTATTCTGTATTGTATTCATTCAATAGATCTGTCTGGTTATGTTGAACTGTATTTTGAACCTGATTTTCGTCTTAAATTTGGGTTATTTAAGGGGATCGGTGGAGGCCAATTATACACTTTCTGAAAACTTGACCCATTATTAACATTTAGAAAATATAAAAAGTACTTCTATAACAAGTTTTGTACCTTTAAAAAGAAAAGTTTGTAATATTTCTGGATGGTCAATTACTAATAAAGTATGACATTTAGGATGACTAGGATGATCTTAAAATCGCAAGGATATATTTTTAATAACCAGCTCTGGCTATGTACTCATACCACCCAGGGACTAATAAATAGATGGAACCTAGCAAGGGGGAAGTCTGTACACTTGTTATTGACCGAGGGAGCGCGGGAAGTTAGAGGGCGTTAGCCCGAGATCTTCTGTGCTCCCGAGGTCACTAACAAGTGTACAGACTTTACCCGAGCGTTGTTCCATATTTATTACACCCCATTAATAAATAAAAAATATAAATAATTAAAAACAAAAGAAGTAATTTACGTTTTGGGTGACATAACTCACATGTTATGCACCACTTTGACCAAGTGTGACATACAATGCTGAAGGTATAGGAAGCAACAGCACAGGGGTGTAATAATGCGACCATCCCTACACACAGATCTCCTTTGGAAAATTACAACAGAAAGATATCATCCTTGCAACTTGTGACACAATTTCTCTCACATGCTTTTTTCCCCTCTTTCTCTAAACGTGTTCCCTCTCTCTGCTCTCCCCATAGCACCTTCTGTTTTCCTCTCTTTGTAGTTCACTTCATTCTTCTCTTTCCTCCCTCTCATTGCCTTATCATTAGTGGTGTGTTGTGCAGTATGTACCATGCATGAAGTACCGCCCAGACTGCTTGGTGTGTTGTGAGATGGGTAAGGATTCATGGTGTGTTGTGCAGTATGTACCATGCATGAAGTACCGCCCAGACTGCTTGGTGTGTTGTGACATGGGTAAGGATTCATGGTGTGTTGTGCAGTATGTACCATGCATGAAGTACCGCCCAGACTGCTTGGTGTGTTGTGACATGGGTAAGGATTCATGGTGTGTTGTGCAGTATGTACCATGCATGAAGTACCGCCCAGACTGCTTGGTCTGTTGTGACATGGGTAAGGATTCATGGTGTGTTGTGCAGTATGTCTCCATGCATGAAGTACCGCCCAGACTGCCTGGTGTGTTGTGACATGGGTAAGGATTCATGGTACGTTGTGCAGTATGTGCCCATGCATGAAGTAACGCCCAGACTGCTTGGTGTATTGTGACATGGGTAAGGATTCATGGTACGTTGTGCAGTATGTGCCCATGCATGAAGTACCGCCCAGACTGCTTGGTGTATTGTGACATGGGTAAGCATAGCCCTAGGTGCAGGTGTATTCTTACCCACCCACACTCGCATTTGTGAAGTGTAACTGGACAATGATGTCATAAGTCTCATAACAATGACTTTACAGATATTTCTAGTTAGGGATGCTATTGGTCCAAGTGCAAAATACTACTTATATTGTAACAATTCATCACAACATGATGTCGACTGGATACACATTTCCGAAGCGAATCAAATGTTGTTTCCCTCTCCTTTTTCTTTTTTTCCTTTTTAATCTTTAACTGCCCAACTTTAATGTCTTGCCTTCTGTCTCTGTCTTCTCTCTTTCTACCCTGTTCTAGTGTGTTTATCTAAAGCCTTACCTTCTGCCCGGGTTCTCCACCAGTGTTAAGGTATGATGGAAGAATACAAACGAACGTGGGGTCTTCGTGAGAAGAGCGAAGCAACTGATTTAATGAACTAGAATCTGAACACATGTTCCTTCAGGATGTGGGTAAAGAGTAGGGGGTGGAGCCCTTACGTAATACCTATGGCTTAGCATGAATAAGTAGACTTGCACAGTACTGGGTAGCTAAGTATAATTAGCGATTTTAGTAATGAGATAATATAATTAATGGGTGATAATTAATAGTTAATGAGGTTACACAATGTTATGTAATGTTACATACCACTATAGGGCATGTATATTTCCTGGCCTCATTATAACTAGGTTGGGAGACCTCCACTGTTGCCAACCCACTTGGGGACTACAGGGCCGTAGTCCATTAAGCCGATTTCAATGCGATTCTCACAGAATTTAGTGCAAAAGAGTCCTTTGCAGTGCAAAATCGCATGAGAATCGGCTTAGTGGACAAGGCCCTTACTTCCTTACAGTTATCATAGCCTTATATCGGACATGACAGCCGTTCTTCTCCTAACTATAAGATCAGATACTATATGGGTAAGATTTTCAGAAAATGTACAATTCACCTTCACCATTCCTCTCAAATAACCCACATTTAAGACAAAAATTAGCTTCAAAATGCTGTTTAACATAACAGAACTGACACTTTAAATCATGGCGAGACCAAATATACTCAGATATACCAAGTATTGACCATTTTTCAGTCTAATTTAGCAGAATTTACTAAATGTGTAGAGCTGCCAATTGTACATTTCTCAAAACCCCACTCATATGTAAATGCCTGGAATCTATTATACATGTGTTAGTTATAAATAATCAAAAACCTTTAGGTTCTTGACCATCCTGAATGAATGGATGTATGTTCTTCGTCTCTCATAGTGACTCTATCCATGTGGCACTTTGACAGGTCCCAAACTCCTCAACCAAGCCCTTTCTTGACCTTTCTTGTAACCCACTGGCAGGCCCTATCATCACTGACACCCTCCTCCCTGTTCTCCCTCTCTCTCTCCCTCTCACTGTCTCCCTCTCACTCTTTTTCCTTCTCACACTACCTATTCTCTCTCCCTCTCCCCGGCTCTCCATCTTTCCCCTCCTTTTTTTCTCAGTCTCCCTTTCTGTTTCTCTCCCTCTCTCTTTATTTACCTTTCTTCACTTGTCACCCTTTGTATCCCCCACTGTCCTTCACTCACATTACTCATACCTTTATCTAGTTCCTCTCTCTTGCTGTCCAGTTACTTTTTTCTTTCTCCCTTCTCTTCCCTTCCCCCTCTCTCTCTCTCTTATCTCCCTCCCTCTCGCTGTTTCAATCTTTCTCTCTCTCTTCCTCCTCTCCCTCTCCCCTAACTCGGTTTCTATCTTCCTGTCTTTCTCCCTCACTCCCTCTCTCTCCCTCTCTATCATTCTCCTCTCTCTTCCTTCTCTCTTCAAACCTGCCTCTCTTTTCCCCTCTCTCTCCCTCTAGACCCTCTCCTCTCTCTCCCTCTCTCTCTCCCCCTCCTCCTTTCTCTCCTCTCTCTCTCCCTCTCTCTCCCCCTCCTCCTCTCTCCCTCTCTCTCCCCCTCCTCCTCTCTCTCCCCTCTCCCTCCCTCTCTCTCCCCCTCCTCCTCTCTCCTCTCTCTCTCCCTCTCTCTCCCCCTCCTCCTCTCTCTCCTCTCTCTGCCTCTCTCTCCCCTCCCCCTCTCTCTCTCCCTCTCTCTCCCCCTCCTCTCTCTCTCTCTGTCAGTCCCTCTCTCTGTCTCCATATCTCCCCTATATTTCTTCTCTCAGTCTCTTTTTCTTTCTCTCACTCTTCTTCTTTCTTCACATACCTTTCCTCATTTGCCCTCCTTCGTATCAACCCCCCCCTCATACCCCACTCCCCACCCACACCCCCACCTACCCCCCAGCCCAGCCACCCTTCCGCGCCATTCGCCAGTAATGCATATAGCTTGGCTCCCTCTAGTGGCTGGAGGCTAAGTCTGAGAGCTTAGCATGAAAACATCACGGTTATTAACTCACCGATTGATGCTTACAACACTGGCAATGACACAGCTATAAATCCCTCGCCCCTGCACCCCCCACCTGTACACCCCCTCCCCCTATACACCCTCCCCTATACACCCTCCCCCCACTGCCGTAGACAGCGTCAGACAACAGCCAGCCTGTACTAACAGTAGGCTTACATGGGTTCCATGCTGGTATCTGAGAATAACGTTATATAATGTTTCATACTCTTGCCTTAAAACTGCAATCTCAGTTAACGTTGGTCAAAAACTAAAGTTTTTGTTTCATTCTTTGCCATCTCATCTCGTCATTGGACCAACATTTCGGAGGACTTTGTCTGGTTGATTTTGCTACAGTGCTTCTAAAACATCCTCATTAGTATTTAAAGAACCCACGCAAACCCTTTCGTATGACAATTTCGTATTTTCCTCACCGTCGGCAGTTTTCTCTTGATAATTAGTCTTTAAATTCTTATAAACATATAAACAGCTAAATATTGGTGAATCCATAATCATAATATAAGTGGTTCTCAGCATGTAGTTTCTATTTAATTCCTTGATCCCTTCTCCTATTTAATTACTCCATCCCTTCTCCTATTTAATTACTCCATCCCTTCTCCTATTTAATTACTCCATCCCTTCTCCTATTTAACTCCTCCATCCCTTCTCCTATTTAATTACTCCATCCCTTCTCCTATTTAACTCCTCCATCCCTTCTCCTATTTAATTACTCCATCCCTTCTCCTATTTAATTACTTCATCCCTTCTCCTATTTAATTACTCCATCCCTTCTCCTATTTAACTCCTCCATCCCTTCTCCTATTTAATTCCTTCATCCCTTCTCCTATTTAATTCCTCCATCCCTTCTCCTATTTAATTACTCCATTCCTTCTCCTATTTAATTCCTTCATCCCTTCTCCTATTTAATTACTCCATCCCTTCTCCTATTTAATTCTTCCATCCCTTCTCCTATCTAATTCTTCCATCCCTTCTCCTATTTAGTTACTCCATCCCTTCCATTTAGTTACTCCATCCCTTCTCATATTCTTGTTCACCTCCTCCACAATTATAATTCTCCTCCCCACTCTACCACTGGCTGGGGTGAGACCTATGTAAGCCATCATAAAAGTTAGAGCCTTGTACATGCAGCCATTAAAAAGCTATTTATAACTTTGTGCAGAGCCTTGAATGTCGTAAATCCACGATTAATAAAGTGTGGATAATGTGTCAGACTCTTGCCTCAAATCTGCACCCTCACTTAACGTTGGTCAAACACTACAGATTTTTCTATCTTTCTCTCTCTCTCCCTGCTCACTCCGTTTCTATCTTCCTCTTTCTCTCCCCCGCTCACTCCGTTTCTATCTTCCTCTTTCTCTCCCCGCTCACTCCGTTTCTATCTTCCTCTTTCTCTCCCCGCTCACTCCGTTTCTATCTTCCTCTCTCTCTCCCCCGCTCACTCCGTTTCTATCTTCCTCTCCCTCTCCCCCGCTCACTCCGTTTCTATCTTCCTCTCTCTCTCCCCCGCTCACTCCGTTTCTATCTTCCTCTCCCTCTCTCTCTCTCTCTTCCTCGCTCCCTCCCTACCCCCCTTCATCATTCTTCTCTCTATTCCGTCTCTCTCCCTACCTCCCTCTCTCTTCCACCTCTCACCCCTCTAGCCCCTCTCCCATTTTGAACCACTCTTTTCCAGCCATCACCATCATCATTGGACAAACATTTTGGTAGATTTCGTCTGGTTGCATCAGGGATTCTAAAAAGAGAGAATGCAGCTTCAATAATACCTTCCAGAAAATCAAGCACGGATGAGTAGAGGGTGCAATGTAAAGAAAATAATATGTTATCCACCCCAGGTTCGAGAAACGCTATTTGTTGATAGACTGAATACAAATGTTTTCAAAAAAAAAATTAAAAAAATATCAAATGGGTACATTTCTGCATGTAAATGTTTAAAAGATCCAATGAAATGGCGATGTAATGGTCAACATCGACTAGGTCCCCTTAGGTCCCCTTAGACTGATTATATTTGGTATTGTCCTTGCTAATTAATTAAATATATTGCAAATGTTGAAATGCCTTTTCAAACTAACTTTTTTTTCCAATTTGGGTTAATTGAGATGATTGGGAAATGTGAACTGCACATTTTCTGGTGATTTCACCAATATCTTTATATTAGTGGCTTGTATATGGATGAGTTGTTCCAATGTGTCATTCATTGTGTACAATTGATAAAACCTTTGGGAAAATGATAAAAGATTCTTGGAAACATTACTCATTGTTTTGTTATGTTAGAAATAACTCTTTATTCTTTCTTTTTTTTCTGTTGTCCCTCAATGGATACTTCTGTCCCCCACTAACAAATATAACGCCCTGAGTCATCCAACTTTGAAGGGTGAAATCGTCAGAAAATGTACACCTCGCCTTCATCAATCCTCTCAATCAACCCAAATTTAAGACAAAAATTAGGTTCAAAATACAGTTCAACGTAACCTAACAAATTGTTTGAATCTGCACAATACTAAACATTTTTTTTAATGTACTCAGATATACCGAGTGTTGACGACATTTTGGTCTAATTTTGCAGAATTTACTATGTTGATCTGCCAATTGTACATTTTCTGAGAATCGGACCCTGAAATGGTCCCAACTGTCAACGCATAGTGCAATGGAGGGCCACAGCCTGGGGGAACAGCCTCCCCACCCATAGTCTCCCCTGTGCCAGGTAACTCTTTATTGTATTCTTGATTTTAATCATTAATATTGGCTAAAATATGTGGCAGTTAAAATCAATAAAACAGTTAAATGTGATTTGGCCACACATAAAGTGATTTATAACAGCACCACTTGCCTCATTAACGTTATAACCATACAATAAACACTGATGGTCCGGATTGAGACCATAAAGGGCCTTTCTGTCTCTTTTCTCATTCTCTCTCTCTCCCTTCTTCTCTATCTCTATTTCCTGGGTAGGACCATCAAGTGCCTTTCTGTCTCTGTTTCTCTGTCTGTCTCTCACTTCTTCTCTATCTATATTTCCTGGGTATGAACATACACTGCCTCCCTCTCAGCTCTCCCGCCCTTGATATAACCATATTAAATGTGTTGATAAGGGCGCAAAGCAACCAATCTCACTCACTCCCTCCCTTTCAGCTCTCCCGCCTTTGATACAACCATATTAAATGTGTTGATCAGGGCGTAAAGCAACCAATCTCACTCACTCACTCTCAGCTCTCCCGCCCTTGATATAACAATATTAAATGTGTTCATAAGGGCGTAAAGCAACCAATCTCACTCACTCACTCCCTCTCAGCTCTCCGGCCCTTGATATAACCATATTAAATGTGTTGATAAGGGCGTAAAGCAACCAATCTCACTCACTCCCTCTCAGCTCTCCCGGCCTTGATATAACCATATTAAATCTGTTGATAAGGGCGTAAAGCAACCAATCGCACTCACTCACTCCCTCTCAGCTCTCCCGCCCTTGATATAACCATATTAAATGTGTTGATAAGGGTGTAAAGCAACCAATCGCACTCACTCCCTCTCAGCTCTCCCGGCCTTGGTATAACCATATTAAATGTGTTGATAAGGGCGTAAAGCAACCAATCTCACTCACTCACTCCCTCTCAGCTCTCCCAGCCTTGATATAACCATATTAAATGTGTTGATAAGGGCGTAAAGCAACCAATCGCACTCACTCCCTCTCAGCTCTCCTGGCCTTGATATAACCATATTAAATGTGTTGATAAGGGCGTAAAGCAACCAATCTCACTCACTCACTCCCTCTCAGCTCTCCCGCCCTTGATATAACCATATTAAATGTGTTGATAAGGGCGTAAAGCAACCAATCTCACTCACTCCCTCTCAGCTCTCCCGGCCTTGATATAACCATATTAAATGTGTTGATAAGGGCGTAAAGCAACCAATCGCACTCACTCCCTCTCAGCTCTCCTGGCCTTGATATAACCATATTAAATGTGTTGATAAGGGCGTAAAGCAACCAATCTCACTCACTCACTCCCTCTCAGCTCTCCCGGCCTTGATATAACCATATTAAATGTGTTGATAAGGGCGTAAAGCAACCAATCGCACTCACTCACTCCCTCTCAGCTCTCCCGCCCTTGATATAACCATATTAAATGTGTTGATAAGGGCGTAAAGCAACCAATCTCACTCACTCCCTCTCAGCTCTCCCGCCCTTGATATAACCATATTAAATGTGTTGATAAGGGCGTAAAGCAACCAATCTCACTCACTCACTCCCTCTCAGCTCTCCCGGCCTTGATATAACCATATTAAATGTGTTGATAAGGGCGTAAAGCAACCAATCTCACTCACTCCCTCTCAGCTCTCCCGGCCTTGATATAACCATATTAAATGTGTTGATAAGGGCGTAAAGCAACCAATCGCACTCACTCACGCCCTCCCAGCTCTCCCGCCCTTGATATAACCATATTAAATGTGTTGATAAGGGCGTAAAGCAACCAATCGCTCTCACTCACTCACAAATTAACGTTATGACCACACAATAAACTAAAATGTGAATTGTTACAATAAATGTAACAATTGGAATAAAGCTGCATTCTCAGTTGTTACGCCACAAAAATATGTGCTGTATTTTAATTGTGATAATTTTTGGTTGAAAACAAGTTTGTAATGCTTCTGAGAGGATATTAACTAGTAAAGTAGCTAAATATATTATATAACATGACCTTGGCAATGCATGGATATATTTAATACACTGTCCAGAACTTTGACAAATGTATTCATGCTCCTAGCAACCCCCAAAAATGAAACCATTCTGACCAAGGTCTCCTGTGAAACAAACGTTTGAAAAATATCATTTTCTGCGACTTGTGACTTATTTTTCTATAACACATCACAAATTTTCCGACATAAACTTATGTTATGAATTATAGGACTGAATATATAAATATTCTGGTGCGGTTATTTGCATATACAAGAATTTGAAGGTGAGTTAGCTGAATGAAATGGCCAGTGGTGAGCGATAATAAGCAAAGTCATGGCAAGAAAGCATATTGGTGTGGCTCCAAAATATAATATTTCTCTGACGTTTATAAAGCCCTTTAGCAAATACAAATTGACAATTTTGACAACAGATACAACATTTCAGATAGAAAAGATCTTCTGAATGTTGGCTTTAAGAATTCCAGAATGCAATCAACGATTCTCCATACATGTATGGAGAATAGTTGATGCAATGCACCACTGGTAAATCAATGCATCACACATGGCAGTAAACATTGCAGTTGGATTAATAGAGTCGCGGCACAAACAGTAGCAGTTATGTCGCTCTTACACCAATCGCTTCCCATAAAGCACCACATGGGCACCCACTAGGGACTCATTTCAGCCCTACATGACCTCCATGTTGGGGCAAGACCCTCGTTTTCTCTCTCATTTTCTCGCCTTTTTCTCCCGCAGTCTTTTGGGACAGCTTGGATTTGCTGGGCGGGAAAGCATTGGGCGATAATGAGTCTTGTTCCCTTTTATCGCTCATTCATCATGTGACTATGGGCGATATTTGGGGAACATTGCGGGCGTTATTGCAGGTCTAAACAAGAGAGGGCGCAGTGAGCGTCTGGCTGGGTCGTGGTGGGGTGGAGGGAGAGGGAGGGAGAGGGAGGGAGAGGGAGGGGAGATGGGGGAGAGATTAGGGCACTGTGTGCTTAACGGCAACAATATTCCCACATTACCTCACTAATAAAGTACCACTAACCTCCAATCTTGAACGCCACTACCCTCTGTTCTGTCTAGGCCCAGACCTTATCAGAACCCTTTAAATTAAGGGAGGGCTCTATATCCCATACCATCTAGGCTCGGAGCCTATTAGAGCCCTTCAAGCTAAGGGAGGACTCCTTACAGTTTAGGCTTTGAGTCTATCAGAACCCTTCAAACTAAGGGAGGGCATTATACTCTGTTCTGTCTAGGCCCAGAGCCTGTCATATCCCTTCAAATTCAGGGAAGGCACTGTCCTCTGTTCAGTCTAGGCCCAGAACCTATGATGTCCCTTCAAACAAATGTGTTTCTTTCCTTTCATCTCAGACACATCAGATCTCTTTTGGTTCAGTTTGTCTTCATTCTACCTTAACAAAATGTTCAAAAACGTGGGCAAGAAAAGCTATGCATCACACAAGACGTCCAACCGCCCAGACACAACTCTTGACTGAGGTGTTGTTCATGCGTTGAGGAAATCTATCAAAGATTAACAACCAATTAAGAACATTTGTACTTTGAAAGAAATGTTAGCGATATTTTACTAGTGAAGTTGCTAAATATATTCCATAGGATTATCTTAGGAATGTAAAGCTATATTCAATACACATTCTTGAACTTTGTTACATGTATGTACGACTAAAATGGCGTACTGCCCGAAAATGAGAACATTCCTAAAAAGGGATCTGGCCACAAACGTAATTCTGTCCTTTTAGAACTAATAAATATCAAATTCCAAATGAATAAAGATCTGACGAGACAACTACTGGAAGAAAAACAGGAAAATTTTTTCGAGGTAACCATGAGCAGGAAGTGGGGTGTCGGCATTCGATTCCCAGATCTGTTAACACAACAACATGCACTTACCTCGAAACAATTTACCGGACAAAACAAGCAGGGAGATATGATAACAAAACTAAAAAAGGAACTCAGGAAGAAACAGGGTTAGAATATAATCTCAAATCCTCATGATAACCTTGTACGACTGAATAATATCTCATAATTACATCAATGCCCTATTATCGCTCAGTCGTCCACACGATCGAACATTTCGCCAATGGTCTGATCGTAACATATATATCATGTTCTGTTTTATCCTTTTGCTATTGTATGAAACTGTCATCTGCTTACACAATTCGAATTATATGTTTAACCCATTGTTAATATATTTTGCTAAAATATCTGCTGTCGGTAACCATTTTAGCACCAACCTAGTCACTATGTCGAACACCAATGTACTACCTTCGTTCAAGCCTATGGCAGACCTGAAAGGTCTAATTATTGTAAATTGGAATATAAGAAGTGTTCCAAAAAATTTTAACAATATCCAACAATCTTTAGAGATATCGGAAAATAATATTGATGTTGTCTGTCTCACCGAATCATGGCTTAACAAAAACAACCATTCTAATACCTTTGCCATTAACAACTACACATTGGTTAGACACGACAGAAAACTGAAGAAAAAAGGGGGTGGATTATGTACCTATATCAATAAGAAACACAACTTTGATAGTGATATGTATTCTCACCTTGCTGTAAGTAATAAGGATATCGAACTTATGGCAATAGTATTGAATATCAAATGTACTACCCCGCACATTATTGTATCTGTCTACAGACCCCCAGGAGGAGCGATTGAACCGTTTCTGGAAGAGCTAGAGGGATGTCTTTCAAAATTGAACACAAAATTCCAACTGACAGTCACAGGTGACTTTAATATTGATTTTCTAGATGATAAGTGTCAGGCTAATAACCTGAAAGCTTCTATGGAAAAATTTCAATTAAAACAATTTATTTCTACCCCAACCAGAACCACTCTAACATCAAAATCTATAATTGATCACATGTACTCTAACTCCAGCAATGTTCAATTATCTGGGGTAATAGAGAACTCCTCCTCGGATCATTTTCCAACATATATGTTGATCAAGAAACCTAGAACAAATTATGTTAACAACAAATATTATGCACGAAATATGAAAGGGTTAGACCAAAAGATTCTAAGCGAAATCCTTAGGGATCTTGATTGGAATCAATTTTATTGTACAACTGATCCTGAAAAATGTTGGGATATTATGATAGAGAGAATTAATTTTTATCTTGATCGTATGTGTCCAATGAAATATTTTACAAATATCAGAAAGAAACCTGAATGGTTAACCAAAGAGATAACATCCTTAATGAATGAGCGGGATAAATTATTTAGATTAGCCAAAAATAAGAACGACAGGGATCTTCTTATACAAGCAAAAAATTTAAGAAACAAGGTGAACACCCTCTGTAGAAACAGGAAAAATCAATTGATTAAAGAAAAGCTAGAGGCAGACAAAAACAACCCTAGAGCTCTTTGGAAATCGATTAATAATATTATCAGTCCTGAAAAAACAAAAAACAATACTGAAATTCGTCTTAAAAATGCAGAAGGAAAACAGATCGATCCTGGCCTGGTACCTGATGTATTTAACAAATTTTTTACAGAGATTGGTCCCACATTAGCTAGGAATATTCCTGAGCCAGCAGAGTCTGAGAAAAAACAACTACAAGATCTCTTAAATAAAGACGAATATCAACAAAATTTTATTAAAACGAAAATGGAATTTAACTTAATATCACCAAAAGAAATCATCAAAATTCTGTCAAATATCGATCCGAATAAGAGCTCTGGGATTGAAAATATGCCAGGAAAAGTATTGAAAGAATGTATAAGAGCTTTAGTGTTTCAGTTTACACATATTATTAACTTGTCACTGGTGCACAGTATCGTTCCAACTGCATTCAAATCAGCAATAGTCACTCCACTTCACAAAAGTGGACCTAATACCTGTACGAATAACTCTAGACCAATATCTGGTATCTCAATGCCTGCGAAAATATTGGAAAAAGTAGTACAAAAACAGCTATCAGAATATCTTGAAAATAACAATTATTACTACAAAAAACAATATGGATTTCGAAAGGGCAAGTCGGTGAATCAAGCACATATAGATTTACTTCAACCAATTTATGACAGCCTCAACGAATCAAAATTAACAACAGTAGTCTTCTTAGATTTTAAGAAGGCATTCGATACTGTGCATCATGACAAGTTGCTACAAAAATTAGAAAAATATGGAATAACAGGAAAAATGAATGATTGGTTCAGAAATTATCTAATGAACAGACTACAAATTGTGAGGGTGAATGGTCTTTACCCCTATGTGCACAGATGGCGGCCCAGATGTTCCAGAGATGGTCCATGGGTGTGGATAACTAGGCTCCAGCTACAGGTAGCCGCCCGTCCACATGTTTGGACACCCCTATGACATATTGGGTGTGGACAAACAAGGTTGTCCATTAGAGGCTTCATGTAGCCACCTTAGTTTCATTTGAGGAAAACGTGAGTATAACTACGGAGAATGTACACTAAATGTACTCTGATTAGAAGAAGATATCTAACTGTTGTTGCTGAGGTTGCAACGACCATGATTTTATTACTATAATTTACATGAAGGATTATCAAACAGTTTTGGACCAACAGACGCTACATGAAGCTTGCATGGGGCGGCTCTGTAAACTCACCAACGACCAGCTCCTATAACTCACATCAACCTTTTAATTAAATCTGTCACCTCTACCTCAACCTCCCCCTTCAAACTAAAATATAAACATTTTATTTTAAATATCATTAGTGGAAAGATTTTGTTCTAATCTTTGTTTCTATGATATATTCCATTATACAGGTTATTTTAAATACATCTCCTTTGGTGGAGTAATTTCTTAATATCAATGCTCATTTCTCTACAATGATTTAAAATTGTTTTTCCTAGGAGCTTAAATCACCTGTATTCCATGACTCTACCAATTCCCCATAATTTTTATTAGTTTTATATCTATACATGGATTCACAGACAGTTCCAGGATAACAGTCACAGTGGTTACTTAAAGCGTCCCATTACCGACCTTATAAAGCCTGCTAAGGCCGGCTAATTGTACACATGTCTGGCACCGGAAATGATTAATCATGTGACCTAACGTATATTTTCAAACATCAACATGAAAATGGAGCCTGTTGAAGATACACAAGGCGACACATAATTAGGAAATCTTCTAGTCATACATGGTGAGTATTTTCCTTATTTCTAAAACGTCAAAACGGCCCCCAGCTTTTCTATATGGCTAGTGACTGATTTAGCTCTGCCACCTACGGTCAACTTGTAGGTGTTGAATCGGGCTTTTACACCTTTCCACCCAAGGCCGAGGTGGTTGATACTTTATACGTTAAATGCACTAACATCCTAGGTCAAATAACACTGTTTAGGGCATATTATTTCCTATCGATTTATATCAGTCACTTGATTATTCTGCTTGTAAATATGCCCCACACCCCATCGCTGGCCACAGGGATGTTTTGGCGTGTCACCTCAGTATAATACTTCATGTATGTAGGGCCTATATATTCCCGTCATCTTTGCAGTTATTATTAGACTAATATCCCACTTTCCCAATCGATCCAATTGCAGTGTAAATGTAATCCTTATTTCTCCAATTAAATAGAATATTCACATTGATATCGGCCTCTCATCCCATGTGTAAAAACCTTACAGATCAGAGCTCTGAATATAAGTTGAACTGACCATCACCTGTTAACGTATGAATGTGTACCTGCCTTCAGTAGTGCTCCTATATTCGCGCAGAATGATTAACAATAATAGCTATAGCTTTCTGAGGTGTCAAAAAGTTGCCAGCCCTGCCAAGCCCTGCTCAATAACTGAGCGAAAGTGTCAAGGAAGGTGTCAAATGCACAACAATATTTCTATCAACCTTTGTTTATTAGTTTTTGAGTATATACTGGTTCTTGTAGATCTAGACCTTGAAAAACAGGAACAGACAGAATCTATGAAGGGGTGCAGGTGTCAGTCACTGGAAGTATATACGTCCGGGTCTTAAATGAACTTAAAGTGTGTTGTTGGATAGAGCGTAGGTATTGCCAGAAGTATATGATTTGATATAAACATGTGTTGTAATTAAATATTCATATAACTAAATTGCAGAGCCCTTCGGATAGTATTACCCAGTGCAGAGATGGAGTCAATGCCAGGAGTCAAGCAATATAAAACAACCAAGAATTCCAGAAATAGTCATTGATGAATCTTGACTTAAGAATTGTTGTATTTTCATTTTATTCCTGCTAGACTGTGATAATTCAAATTGCCGAATCAAGGTTTTAAATGCCTGTGCATTATGAATATATTTTGCGACCCAGTAATGCTGGTGTCACTTATGACAGACAACTAAGTACCATTGGTGTATTTTATTACATTTATTAAATTTATTAAATTCATGTACTTCTGTGATTTGTTGATTAGTTTATTATATTGTATATCGATATGAAATGCAATAAAGAGGAATGCAAGAAATTATTTCTGTGTTGTCTGCTTTCTTCATCCTATTAGTTACGCCAACTCAATTTGATAATATGTTAAATGGCCATAAGATGCAGACACTCTTAAATGTCATTGTTTATTTGTATTGGTTATTGCTTTTATTTCCTTTAAAATGCAGGCAACGTCTGAAAACATCCATGGTGGATATGGTATATTTTTCAGTTTTGACTATAAATATTATATTGGCCCTAAATGAATAAAAAAAAAAGAAGAAAAGTACCTAGACCCGCCCCCCTAAACCTAGCTATAAACACCACCACAGTAGCTGTATTGAGTGTTCAAAGGACGGCCAATACACAGCACCCATGGGCGGCTACATGTAGCCATCCATGGACGGCTACATGTAGCTGTCCATGGATAGCTACAGTAACACACCTGTAGCTGCGCAACTGGTTACGTTTGGCCAGGGTGAAAGATGGCCGTGGTAGGCTCCAGTAAGCCTCCTTTGGTAGGCTATCAACTGGCTTGTGCACATAGGGACTCTAAGCAGGAGACTATAACCTTTGGTGTGCCACAAGGAACTGTGTTAGGGCCGATTTTGTTTTCCATATATATTAATGATCTCCATGAAATAATTGAAAACTCAGTTATCCAACACTATGCTGACGATACGGTTATTTTTAACAGCAGTAAAACCGAAACAAAATTGTACCAAGAACTTCAGAAAAACTTAGACCATGTGAATACATGGTGTAGGCTTAATAAAATATCCATGAATGCCTCTAAGACCCAATATATTCAATTCAACATAGGCAGAAAAAAACAACAAGAAAACACCACACACTGTCTCCAGCTTGGAAGTGAAATCCTCACCCAAGTAAATCAATACAAATACTTGGGACTGGTTATTGATGAGAAACTTACCTTTAACGATCACACAACCAATGTCATCAATAAGGTTAGGTGGAAGGTAAACTCATTGAGAAAATCTAACTATGTCCTAAATAAGAAAGTAAAAACCGATATAGTCAAAATGTTGATTATACCAGTCATTGATTCAGGAAATATATTTTACCAAACAGCAAGCAAAAAACTCCTGAATAGACTTCACACTCTCTTGAATAACGCAATAAGGTACATATTTACATTGCAAAAGAGGGAAAATGTGGACAAAAGATATTTCGAATTAAAGGTTCTAAACAATGAAAAAAGGACAAACCTACACACTCTTGAGGCTGCCTTTTATTTATCACAGAACGAAGAAAATCTTGATTTGAGACAAATTTCGACAAGGAGTCATGCTCAAAACAGAAAAAATTTCAAAATTAATATCCCAAAAACAACATTTTATAAAAATTCATTCCTCTACAAAGCCCAATCAAACTGGAACGGGCTACCAACTAGTGCCCATAAGGCAACATCGAAGTTTGAATTTAGAAAACAGATTGAAAATGTACTATAATATCTAGGATTACATCCTAATAAGATCTGATTATTTGATTATATTTTACTGTATTTACATCGTATCAGTGCCATACGGAACCATCTCTTGCCAAGCAAATATCTATCTTTAGAGACCCAGAGTCTCTTTAAATTTGATTGTTATTTTACTTTAATTCTACTCTCATTTATCTTATTTAACTTTGCCTGTAAAAGTTTTCTGTTTCAAAATTATTACTCTGCCCTGTGCGAGATGGTAACGTCTGGGAGAACTGGATTTAATCTAGATGACTGTATACCAATTTGTCTTTTATATGTATGATCATTCTTATGTAATGTCAGTTCGATGAATAAAGTAGTATCTTATCTTATCTTCTGCTACAAAGAGAGCCAGAATCAATTGATATACAGATAATGTTATTCTAGAACAGGGCAGAATTAATTAACAAGTGCAGGGACGAATAAATAAATTCAGAAAACATAATCGGTAAATATATATGAAAAAATAAAAATATCTGAGACTGAAGTAAAAGCTACACTGACAGAAATACAAAATAAGGAGAGTATAAATATAATAACTATAATTAAATATACTAAGACGCAATTAAGAATTCTAGGACCAAATTAAAAGTACTAAATTAATAAAACATAGACATCAAAATCCATATTAATTTCTGCGACTTATGATTTATTTTCCATAAACGGATCACATATGTGATGTGTTTCACAATTCGCAGAAATGATATTTTTCAATGTGATTTATTCACAAGATGTCTATGTAGGAATATTCTCATTTTTGGGTGTTTAGCACTGTTCGTACCATGTACCAAAGTTCAGGACAGTGTATTAAATATATCCCTGCATTTCCAATGCATCTACTGGAGTATATTTAGCTACTGAAAAGTATTGCGAACATTTTTTCCAAAAATAATAATATCAAACTTACAATAGAAGTACTTATTATATTTCCTAATTTCATCTCCTCTTTTCACATATGATGGTTTCTCAAAATCCATTTCATTACATTACTTGGGGTTCCATGATTAACATTATGTACAGTGTAGAATTTTCATAAAGGGTTGTACATGTCATATATTATTATTAACTTGTCAAACCATCAAGTACAGGATGGTATATGTTAACTTCGTAACATGAACTTTCAAACTTTGTACATATCTAGTCAGATACAGGTGTCATGTACTTAGCCAGCCATATCGAGGATTGAGGAGGTATCTTTAGCTTTCTATAGGTCCGCATCCAGTACATGATTTCTGTAGATATTAGATGTTACATGTAGGCCTTAAGAAAACAAAATTATGTATGTAAAATTCAGACCTATACTTTGGGGTTTGAATGTTTGTTTGAAGTCTTACTTAGAAATGCATCTGCCACAACCCCTACCGACTCAGAGGCCCAACCACCTTTCTTCCCGCCACACACTCATGAAAGGTTTGATGGGCGGACCTGGAAGATCTGTTCACAGAGGCTCCTGTCCATTTCATGTAACTGTACGGATCAACTTGAATAAACATCTTTATAGATATAAATTCATTCTATTCTCCAAAGTATGTGCCAATGCCCATGTCACTTATATCTTAGATTTTGATCTTGTGGGAGGGAGGGGAAGAGAGATAAGCAGCAGGTCTGCAAAGGGGGGAGGGGGCACTGATTATGAGTGGGAGGGAGAAGGGAGGGGAGATAACTAACTAACCGAGACACAGCGATAAGGTGTAGGCCGGGTATTGTCAGGTGCGATGCTGGTCACTCTGGCCGTGTATCCATCTCATTAAGTTTATTGTTAACCTGTGATTGATTGGATCCTTTATCTATCAAGGTAATTAATTGGTCCAGTCAGGATAAGCCAATCAGCCCAAGCTCTGTGTAATCGCTGTAATCTGTCTAGTATATAAGAATAAACATGATTATGGTTGACCTTTTCTACTTGGTTTGGTTCTGGCTTTGAAACATACATCTCTGTGTGCGGCATTGATTCATTTCTCACCCAACTGCTGACCCTAAATATTTATTGGAGAATGGCCCTGAATTTTTCAATGCCATAGGACATCTGGGTAGATCAGCGCTGAGCTAAAAGGTCTTGTCCCATTTCTCGCAAATGTTTTAACAATGTATTATTGAAGAGAAATAAAAATATGTATATAATGCGACACACGCAACACATCACATGTGACATCAAATATCAGCAAAAGCCATCTATATTAACATCTATATGTACAATAGCAGGAAGCCAATAAATCTATGCCCCCTGGCCGGCAGCAGGGGAAGGGTTAGTAAGACAGATAGGGAGGGTTACCCTGGAGTAGATACCCTTAAACTGCCCACTTGATAAACCCCTCCCATGGGCACACCCTAACAGGGTGGTATGATAGAGAGGGGGTATGGTGATAGCAGGGATGGGGCAATAGGTCGGGTATGGTGATAGGAGGGGGGGGAGGAATAGGTGGGGTATGGTGATAGGAGGGGTGGGGGAATTGAGGGTCCATTAGACCTGACTTAGACCCCTAAAATCATGGGATGTAAGTGGTTTAAGGCGTTTGATCCAACACAATTTTACCCCTTGGTTCTTTCTAGGGAGAACATCATCTGGGGGGAACGTCTGGGGGGAACGTCTGGGGGCAAAGTCTGGGGGAAAACGTTTGGGGCAAAGTACGGTGGGATGTCCAGGGGGAAAGTCTGTCTGGGGGCAAAGTGCGGGGGGGGGGAATGTCCAGGGAGAAAGTCTGTTTGGGGACAAAGTGCGGGGGGGGGAATGTCCAGGGGGAAAGTCTGTCTGGGGGCAAAGTGCGGGGGGGGGGGAATGTCCAGGGGGAAAGTCTGTCTGGGGGCAAAGTGCGGGGGGGGGAATGTCCAGGGGGAAAGTCTGTCTGGGGGCAAAGTGCGGGGGGGGGAGAATGTCCAGGGAGAAAGTCTGTCTGGGGGCAAAGTGCGGGGGGGGGAGAATGTCCAGGGAGAAAGTATGTTTGGGGACAAAGTGCGGGGGGGGGGGGGAATGTCCAGGGAGAAAGTCTGTCTGGGGCAATGTCCGGGGGCAATGTCCAGGGAGGAATGTCCAAGAAGGGAAGCTCCAGTGGTTGATGGTATACAAGTTGTTGTAATTGTTTTATCATGTATATTTTGTTTATAGAATAAAACCCTTCATGTTAGGTTTGGTATTTTTATTCACTAGCTTTCAGGCTATTTGGTGCCCTTCATCAAGTTTCTTTTGAGATGATGGAGTGGGGGAAGATCTCTGTATATCGGTTGGGCAGGAGGTTTGTATTTACACTAGGATGAAACATTTATTTCATAAAGCAATTGTGGCTAGTTTTGTCTAGTGGGTTTTTGCCCTAGAACCGTTGGGTAACGTTGATTTATTATATATGCCTTTAGTAATGTGAATAGTATTTCATCCTTGTTGCCGTAACAGTGGAACAAAACTTGGAAGGCTTACAAAGCTTGTGCAATAGGACCCGGAACCGGAAGTGGCTACCAAGAGATACCTGAAACCCTGAATATGTAAGAATGTCACTGTAAGAAATGAGATGAATGTGGAAAATAATTATGAAAAAGTGAACAGGGAAAATGAGCATGGGTTATTGTAGCAGAAGCGAAAATAAAAAGTTGTGAATGTATATAATTTACCCCCCCTTTCCGCCCCCCCCCCCCTTCACACCTCATTGCCCCAACCATTTGGTCCATACATAGGCAAGACCAGTGCTACTGGATTAGGCGATCTCCTCCTGTGTAGTAGCAGTAGTAGCAGGAGGATTATCCACAAGATAAATGACCACTGCCCCCTCCCCCCTGCCCCCCCCCCCACCCCTCGGCCTACAATAGACTGGTCTGCCTGGTCGGGTGGGGCGATCAGAAGACAAATCAATATAGGGCAATGTAGGGGTGGCAGGTAAAGCATGATGCATGTAGGCCGCCTTGTCAGCCATTCACGCCCTAACTCTTAGGTTGGGGGGGGGAGGGGGGTTAAGGGTGGGGCGGGGGGGGGGGCGGGCTGGTGAGGGGGGCTGGTGAGGGGGGCTGGTGAGGGGGGCTGGTGAGGGAGGCTGGTGAGGGGGTAAGGATGGGGTCGGATTGATACGGGTGCTATTTTGTATTTGGTATATAGGATTGTATCATATCTAGGAAGATCGAAAGTATTTTTTTCAATTTTATTGACTGAAAAATTCACAAAATTGTATGCGTTTCACTTTGTAAAGTATTTTTTTGTAAGGAAGTATTCATAAGCTAAGTGATAAGTTACTAATAAAGTGAAGTTATGTATTTAAATTGTAGTTTATCATGTCCAATGGTACGCAATAATTGTTTTAATGTTAAATGAAAATATGAAATCCGTTTAATGAATAAATTTGTTTAAAAGAGAAAAATATGTTGAGTCACAGTAGCTGGACATTTGAAGATGAATTAGCCCAAAGTTAACGAGTTGTCTTACTTATTGTCGCCCTCAAGTATTCGGTTCTGTAGGCTACTATCACATCATTAATATAATGGTAGCAAAATATACCTTCATTCTTATAAGCCAAACAATGATGTACATGTTGGTAACTATTACTTTGTCCTATTAACTGAGAATGCCACTTTAAAGGGTGTGTGACTTCCCCCCCCCCTCTGTAACCCCCCCCCCCCCTCTCCACCAGAACTCCCTACATCCACCCTTCACTCTGGAGATATGTATGATAAAAGGTAAGGCTTATTTCTGACAGCCTCCGCCTGATGCTCCTCCTACCCACTCCCTTATCAACCCCCTCCCCCTACCACCCACCCCACCACCAACCGCCCCACCACTCCCTGCCCCACCCTTCCAACCCCCCTAGTTGCCCATGTCCATATCTCCTCCCCATCCCTCACACATATATGGGTCAGGCCACCAGAATATGTACGTTAGGTTGAATTATATTAACATAACCAGACAGATTTATTGAATGATAACAATACATGATATACTGAGATATACTCAGTATTTGGGTCAGTTTTTCTGAAAATGTACAATTCACCTTCGCCAATCCTCTCAAATAACACACATTTAAGACAAAAATGAGCTTCAAAATGCAGTTTAACATAACAGAACTGATACTTTAAATCAATACAATACCAAATATAATCAGATATACCCGGTATTCTTCTTTTTTCAGCCTAATTTAGAAGGATTTCCTATATGTGTAGAGCTGCCAATTGTACATTTTCTGAAAATCTGACCCATTTATCATTTTTTTCTCTAATTTAGCAGAATGTGAGAGATGTATAGAATTGTAGATTGTGCATTTTCTGCAAATCTGACCCAGTGGTAGGTGGAGTAGTAGTGGGGGTAAAAATATGTAAGCGGGGAGAGCGGTTGGCGGAGAGTGATAAAGGTTTTCTGTCATACATCAAGAAGTGCATGTTTTTATGCTGGAGACTTCTGCTGGTGACTACTTCACTGTAAGATAAAGGATGGCCAGCCCTGGTAGTTACATCAACCCTACATATGGGATGTGTTTCAGGAAAATGAGTCACAAGTATGATGTGTTTCGGGAAATGAATTTGAAATATTTGAAATGAAATTGTTTTTTCAAAGGCAAGGCAACTTATGTGTGTTGTCAAATTGATTGGTCGTGAATAAAATAAAAACAACACAAGGAAATATTATAAAATTATTGAATACAGTCTTGAAATTCATACTATTTAAAGCACTTAAAGGTATTCAAAATACATCCAGGTACATGCCTAGTGAATACAAGTATAATTTAACACAATTTATTAAATAGTCATAGCACCGTCCATGGTACATTTCCTGACAGACACTTGAAGGATACTCTAATATAAAATATATGGGTCAGATTTTCAAAAATTGCTTAATCTACAGTTCTACGCATCTCTCAAATTTTGCTAAATTAGAGTGAAGAATGATAAATACTGAGTAAATCTGAGTCTGAATATGTCTGGTTACGTCAAACTGTATTTTAAACCTGAATTTCGTCTTAAATTAGAGTTCTTTTAGGGGATTGTCGAACGTCGATTGTACATTTGCTGAAGACCCAGATATGAAACACATTTACTGGCATGAAAGTAAAAAACGTCTCTTATCATAAAAGAAACCCCAGCACCTCTTTCAACTAGGAGAAATAGAAGCTTGAATGTGAAAAAAGAAACCTTGTGACTTTGGTGACAACTTCGACTTTCTTTTACAATGTTTTATGAAGGTCGTTGTGCTCCAGAAGCGTAAGCATATCTATGAAACACATGTACTGGCATAAAGATAAAGAAGATCTCTTGAAATAACAGAAACCTCCGCCCCTCCTTGAACTCGGAGAAATGGAAGGTTGGTAACTACAATTCTGAAGAAAAGCTTGTCACTTTGGTGACAGCCTGGGATTTCTGCTACAATAGAAGTCCATGGGATCAGAGACAGAGAGATGTGATGTGTTATAGGAAAATGAGTCACAAGTCGCAAAAATGATATCAATTTATTGACAGTGATTAATTCACAAGATCTCTTGATTGCAATGTTCTTATTTGTGGGGGTATTTAGCACCTTTAGTGTACCGAATTGCAAGACATTATATTAGATATATTGCGTTTTGCAGGTCATTATTTCGAGTATATTTTAGTCCCTTCACTGGTAATTTCCCACCATGAAATAATGCAAACTTGTTTTCAAACATAAATGTATCAAAGACAAAATATAGAAATAGAAATATCTCAAATTTCATTTCTTTGTGACTCGTGACTCACTTTCCTATAACACATCACACATGGACACAGAGACCTACAGGCAAGGACTTACAAAGTCTGACCTATCAACTTACAGAGCTTTTGCTTCAAGTCTGTCTGCAAATGTTCTAAAAGTTTAGACTTTCTAGATTCTGCGGTGTCTACCGTGGGGTGGGAGAGGAGAGAAAACAAAGACGGGATAGAGTCACTGGGTGTCAAGTAGGAGTCAGTGGAGCAGGAGGCGAGGTGCTCTATCCTACACATGTGTCAGGTTTCATGTTGTTCGACATGAGCAAGCACGTATATGAAGTGTTTCAGGATATTAAGTCACAAGTTGCAGATATTTTCCAAAGTGATTTATTGACAAGTTCTCTTTGTTGGAATGTCCACAATTTTGGGATGTTTAATGCCTCAGGTCATATGAATGTATTCCTAAAGTCTCAAGACAGTCTATGAAATAAATCTTTGTTTTGCGAAGGTCATCTTCTGGATTATATTTAGTTACTTTACTGGGAAATGCCCTTCCTAGATTATTGCTTATTTTCTTTAAAATATAAAACTTAAAATATAAAACGCTCATTAGATGTCCTAATGTTTATAATCATTAGACACGGCTTGATCTCATCTTTTCAAATATAATGTTGCAAGCACTGCTGTAAGCGGTGCGCGGGCATTGCTACAGCCAATCACCACTCACCTACCCTCACTCCCCCTACATACCAACTCCACACTAACCATTTCAATCCTCACCTCAATCACTTCACTTACGACCTCCACACAACTAACAATTCAATTGGGCCGAGTGAAGTTCTACTGACTGGCCCTACACACCAGCAGTCATTCCTTCATACACATACCTGTGATACATATACGTTCAACCATGCCTCGCAAACGCACCAAACATACTAAGACAAGGCTGTCTAGCAAAGTAGTCGTCCCAAACGCTGAAGGTGATAGTGGGAACGAGAACAAGTCTGACAACGAAGACAAAGGCAGTCCCAAGGCCTCCCCGGGCAAGACAAAGGGGGGGAAGGTAACCAACCGTGAGCTTGACAATCAGGTCAAGACAATGGAAGCCTCGGTCAAGGGACTAGAGGGAGCCGTGGAAAAGATAGCCCAACAACTCGCTGTAGTCGTAAAGTCCTCGGTGGTCAACTCAAAGCACAAAGACAAGAAGAAGAAACACAAGAAGAAGCGCGAACCAATAACTTCGAGCTCAGACGATAGCTCGGAGGAATCAAGCTCGGAGGAGTCAAGCTCGGAGGACGAGAGGCCACCGAAGTCGAAGAGCAAGTCCAAGAAACACCGCCGGCTGAGGTCCGAGGTCAAAGCTCCACATATCCTTCAACGTCAGCTCGACTCGGATCGATTTATGGAGAAGGAGATAGAGAAGGAGCGCAAGTCCTCGGGCCTCCACGGTAAGACTCATGTGATGACTGACCTTTTGTCTTCCCGTATATTTGCAAAACCATATATGTTTATAACTAGAGAGGGGGTAAACACAGTCAAGCAAAAAGTAGAGGCAAGGCCAAACATGACGGCCATGGAGTACGTGGACGCCACTCTGGCGCTCCTTGACCACCCTAGGGCCTATGAGACCCGAGATTATCATGACATTTTCCATCATTTGAAGAAAGTTATACGCGATTCGTTAGACAGACCTTGGGCCTCGGTCCGCCGATGGTCGAATTTCATATGGGATAGTGTAGAGAACGGGACCATAACATGGGACGATAGAAATGCTATACAGGAAGAACGGGTTCGACTATGTCTGACTGTGGGCTCAGCATCCGCACTCAGTGGGGCATATCAATCTGGATCCGGGGGAAACTTCAGCAGGCCTAGCAATAACTCAGCCCCAAGGGCCCCATCGGGACAGATGGAAGTTGTGTGTCGTTCTTACAATTCCAGAAATGGGTGCAGGAACACTGGGAACCACATGGAAGGGGGTTTGACGCATTTACATATCTGCAGTTACTGTGACTCAGTGGGGAAGAGTTGCAGACATGCCATTGGGGAGTGTATACGCAAGGTGAATCATGCCCAGAACAATGATAATACATCTAGCCGCAATGGTAACGGTAATAGTAATGGTCCCCCTAGGCAAAACAACCGTGTTAACAATACTTCTCAGTTTTCTTCCGCAGCAAAAAACGATTAGACGGCGCTTCCAAAGGATTGGACCCGGAGGCGCCTGTATTTGTCTCCAAACATGCCTATAGCGGGAACATGGAGCATGGCGATCAAAATGAATCCAAATCTGCCACGCCCACCACATGTGCTTCTGTTGACACAACGCGACCTCTCGCCATGCGCGAGAATTCAACCAAAGATGGCGGCCATGTCAACAAGCCACCACGGAGCATGAACACACGAGCATGTCCCGTAGCCTGCATGGATACAAGTGAACGATCCTCGCCTACAGCATCACACGATAAACCAGTAGGTGACAATGATTACTATGACAATATTAAAGCTATCTGTGCCGGTAAAAGAGAGAGAGGAGACATAGACCTTTCCCCATATGCATTTCAAAATCACCGTCGCGACCAATGGCCCGCCATGACCATAGGCCAGGCCTACGCGGAGCATAGCCATATTTACTCAGCTGTACGAAGCACAGGTCTCCCCAATGCCTTGTCAGTTAGAATTCCCCTGCCAACGAATCTAAACATAAATGGCTGGAAAAATATTTATGCAATTCACCCGATGAAGTAGAACTCTGTGATTTCATTCAATACGGTTTCCCCATGGGCTACTTAGGCCCATCCAGTCACAATGATACAGGGGAAAACCATTCTAGCGCCGATGAGTATAGCAATAAAATAGATGAGTTTGTCCAGAAAGAGCTTGGGCTGGGAGGACTAGTGGGGCCATTGGAGTCAGCGCCTTTTTCTACTTGGTACCACTGCTCCCCCATTATGTCCAGGCCAAAACGCGACTCTGACGCCAGAAGGGTTATTATTGATTTGAGTTTTCCCCCCGACAGGTCTGTCAACGCGTACTTACTCAAGAACAGTGTATGGGGGACCCAACGAGCCCATTCTCTCCCTACAGTTGAGGATCTAGTCGAGGAGTTGGTAGCCATTGGGCCGGGAGCATGGATGAGCACCATCGACATCTCCCGCGCCTACAAAAACTTCAAGTCGGACCCCCTCGACTGGCCCCTCCTGTGTTTAAAGTGGGGGGAGAAATATTTCCTTGATGTTACCATGCCATTTGGGTCGCGATCCTCTTCATGTCATATGCAGAGGGTCGCCGACGCCATTGTCTCAATACTAGCCAGGGAGGGAATCGAAAGTCGAATGTATCTTGATGATCTGATAATTATTTCCCATGACAGATCCGAAGCCAACCGACATTACCAGAGAGCTATAGACCTGTTCAAAGAGCTTGGACTGCCAGAGGCGGAAGACAAGAGACAACCTCCAGCCCCCGCGGTCAAATGGCTGGGCATATGTATTGACGCGCCAGAAATGACACTTAGTATCACAAAAGAAAAGGTCAGTGACATTCTTAAAACAGTCCACAAATATCTTAACAGGAGATCAATGTCAAAACGCGAACTACAATCCATTATAGGATCATTGATTCATGTGGCCAAATGTGTAACACCCGCAAGGCTATTTGTAAGCCGACTTCTTGAGAGCCTACGCGACATGAATGGGCGCAAGTACATAAATATCAACTCAGAGATGAAGCGGGACTTAGTATGGTTTAGAGACTTCTGCAGCGAGTGGAATGGGAGGGCTGTTATACCCTCGCCAGCACCCACAAAAACCATCGTGGTCGACGCCTGCCTGTCAGGTGTGGGCGGCGCTGACCACCAACGGGCGTACAAAGCACAGGTAACACCCACCGATAGAGGAGTGGACAACATCGCGGAATTAGAAGCAATTAATATTCCAATCGCACTACATACACTCGTACAAGAGAGCGACAGAGGTGGTCACATCCGCGTACTCTGTGACAATATAGCCAGCGTCTCTGTGTTTACCACTGGGAGAGGGAAGAATAAAGTGATATTGGAGGCCGCCAGGTTAGCCTGGATGGTACAGGCCTTATATAACATTAAAATAAGTTACGAGCACATCCCAGGGGAAGATAACATTCTCGCTGACAATCTAAGCAGGGCACATCTAAGCCATAAGTACAATCAAGCAGCCGACCAATTAGTTAAAGAAAAATCACTCGCGTATACACAGCCATGCCTCTTCGCAATTAATGCTATGTCTCTATCCAAACCTTGCAGGCCACCGAATGACAGCACTACTGGAGAAAGCCGCAGTGCGACAGAGGCAAGCATGGGCAAAAGGAACAACCGAAAATCGAGAAGCTGCACTGAGAAGGTATCAGGCATTCGCAACCCAGGTAGGAGTGGACCCCACTAAACCATCGTACTTGACAATATGTGCATATATTGAGCTTTTATCAGAGACGATTGCCTCCCCTAGAACTATAAGGAACCATATCTCGCACCTTCGTACATCATTCAAACTAAATAGCATCACAACAGAAGCATTGGACCACCAACGGGTCAAATGGGCCCTCCAGGCTATCGACCGGAATAAAGAGTTCAAACCTAGGCAGAAGCTACCAGTCCCACCGGATGTGATAAGGACAGCAGTGCTCAGTATCCCACAAGGAATAGTCGCTAACACCTTCAAAGCGGCCATCCTAACGATCTACTATGCTGGACTTAGACAGTCTGAGGTGGTGACCCCGGCGCTGCATAAATATGATCCCCTTATCCACCTGACGCAAGGAGACGTCATCATACGGAAGGATAGCATAGACTTGTAGGTCAAATCAGCAAAGAATATGCAGTCGGCCTACAAGTCGAAAACCATCACCCTCCACTCTTCTGATGACCCACGCCTGTGCGTGGTAAGTGCTATCTCCAATATGATTCGTCAGACACCCACTAAGCATGAAAAGGACCCGTGCTTCATGTTTCCCATGTCGAGAAATCCGATGCCAGCGACGTATGTCGTCCGACAATGGAGAGACACACTCAAATTACTACACATCGACCATCGCCCGTACTCCCTACATAGCTTGAGGAAAGCAGCCGCAACGAATGCCTTTGCGGCGGGGTGCTCGGGGCTCCAAATCCAAGAGTATATAGGATGGGCATCAGATGCATACAAAACCTATATCCATACAGACAAGACAGCTGTCAACTCAGCTATCAGGAAGGCCATAAGCCGCCCCCCTCGTCCCTAGACTTTCTCACGACCAAAAGACTCTTAATATTTAAAAAAACTATTATCACCACCCTCCCAGACCCTACTCATCCCGGCCACTCGGCCTAATTATTACAAAAGACTCGGCCCTCAGGCCATGGACAGTCCAAGTGACCAACGCTACCCCATAAGGGCTAAACTCAAAAACAAAATATACCACAATACCCCCCTTATATACAAACCCACATATCCACCATACACCTCCCTCATCATTAAATTGGCAGTCTTGGCTAATTACTCATTATTATCATCTCAATTTTATCAAACCTCAATTTCCTTTACCAATTTCATCATTTTATCAATTTTACTACCAACAAATTTACCATTTTATACATCATATTTATTACAAACATTTTATATAAAACTATTTCAATTAAATAAAATATTTAATTTCCCAAAGCTGCCTCACTCTTCATCCTTCCATAATCCGGGCGCGTTAGCAATGTTGCAAGCACTGCTGTAAGCGGTGCGCGGGCATTGCTACAGCCAATCACCACTCACCTACCCTCACTCCCCCTACATACCAACTCCACCCTAACCATTTCAATCCTCACCTCAATCACTTCACTTCCGACCTCCACACAACTAACAATTCACCCACCCACCCACACCTAATTCTAATAATCTCCACTCCTCACCACTAATTACTTATTATTATCATCTCAATTTTATCAAACCTCAATTTCCTTTACCAATTTCATCATTTTATCAATTTTACTACCAACAAATTTACCATTTTATACATCATATTTATTACAAACATTTTATATAAAACTATTTCAATTAAATAAAATATTTAATTTCCCAAAGCTGCCTCACTCTTCATCCTTCCATAATCCGGGCGCGTTAGCAATGTTATCTCAAAATCCATTTGTTTGAAACTTGTGACTCAAAGAACAAAGACAGGAGCGAGTCACTGGTTGTCAAGAGGGAGTCAGTGGAACAAGAGGGGAGGTGCTCTATCAAACACATGTGTCAGGTTTCATGTCTTTCTACATGAGCAGGCACATATGACTCTATCGTCTGTATGTTAGGTAGGGTAGGTTTAGAAAGTGTTTGCCTTCAACACATTTACAGAAGAAAGAGAAACTGAATTTCCACTGTCTGAGGGAGTGTTCATTCTTAACCACTAGGGGGAGAGAAGAATTATTCAGGGGTGTCTATTTCTGTTTAGACCAGGTTTGGTCAGATTCTGGGGTGTATTTTTTCACAATAGACCATGGCAATCACTTCCGGCAACTTCCGGGGGTTATAGACCTCGAAAGAACTGGTAAATAAAAGGTCTAGAGGTCGGTGAATCTTTTTTTCTTAATAGCCCTCAGTCGAATCTGACCAAATCGGGTCTAAAAGCACTAATACCCTCGGTTTTGGATGGTCTGGGTGGTCTATTGCCTGGTGGAAATTCTCGGGGCTAACGCCCCTCGAATTGTCCACCAGGCTATAGACCACCCAGACCATCCAAAACCTCGGGTATTATTGCTATAGCAGACTCTGAAGCGGGGGACCTTCATTAGCGCATACTCCAAAATTGTGTGTGTGGAGGGGGGAGGGGGGAGGGGGAGGGGGGGAGCGGGAATCTTTTTATTGCACACTCTCAAAACTACAATGATGTAAGGGGTGTCATGAAATTGTGCACAAACTTTCAAGGGGGTGGGGGTGGGGGTCAAACATTTATGCACAAGACTTTAAGTTAAACCTGAGTTTAAGGGGAGTGTCATGCAATGTTGTACAAGACTTTTTTTCAAGATCTCTCCCCCCCCCAAAGTGATTAATTTGGAACATTCCCTAAGCTCAGACTCAGACTCAGACTGTTTTATCTCCATGCCTGGTCATGGATAGCCATTATATAGGTACAATGTGCCCCACAAGTCTCCTGCAAACTCCTATTCTGTGATTCACTTATTATCGCTCACAGCCAACTATTCTTTCCTCAGCTGTTTCAACTTCAAACAGAATATTGATAAATTGAGATATTTCTTTTTCATGGCCCACAAGCCAATAGGCGAGTGGGTTATGAAAAAAACAAACATGGAGGACAGTGTAATATTGTCAAATATGTGATGTGTTTCAGGAAAATGAGTCATAAGTCGCAAAATTGACATTTTTCAAAGTGGTTTTTTTTCACAAGATCACATAATTGGAATGTTCGGATTTTTGGAGGGTTTGTCACTTAAAATACGGTCAATGTATGTATCAAATTTCAGGACAATCTATGCAATATATTCTTTGGTTTTAAAGGTGATCATATGGACTACATTTAGTTACTTTACTGTTTATTGACCCCCAGAAATATTGGAAACTTTTTTTTTCAAAAACGAAAATATCAAACTTAAAATCTAGAAATACTTATTATTTTATTAGACTGTTTACTATCATTGGAATCGGCTTGATATCATCTTTTCAAATATAACAGTATCTCAAAATCTATTATTTACGACTTATGACTCATTTTCCTGAAACACATCACATATAGGTTCTATATTTACTCCTACATTGCTATGCTTACCTTAAATGGCTATGTTTGCTGGGGACAGGAGGTCATACCACACGCGTTGAACTGGTACAAATTACAACACTACTCCCACCCATACAAATAGCATGTGGTACATACACCAACGTGGAGTAAAGGTTCTGGTTCTCATTCGTAGACAATGATAACCAGAGATGTGATCCAGGAAATTGAGTCATAATTCGCAAAACAGATATTTTCCCAAGTTATTTACTCACAAGAACCCTTGCTTAGAATGTGTTCAGCTTTTGAGTGTTTAACACTGCGAGTAACATCATGACATGTACCAAATTTGAAGACTGTGCACTGAATATATAAATGCAATTTTGATGTCATTCTACAGAGTAAATCTGACTAGTTTAATAGTCAGATCATAGCAAATGACCATAGCAAATATTCCAAACATGTTGACATGTATAAATAAATAAAGCGGTACTTATTGGACGTCCTAGTGTTTACAATCATTGAACACAGCTTGATTTCATTTTTTCAAATATGATGATATCTCAAAATCCATCTTCTTGTGACTAGTGACTCATTCGCTTATGACACATCACAAGAGTGCATTTGGTAAGATTTAGTTTGTTGTGATAACTGAGATTCAAGCCTTGAAGGTAAAGGCCAGCATTTAATCAAAAAAGCATGAATCCTGCAGTTGTTTTTAAACTTTGGATTTAGAAAGAACATGGTTGGGGAAATAAAAAAAAACATTTAAAAAACATGTCATTTGATTAGTTTTTATTTCAAGGACCACTGGAATGTACTTCCATTTACTATAGAAGTCAATGAGCAAAATGGATTTTTCTTCCATTTTCAGAATATCAGATGATTGAATCATGTGATTTCCTTTCAAATTTTCATATTCATAGCTGACATATTATTTTACCCCCCAACAGTGGTCATTGAACTAAAAAAAGGTTATTGAGAATTTATGCTTTTCCCCTATTGGCCTCCATAGTGAATGGTAGTGTAACCATATGTATGTGATTATTCTAAAGGTAGATGTTCGTTATGGACATGTAGACTCTTAATTTTGTTTGATCTGCTTTTAATTGATGTTGTAATTAACGTGTATATCAAGGTAACGTTTTTGTAAACATAGATATAGGCTGAAAATATAATACATGTATGAGAGCTTACAATACAATTAAAACAAACCAAAACAAACAGTAATCTTCAGATGTGATAACATCCTTTATTTTTTATTTTTGTATCCACCCAACCATTTTCTTTCTCAAGATGAAGTTTGAAAAAATAATGTTACTCCTATTCTGTCATGCATTAGTTCCTTGAATTCCTGACTGCTGCAGTGCTGATGACTCTGGCATTTACCTTTAAATGATATCTTGCTCTAAGTTTCAGGAACTTCCACCAGTGAATATTATGCAGAGGATTTAGAGCGAGAGGAGGGTGGAGATTGTTCTGGAAGAAAGCAGTGCACACAAGGCAGTGAGAAAGGTGCTTGGAAAAACACTTCCGTCGAGCGCCGGATATCCGGTTTTTTGATCAGCAAATGTGGGAATATGTGCTGTGCGCATGCGCCGTGGGCACATATAAGTGGCGCCCCCCAGTGGTGGATTTCTGATAGATGTATAGTTCTGTATTGTGCCACTAGGTGGCTGCCTTTGTAAGTCCTTCCGAGTCTGTGCAATAATGCGCTTTATGTCTTTGGTCTTTCATCTACTTCTTGTCTCTGGCTTGGCATGGCTATTTTCTCACTTTCTTTCCTCTGTTTTCTCTATTTCTATCCTACCTATATCCTCTTTTTCCTCGACTCTCTCACTCTCTCCCTTCCTCTAATCTCTCTCCCCTTCTCCCTTTCCCTCTCTTCCTCAAATCTTCCTCTCACCTCTCTCACTCTCCTTCTCTCTCTCCTCTCTCGCTCTAATCTGTCTCTCCCGCTCTTTCCCCTCTCTCACTCTCGCTCTCTCCCTCATCTCTCTCCCTCTCTCTCCCTCTCTCTCCCTCTCTTCCTCTAATCTCCGTTCCCCTCTCTCACTCTCCCTCTCTCTCTCCCTCATCTGTCTCTGTATATCTCTCCTCTCTCTCCCTCTGTCTCACCGTCATCTCTCTCCCTCTCTCTCCCCTATTCTTTCACTCTGTACCTCTTCTCCTTCTCTCTCCCTCTCTCTCTCCCACATCCGTCTCTGCGTCTCTCCCTCTGTCTGGCCCTCTCTCTCTCCCTGTCTCTTCCCCTCCCTCTCTCCATCTCTCTCTCCCACATCTGTCTCTGTGTCTTCTGTCTGCCCCTCTCTCTCTCTCCCTGTCTCTTCCCCTCCCTCTCTCCATCTCTCTCCCTCATCTTTCCCTCTGTATCTCTCCTCCTTCTCCACTCTTTCATGGGACTTGTCACTCCCGTTACTCGAACCCATCGCATATATTTTGTATTTGTATTTAAATATTTTTACTTAGCCAAAACATTATATGCAGTGCACAATATTCCCAATCAGAGCTAAACAATACAAAATAGAAATTTCATGTTTCTTAGAGATTTACATAATATCATAATCAGCCTACCTACAACTCTATAATCAGCTAGTAGTACATAGAGTAAGAATAGATAGGAAAATATACTACGGCCGCTTCCAGGTGTCAGGTTGGCCGAGTGGTCTAAGGCGCCAGACTCAAGGTTCATCCTTGCCTGTGCAGCAGGTGGCGGGCGTTCTGGTCCACGAATGTGGGCGTGGGTTCGAATCCCACATCTGACAATAGTTTTTTCGTCAGGTGATATTGCAAACCGTTAACCAAATGAGTTTTCTATTCATGTATGTGTAGGAATTCTCTGAAGGGCTATGGCTGCCTTAGAGGAGGGCTGTTCCCTTTTTCTGGGGACAACTATTATTATTATTTTGTCTAGATTGAACATGTAATTTATTTTTTCCGGAAATAAACAACATACATACATGTATATAATACATGCAATGGAACCTCTCTGTTAAGACCACCCTTGAGACTGAATAATTGTTGGTCTCATAGCGAGGTGGTCTCTTTAGAGGGGCTAATCAATTAAGAGGGAATAATTCGGGACTGGGAAAACTGGTCTTAATAGAGGGGTGTCTCTATAATGAGGTGGTCTTTATGTGAGGTTCCACTGTATATCAATACACTGCAAAGGCACCGTTTACCGCAACGTATTCAATCTAAACAATGTTGAACATGGTTGCATCTTCAACCCCGTTTACAACACATTGTTGTAGACAGTTTTGCAGGGATTACGATTTTACAATCAAGTCCCGCGCTCCCGTCCACTGCGCTAAACGTTTTGCTACATGCTTTTAACTGTTGAAGACGTTCTTCAATACGCAGCATCTTCAATACTGTTATACCAAGGTTATGATTTCTTAATGAACATTATTTTTTTCTTATCAGGTCGTTTGGTTACCATCGAAATGGTCAAGAGACATTATGTGATATATATAATATATATATATATATGAAGCAATCAAAAGATTGTATAAGTGGAGAACAGAATGTTATATTATAAAATGCACATGTTTTAATGAATACCATTGTTAAGTAGGTTAATCTTTCTTGATTTAATCTCAGTACCCATCATGGACCCAATCAACCAATATATCTTCCTTAACTATACCCTTCACCCCTCCCTAACCATTATTCCTTTATTATTGCTTATTTACACGTTTTATAGATAACTCATCTTCTAATAATCGTGGCAATTTCTGAACACACTATAATCTCTGTTAAAATCTGTACGTCCAAAATCTACCGGGTCACTATGGCCAAGTGCTAATTACTGTTTTGACACCTTAGCTCGCCACCTCCCGAGGGTTGCGGCCGACTAGAGGTAAAAGTTTTTTAACACGGGGAGTCGGTGGAAATTAACTTTTTTCTTTACCGATATCATTTATCTCCCTTTATATTTAACCATCGATTTTAAGTGTACCATAGATATTGATGACTGATGATGAATACGATATTAATCATTAATCATTGTAAAATACTATATAATAATATCCTACTATTCAGTACAGAAATTACAATATAATAATTAATGGACGTTAATTTTACAAAGCAAAAAGTCGCACTAACTTAAAGTGGCTCTTTAGCTTTCTTTGGTGCAGGGACATCACAACAGCACCTCTTACTGATCTAAGAGCTAAAAGGACCCCTACCGATTGCCCTCAAGGGGAGGCGGCGGGTGTAATTAAGGGGGAGGAAATGAAATATTTAAGCAATTTTTGATGTATGTAAATTCGTGAGTAGACTGATACATGAAAACATAATTGTTTGAAACATGTATAAATAATATGTATAGATCAGTATATTCTATGTATCTCGCCCCTTTTCCTCTTCCCTGAGTTAGGCACAACTGTTTCCTGACTTGAGAAGGTTGAATTACTTCTGAATAAGATTCGCCCCATTTCGTGAGAATCAACCATTTAAATACTATCCATAGACGTTTGAATATATCATGTTTGTTGAAGCGTTGCCAAATCATTAAATCTTTACTTTTAAATTTCAATAACAAATTTATCAATTTTCCAACCCTTATCAATGATATATATCAAGGTACCTACCAACCCAAATTTCTTTACCATAATGTAATCGCAAACAAAGATATTCATGGGCCTAAAAAATCATCAATTTAGTCCTACACCTTAAGGTCTTCGTAGATATTTCTTGATTTCTGACTATGACCAACAAATACCTACTAATACTATCCCACGATGAGAAAAGGGAGACTAGGAAGATCTGTGTTTACACAGAATGTTATGAATTGGAAAACACCATTCTTTGTCCCTTTTTCTAAGTATTAGTTACTTCTCAATGTAACTGTATTACTGGAAATAAAGTTATCACATAGGCCTGCATACATTTAGTTAAAGTGCGCATTTTCGGCTTGACTACAAGTCCCGATATTTTTGTCCATTCAGTCCCACCACCTATCACACAGGTGTTAATGCTTGCCCGGGGACAGTCGCCTGGGAAAGGTGTAAAAAGTCCCGACACCCCCATGATTCATGTTAGGTTATGAGCCGTGGTCAGGCACAAGCTGCTATACGTTAGTGGGCGGGGCTTTTGCTTTGTTCAATCACATAATCGTGGAGGTATTTAACCATTTGTTGATGTGAAAATGAAGGTTCTCGATCAATCTCATCTCTATTTGACTGCTCCTCTTAACTTATACATTAGGGCCTACTCAAATTTGTAATACAGACCTAGCCTACATGCACGTTTTTACTGACGAGGCTACACATCCACTTGTTTACACACCAATCGATCGGCAATGCTCTACCATGCGCATGCGTAGAACCACTGGACAAAATGGCGGATGGTTCAAACTCAAACTGTTAGTTTGCAACAATGGTTTATATATACCCGATATATACACCCGGTTTTCATGTTTCTACCTCTACAAACGTGCAATGGAGTTGTCAACCGTCTTACAGAGAATATCAGGTAAGTTAAATCACCCTATGCATTAGAACTGAATCAATATGTAGGGCCTATCATGTTCCGTCAGTGGCTAGGCCAGGCGGAGTCGGCGCTATATATAGTCAACGTCTTTATGTATGTATGTATATGTTTTTATTTCGGAAGCTTACACTTTTCAATAACATATCAAATTTTGACACCGAAAAAGGGGGTGGGTCTCCTCTATGAAACCATAGATCTTCCTGAGAGCCCCCTTTGGAGAAAATGGAGTTACGCTATTAAATAGATACAGTAGTATTTGATAGATAGATAGGTAGATACAGCGACTACATTAATGTGATAAACTAATAGGTGGTAATTAAGGCTGTATGGTAGGCGGTACACCATAGTCAGAGGAATTGTTACATGTACACCATGCATTTATAAATCCCGTCTCATAAGCATGACATCAGTGGCAGCCCATGGGTATCAGAGATATTTCTCAGGAGATTTTACTACGGCAGAATAGCCTACAGGCAAAGCGGCCATTGTGACTTGGGTAGCTTTGTGTATTAGGCCTAGGTCAAATGGGCCGTTGTCTGCAGTCCATATATACATTTACTATTGACTTTGTATGCAATGATTTGATTTACTATGGTGGACGGTATTGGGGGGTAGGCCTACTGAAAACCGGCCCGAAATTCGGGAAAACCGGCCCAAATTCGGCCGAATTTCGGGGATAAATTGTCACGGACTATAGGCACGGACCTGATGATGGAAATCGGGACGGAATATCATATCCATAATTATAATAATAAACATTAGATACATGTAAAACATACATATAGTATACATGTACATACATACATTACATGATTACATTGTCATATCAATTATATTGTCATTTAATCGATTTTATTCTTATAAGGGCCTGAGATTTAAATGTTTTGCACGACTGGACTGTAATACTTTATATGCTCATATCTAGGGATTTAGTATTGAATCTTACCTGCCTATAGTACAAGTTAATCTCTCATTCCCCCTCTTTCTTTCTTTCTTTCTCCCTCTTTCCCCGCCCTCTTTCCATGCATCTCTCTCCCTGCCCCCCCCCCGCTCCCCCTTTGTCACTCTCATATCAATTTAGCAACTTGTGACTCATTTTCCTGGTTAATTCTCACTGTGGAAATATGCATACTTTATTAATATTATTTTTATTCATTTATCGATTTTAAACATTAAATGCTATTATATTGGTATATGCTATTTCTCAGATAACATAACTCGATATATTTTATGTATAGGCCTACTATTCCAATGCAAAAATGACTTTTCCACACGTCTTCCTTACTGTCAGAGGGAATGGTTCTAATTTCCCCTCACAACTCCACTTGGAATGCACCGATTTGAATAATTTCTTTTTCAAAATTTAGACCCACATTTTCCAAATGTACCTGTATGTTTCACCCCCCCCCCCCCTCTCCCCACGCTTTAAAATGCACCGTTGCTATGGGCAACTGAGTTCAATCCCCTCTACTGGTCTTTACAGTTGAACATTTGAGAAATACCAATTGCAACGATTGCAAATAGAGGTATAATTAATAGCTCAATAATCATATGGTATTAGGACAGTCAAATACATATGTCAGGGTATTTAATACAATTTAAATTGTGTAAAAGGCTTAAATAGTTTTTGAGTAATGAGCATAAGTATTCGGACATGATTTTAGACATTATTTCGGCGATAGCTCATCCTATAGAGTATATTTTATAGCTATTTTACCAACGATTGGAAATAGAGGTACAAATAATGACTCAATAATCATTAATTCCAAGAACTATAGAAGATCACCTCATATACAGGGCCCGACCGTGTGGAATAGGCTTCCTGTAGCTGAGAAGGACTAATCTAAAGACCATTGGAATGAGAACTAAACTCATGCTTGATAGATATGACTGGCCCTTATGACATCTGGAAAATGTTCTGGATAATCATAATTTACTTTGCAGGAGATCTGCTATGACCAACTGGTCTAAATCGTACTGTATAGTTATTGTTTTATTCTGCACGGATAAGCTCTTAAATTAACAGAAATCATATTTTAAAAAAGTGCTATGTATTGTGCCAGACAGATAATTACGTTTCTCTCCGTGAAAATAGCCTATCACCTGTGTGAAATTGTTTCAAAATAAAAATCGCTTTTTTTAAAAAAATGTGATAAAGTTCATGTTCTTATCATTTCAGGAACTTTGGCATTAAACAACAATATATTTCATGATGTCAGATAATGGTGTCATAATAACGCAAAACTACAACTCGACAGCACCATGGACTTGTATATGGCCATTCATCTCAACCTACACGGTAAATGGTTCAAAATCCACTGAAGGAGAATGACACTGGCAACTAGATGGTACATCATATCACTAGAAGAGGACCTCTTGATCTCCGCACCTCACCTCACTTCACATCCACGCCTAATTTGTATATATTAATTGTGTGGTTATTGATATCATTATCAATATGAGAAACTGAGATTCATTCATGTAATATGTATGTGTATTGAGGGCACAGGTGATTAGTTTCTAGAGTGGAATATTTAGCCTTCTCCTCCCCCTACTCCTACCTTTCCCCCGTTCCCCCTCATATACCCCCCATCTTCTTCTGCAGGGTGCGACAAAATCTGCTCCAGAACGCCCGTTGATTTTGGCATTGGGCAGGTAGATTTTTTTTACTAACATTAGTGTACCGTTTCATATTTGCAAAGTATCTAATTTGCCCCAGACCTACTGGCAATAACAACTATGACATTGATCGTCATTTAAATTGATCCTGATGACACCTAGGAAATTTAACTTTCTTTTTTTCATAATAAATGTTTCCAAGTATTCTTGGAGTAAATTTTGAAATCCTATATAATTTGTATTCCTCCATTACGAATATTGAAGAGATAATTCACATTGTGTTAATGCCTAATTTGGATTTTATGTGTTTAATTACATTTATCATTGAGCATGTGTTTATAAATTATGTTTATGTGGTACTTGAATATGTAGGTAAATGTGTATGATTTTGGACTTACTTCAAGATTAAAATACTAAAGAAAGTTATTATTCAACAGATCTTATCAAGCAGTATTGATAACATTTAGTCTAAGATATTATAAAGATGTCATGTAATCATTTAGGCTAAAGGGGGTCTGGAACTACTGGGCAGGTGGAATTTTGAGGTGGGCAGGTAGATTTTAAACTGCCTGAGGGCAGGTTAATCATTTGGATCTTGTCACATGCTGGGTCTTCTGCTTTTCCTCCTTCTCATTGCATCATTTATTTTAGATTTGTAAGTTTGTACTGGTTCCTTCATTATCATAAGCTAAGCACAGATTATATATAAATACATGTGTGAAGTAATTTACTCATGCTCAACAGTTGATATGGTATGAAGCGGAATTACAGTCTAAAGGTTATTGCTCACCTCAGTATTTTGTCTTTAGTTTGTGATGTTAATATAGCCTTCTATCATGTGTAAATTGAAATAATGTTTTCAAGTGTATATGTGATTTTGAATGGTGTATTAGGGTTTACTCGATAATGTTTTTATTTCGAAATGAAATGCTAATTTATGTAATTGCTGTCTAAAAGTTTGAATTAATTGCATTGATAACCAGTGGGTGTGAAGCATATATCATCCTTGTACTAAATATTTTCTAGTGTGTACATGGTCTGTAGTGATAAGAGTATTTATTAGGTAACATAAAGTCAGATCCTGGATGGTTAATTAATTATTAATATGATTATGATAAGGTTGGGCAATATAACATAATGTTTCGAATAACATAATGTAATATGTTTTCACTTTGGGGGCCGTCTTATCTCGTTTAAAGGCTAGATAAATAAAATGTGTTATGCATTAGTAGCTATACTATTATTCTCCTGCAATGGACATCTGATGTGTTTGAGAGAGGTGCTGCTGTATAGATGAGTTTAAGCGTTCTGTTCTGGAGCTATTGCATGTTAAAATTCCTCTATTGTCTATTGTTAATACTTTCATCTCTTGATGTAGTCAATATGTTATTTATTAGTATTAGAATTATCATTATAATCTAGTCACATTATCTCACCCTCCCTTCTTCCCCTCACCCCCTCTCATACCCTCACCCCATCTTGCCCCTCTCCCCCTCGACTCACCTGCTCTTATACCCTCACCCCATCTTGCCCCTCTCCCCCTCGACTCACCTGTTCTTATACCCTCACCCCATCTTGCCCCTCTCCCCCTCGACTCACCTGCTCTTATACCCTCACCCCATCTTGCCCCTCTCCCCCTCGACTCACCTGCTCTTATACCCTCACCCCATCTTGCCCCTCTCCCCATCGACTCACCTGCTCTTATACCCTCACCCCATCTTGCCCCTCTCCCCCTCGACTCACCTGCTCTTATACCCTCACCCCATCTCGTCCCTCTCCCCCTCGACTCACCCGCTCTTATACTCTCACCCCATCTCCCCCCTCTCCCCCTCTACTCACCCGTTCTTATACCCTCACCCCATCTCACCCCTCCCCTCCACTCACCCCCTGTCATACCCTCACCCCATCTTGCCCCTCTCCCCCTCCACTCACCCGCTCTTATACCCTCACCCCCTCTCATAACCTCACCCCATCTCGCCCCTCTCCCCCTCCACTCAACCCCTCTCATACCCCTACCCCATCTCACCCTCCCCTCCACTCATCTTTCCTCCATTTACACCCTCTTTTACCCTCACCCCATCTCGCCCCTCCCCTCTGCTCAACCCCTCTCATACACTCACCCCATCTTGCCCCTCCCCTCCCCTCTTACACTCAACCCCTGTCATACAATCACCCCATCTCGCTCCTCCATGACCCCGCCCCCTTCTTATACACTCACCGCATCTCGCCCTTCCCCTCCTCCACTCACCCCCTGTCATACCCTCACCCTATCTTGCCCCTCCCCTCCTCCTCTCACCCACTCTCACACTCTCACCCTATCTTGCCCCTCCCCTCCTCCTCTCACACCCTCACCCTGTCTTGCCCCACACTTCGTCCACTCACCCCCTCTCACATCCTCATTCTGTCTTGCCCCTCCCCTCCTCCTCTCACCCCTCTCATACCCTATAACTAATTAACATATTGTTCTCATTCTTAAGTTCCAAGTGACAAGAATAAATATTTAAGGACAAAATTACCATAGCAGGGATGCAAGTTGTCTGTCAGTTGACGGATATCCTTTAATCTCCACATTACCAAAATGTGTATATTAATTTCGTTCGTTTCGTTGATCAGTGCCTGCTTATCATCTTGTCTAGTTCTATTAAATTATTAAGCTTACATTCATTTCGAGTATATGTATATATGCATAATCCTTCAGTAGTGAGTATTTTGTACAGCGTATTTTCATCTCAGAAAACTTTCCGTCAATTTTGGATACCTCAACTTGCATCCCTGCCATAGATATATATGTATATATGGTATGAATAGTTTAAAAATAGCATTTCGATTTTAAAATAGTATTTTGCTCTCTATTTTGATGTCTGAGTAGAATCCATTCTTCAAAGAGTTATTAATCCACTTGAAGTTGTATGAAGCGAAATTAGGTTGTTACAATCTACAGATTATTGTTCATTTCATGTGAAGTATATATTGTCTTTAGTTTGTGATGTCCATCTACCCTTGCTCAATCACATGAGAAAGCATTTTTCCGGAATCATGGGAGGTTTTCAAGCCTTCTGTAGCTACTCTTAAATCAGTAAACAGTACTACAAATGTACATATGTTTATGTAATAAAGAACTGGTTAAAAATTACATAATTTGTGTTCCCTCCTCGTTTGTAAATATTATTGCCATACTGAATTGATTACATAGATTGATCATATTAATTTCATTGTCCCATTATGTATCGCCAAAAGAATTCTCCAGACCAAAAGGATTTCATAAATGGTCTTTTCAATCAATCATTCCCTATATATAGACCTAATAGATAAAAAAAAATATATGTATAATATATTTTTCAATTTCAATCAATTTTTAAGCAATCTTTTTCAAGCAATTTTTATTTGATTTTGTTCCCGAATATCTAAACGTTTTCTGATACGCTATTGAAGACGGTTTTTAATGCCAAGACGGTAATATAGAAGCTAAACGTTTTTGAACATGGTAACGGAAAAAAAACGTCTTCTAAAAGGGGACAAAAAAACCGTCTTCAAAAACGTTTAGTATGAAGACGGTTTCACTTGCAGTGTAGTATATTATGAAATGAGTAAATCGAAGCCAATCCTATTACTAAGCTCTTACATGTAACTTAATTAACTGTTTAGTATGATGAATCCTTTTCAAAGGAAGAAAAGAGGAGAAGCCCACCACTAAACCAGATAATCATTGGTAATAAAACAGACATTTATTTGAGTTAGAATTTTGGGGATTTTACCTCAAGAAAATACTTTTTGCCACATATACTATACACATATGTGATGTGTTTTAGGAAAATTAGTCATAAGTCGCAAAATTGATATTTTTCAAAGTGTTTTTTTTCACAAGATCACATTATTCGAATGTTCTAATTTTAGGGAGGTTTATCACTTATAGTTATATCATTCGATGTATTTAATTTCAGGACAATCTAAGCAATATATCCTTTCGTTTTAAAGGTCCTCATATGGACTACATTAAGGTACTTTACTGTTTAGTGACCCCCAGAAATAATAGAAACTTTTTTTTCAAAAACGAAAATATCAAACGTAAAATCTAGAAATATTTATCAGATTATTAGACTGTTTACTATCATTGGAATCGGCATGATCTCATCTATTCAAATATAATGGTATCTCAAAATCTATTTTTTGCGACTTGTGACTCATTTTCCTGAAACACATCACATATAATTATCATATTACTGCTGCACATTCATTTGAATGTATTTTGAATATTTTCGATATAGCACTTAATAGCCTAAAGTAAAATGAGGAGAGTAAAGTTGATTGTTAGAGAAAACAAAATGCTATGAATATTAATAAGAAGAATTGTACTGTTGAAAGTATTTTATTGTCATTGTCATTGTTATTGTCAAAATAGTATGAATATTAACTTTCGTAAGATCACGCCGAATACAACAATACTGACATTGAACTTTCTAGAAAAGAAAAGAATATCGAACTTTGTGCGGAAAAGAAAACTAGGAAGACCTATGTTAAGTCAAAGAGGGATTATAATTAATTTTCCTTTAATGTATACGATTGTAACTGTATATATAAATAGTCAACAGTTTGTTGAAAAATCATGAAAAGCACACAACCTCCTCCCCACCATACTCCTCACCCACTAGTGTATCCAAAAACACCTGATCAATGATTCACATTGAAGTTCTTTAATTATATGGGCTTTAAGGAATTGATTTACCTTCAGAAATTACTTGAATCCAACCAAATGTAGGACAAACTGAGGCAACAACACTGACCCGCTACTTCTCCTGCTACTACTGCCGTTTCTTTTGTCCCGTTGCTTTTGGAAGTGGGAGAAAGTAGCGAAGTAGCGGCTTCAATTGAAACATGTTTGATTTAAAAACATGTTTGATCTAGAATGGAAAAACAATGCACTCATGTCTTGTGAATATCCTATATCCATCTCTCATTGAGTACTATCTTAATATATCAACAATATTTATTTTGCGTCTTGTGAATCATTTTCATGTAACACATAAAAAATGTGTTACAAGTCGCAAAACATGGAAAAGATGAGATCAAGATAATTCCAGTGATAGTAAATAGTTGGACATATAATAAGTATTTCTATATTTTAAGTTCGAAATTTTATTTTTATTAGAATGCATTATCTCAAGGTGGATAATTACTAGTTAATTAGCTAAATATATATCAGATACGCTTACAAATACATAAATATTTCATATACAGTCTAAAAAATTGGTACATGTACCGATATCACAAGGGGCATAAGACACCCCAAACTTAACAACATTCCAATAAACAGATCTTGTGAATGAAACACTTTGAAGAAGTTATTGGTTATTGTATATATTATGTTGATAGATACTATCATTTCGATGTTATTAGTTCCTATTTTTAGTTACATTATATAGTCATGCACCTAGAGAGTTAAAACCACACTAGAAACAGCGCCAGGCAGAATATCATTACAGATGCTGTGAGCATTGGTCCCGACAAATAGTCATGTCTTGCAGTATAAACAAATGTTGAATAAAGAAAAAAAATGAAAAAATCCATTTTGCGACTTGTGACTCATTTTCCTGTACCACATCATAAATCAGTCAGATTTTCAGAAAATGTACAATTCAACTTCGCCAATCTTCTTAAATAACCCAAATTTCAGACGAAAATAAAGTTCAAAATACAGTTCAACCTAACTAAACAGATTGCTAGAATCAATGCAATGCCGAATATACTCGGATTTACCAAGTATTGACCAATTACAGCTGCCAATTGTACATTTTCTGAAAATCTGACCCAAATGTGTAGCGCTACTGAACATACACATTTACCCGCACTGACCCATGCACCCAGTCACACACAACCTTCCCGCCACAACCATATTAGACCGTGTATTTATCAATGCACTCTACCGTGGCCCTTGCTTCCCCACTGTAATCCCCTGCCCATCTCACCCCATTCATCACTCCCTGTCCATCCCTCCATCAATGTCTCCTCCCTTCACTCTCCCACTCCCTCACTCTATGGGTCAGACTTTGCCTTCTTTTTACTGTCCCTCTCTGCTTCATTTAGCCGCTATCGCTGGCGGTTCACCACATGGGTCAAGTTTTGAGAAAATGTACAATTCACCCTCACCAATACTCTGGGAGTCTTTTTCCAGTAACATATCATATATTTTATATTTTGTAATTTTTGCCTTAAATTGGGATTATTTGGGTGAAATCGCCAGAAAATGCACACTTGACCTTCACCAATCCTCCCAAATAACCAAAATTACAGACAAAAATGAAGTTCAAAATATGTCAAACCTAACTAAACAGATTGTTAGAATCCATACAATGCCGAATACACTCAAATTTATCTAGAATTAAGCAAAGTGGAGTCTATTTTAGCAGAATTTACTAAATGTGTACAGCTGCCAATTGTATGTTTTCTGAAAACCTGACCCTTTTACTGTGCCTCACTGCTTCATTTAGTCGCTATCGCAGGCTATTCAGCACACATGCGGCCCCGCTATCTCTGGCTCCCCCACAACCTGCTCACTACTCCACTAATGGCTTCATCAGGCAAGCACAGTCTTTTTACCTGCATGAGCTGCTCACGAGCTAGTTGTTAAGGAGGAGAGTTGCTATGAGGTGCTCTCTGGGTTACTGTGATGTGCTGGGTGATGGTAGAGTTTGATCTTAGTTACTGTGGGTTATTGTGTGTTACTGTTGGTTACTATAGGTTACTCTTGGTAACTGTGGGATAGTCTTGGTAACTTTGGGTAACTATGGGTTACTCTTGGTTACTGTGGGTTACTCTGGGTAACTATGGGTTACTCTGGGTTACTTTGGGTAACTATGGGTTACTCTTGGTAACTGTGGGTTAGTCTGGGTAACTATGGGTAACTATGGGTTACTGTGGGTAACTATGGGTTACTCTTGGTAACTGTGGGTTAGTCTGGGTAACTATGGGTTACTCTTGGTAATTGTGGGTTAGTCTGGGTTACTATGGGTAACTATGGGTTACTGTGGGTAACTATGGGTTACTCTTGGTAACTGTGGGTTAGTCTGGGTAACTATGGGTAACTATGGGTTACTGTGGGTAACTATGGGTTACTCTTGGTAACTGTGGGTTAGTCTGGGTAACTATGGGTTACTCTTGGTAATTGTGGGTTAGTCTGGGTAACTATGGGTTACTCTTGGTAATTGTGGGTTAGTCTGGGTAACTATGGGTTACTCTGGGTTACTTTGGGTAACTATGGGTAACTATGGGTAACTATAGGTTACTCTGGGTAACTATGGATAACAATGACCTTACCCAGGACCATGTACTTTAATTTGCTTTCCGTTTCTTAAAGCCTGGGTTCCATTGCCACAGTACTTCTCCCGCTACTCCTGTCTCTTTGTTCCCACCACTTTAGAGGCAATAGAAAGTAGTTGCTTCAAATCATTAAGAGTCTGAGTGGCAAGTGAAGTGTGCTAAATTATAAACATTACAACTCCTGAGAATTATTTTATTCATCCTATGATTTGATATCAAAAATACGCAAACAACTATCACTAACACTCCACACAAGTCTGAGTGGCACAGTGAATATTGAAGTCTAAAAATTGTCTATGTATATCTCATCTGTTTCTCTGTATTTGAGTTTTCTCTTTTTTTGTTCTTCAATGAATAGAAAACTTTTCTTTTGTATATATATATGTCTACAAGATGCACTAAGGAGAATTATAATTGTATCATATCTTCACATCATCTTGGCCCAACAGAACTAATCCCGAAAAGGGGAGTCGGTTAACCAAGTATAAATAAAATCTTTTAAAAAAGGATAAACAAAAGATCAAACATGGTTAATTTAAAACAGCTACTTGCCATTATTTTCTCCCGCTTCTAAAGTAGTTGGATCAAAGAAACAAAAGGTGTAGTAACGCAATGGAGTCCAGACTTTAGTTCCTATCCGTTATTGGGAGTATGATGCAATTAAATGGTGTTAGTCAATGTTAGGTCTTGCTTATGTTAGCATGATTTAATAAGAGTTTATGTGAGTCACAATTAGTTATTATGAATTACTCTGTGTGACTCTAAGTTATTGCAAGTAGCGGCTAATCACTCTCAACTATGATTAGACTTTGTTAAATATGAGTTATTATGAGTTAGTGTGACTTATTACGAATTACTCTGAGTTACTGCAAGTAGCTCTAAATCACTCTCAGCTATGATTAGACATTGTTAAATATGAGTTAATATGAGTTAGTGTGAGTTATTACGAGTTACTCTGAGTGACTGCAAGTGGCTGTGAATCACTCCCAGCTATGATCAGACATTGTTAAATAATCTTTATCACTGAAGTAGATTCTGTGTGGCGGCAACATTACCTCCCAGTGAGCTGCTCCTAAGAGACAAGTAACGACTCAGCCACTGAAGATAGCAGTATATAAAAAGGCAGGAGTCTTGTCAGAGGCAGTGAGGAGGAGGAGGTTGGGTGATTGGCCTGCCACCACACTCAGCCTCTCTATAGGTACTTAGCTACTGGGGGAGTGGCAGTAAATGACTATTTAGTGGTTGGACTGACCTTTTAAACCAGTGGAGCCAGGCTGGGGCTTATTTACTGGTACTGGGGATGGGTGGGTATAAGAGTCAGATCGTCAGAAAATGTACCATTGGCAGCTCTACACATTTAGTAACTTTTACTTAATTAAGCCGAAAGTGATGAATACCTGCACTATATGAGTATATATTTGGTATCTCATTGAGGTAAAGTATCTGTTTTGCTGTGTTAAGCTGTGTTTTGCTGTGTTATTTTGAAGCTCATTGTTGTCTTAAATGTGGGTTATTTGAGAGGATTTGTGAAGGTGAATTGTACATTTTCTGAAGATCTGACCCATTATGGGCTCACAGGTGGCAGTGGCGGAGGACAGAGGAGAGGAGGAGGGATGGGGGAGGATGAGAAACAATGGAGAAGAAGGAAGGAGGACTGAGGTGAACTGAAGTGGATAGAGGAAAGACGAGGAAGGTGTGGGGCGAGGGAAATAGGAAGAAGGGGAGGAGGGGAGAGGAATTGGCAAGGAGAGAGAGGAAGAGGAAAGATGGGGAGAAAGGATGGGGGAGGACAAATTGGGAGGAGAAGGAAGGAAGGAGGAAGACGGAGAAAGAGGTAGAAAAAGGAGACAGAGGAAAGAAGATGGACAAGAGAAGGGAAAGGTAGATAGCTAAAGCAAGTGGTGATAGAGGAGTAAGTGAGAGTATTGTGGAAGCACAGGTGCTGTGTCAGATTCTCAGACAGTGTACAATTGGCAGCTGTACACATTTAGTAAATTCTCCATAATTTGGTCAATACTAGGTGAATTTGAGTATATTCGGCATTGCCTTGATTCATGTAATGTGTCTGGTTAGGTTGAACTGTATTTTGAACTTTATTTTCTGTCGACTTCACACTGGCAGTGAGAAATAGAACAATGGAGAAGGAGACGAAGAAAGGAAGACTGAGTTGGAGTGAAGTGGATAGAGGAAGGACGAGGAAGAGAAAGGAAGAACAATGAGGAAGGGAATAATAGGGGAAAAGGGATGAGAGAGGTAACAATGGAAGGCGAAGGAGGAAGAGGAAGGAGCACTGGGATGGAGTGAAGCTGACGGAGGAGAGCAGAGAGGAGGAGAGGGGGTGAGAGAGGGAACAATGGGAGAGGGAAGAAAGGTGGAGGACTGGGGTGAAGTCAAACTGTGATGTATTTCAGGAAAACGAGTAACAAGTCGCAAAATTAACATTTGTCATTGTGTCTTTTTCACAAGATCTCTTTATTGAAATTTTCTGATTTCTTTTCGGGTTCAGCACTTATAGTCATATTAATCCATGTGTCATATTTCGGGACATTGTATTAAATATTTCCTTGCGTTTTGAAAGCCTTATGGAGTATATATAGTTATTTTACACATAATTACCCATCCAGAAACATTGTAAACCTTTTTCCAAAAATAAAAATATCAAACATAAGATATAGAAATACTTTGTAAATGCCCTTCATGTTCACTATCATTGGAATCAGCTCGATCTCCTCTTTTCTAATATGGTGATATCTCAAAATCCATATTTTGCGACTTATGACTCATTTTCCTGAAACACATCACAAATGATCAAGGAAGAAGAAGGAGGAAGACGGAGGAAGAGGTAGGAAAAGTAAAAAGAGGAGGGAAGTGGTGATAGAGGAGAGAAAATACAAAATATTTAATTTAAACAAAACGATCCATTAGCAAGACAATATCACATCCTTTTCTCAGTTCATACCGACACCAAATACCTTTTATTACGTCATTAAATTGCAAGAAATAGATATTTAACAACTTGAAATCAACTGAAATAAAAACATTAATTAATGGCGTTTTATGAACTCTTTGTTTGTGAATCTGTTTCTGTTGTAGCCAGAACTGGCCTCCAATTAGAAAATAAGGCTGTGGTCTCAAAACACTTTATTAGAACTAGAATGTTAAATAGTTCCATTGCAGCCCATCAGAGGGACCCAGATGAAACAGCCAATCACAGTGGACCTAATAAACCAAACTTGTTTTCTCTAATTCCGCCTTCGTCCTCCAATTATTGCATTCCTGGACATTACTGGCGCTTTACTAGGGAGGATGGCAAGTTTTTTATTTTCAGATAAAATACCTTATAGCGGCTCTTTTATCATTTGTGATGTATTCCAGGAAAATGAGTCACAAGTTGCAAAATTGATATTTTTAAAAGTGTTTTCTTTCACAGGATCTCTTTATTGAAATGTTTAGATCTTTAGAATACACTCAGATAAATACGTTACACGTAATTACCCATCCAGAAACATTGCAAACATTTTTTTTTCATGAATAAAAATATCAAGCTTAAAGTATAGAAATAGTTATTAGGTGTCCTAGTGTTTACTACCATTAGAATCGGCTTGATATCCTCTTTTCAAATATGGTAATGTCTCAAAATCCTTTTTTTGCGACTTATGACTCATATTCCTAAAACAGATCACATTTAGAGTTGAAGTTCATATAATATATGAACCTTCAACTCTAAATCAACTCTTTTAATAGATGAAGGCTACAGTTACTGTAAAGAAGTGTTGTTTATTAAGTCATATTTTTAAATATCTGTGATGCGTCTGTTTCGCACTAGGGGTTTGTGTTAGAACATAAAGAATTTAGCTTATTAATAATATCACTGACTAAAATACAGAGTATTAAATAGCCAGTGAGACTCTGTTGATTGATATGTCCAATTTGTATTGTATGTAGTGGGTTTATTAAATTGGTTGCAGCAAATCCATTGAAATGGTACAGAATCAAGTTGTAATGGATACCACCCTTAAGTTTGAAAAGTGGGAGTTGAAGTGTTTAAATGTTTAGAGTCCATGTTAGTCGCGCAGCTAATTTGGTATAATAGCCTTGTCCCAGTTCCTTGGTTCCCTTCGAGTCATGCTGGTAGCACTTTAGCTGAAACGCAGAGGATCACTCTTGGAGTTGGTAGTTGCTGGTCTCTCTCCCTCTCTGTCTGTCTGTTACTTCAGCTGGACTCACATTTATACTACCACATTCATATAAAGGTTATATGAGTTATATAGGATATATAGGATATATATATGGTATATATGGTATATAAGGTATATATAGGATATAAGGTATATATTTGCTTCGGCCTTTTTGATTGGATACCAAGGTACTGGCTTTCGATTGGCCCTTAGTGTACAACTCCCCAATTGGTTCACCTAGTTCTGAGAGCATGACACATTTCTATATGTCTATATATGGGCAGATCCATATAAGGGCAGCCTCTCTCCAGGTCAGTTGAGTACAGGAACTAAATATAGTGTGCTTAGGAAACAATACACACAAATGGTTAAACATAGAGCTAATGGTTACAAGCAGGATATATAGTATGCTAGTGATTTCACATATATAGTAATTAGTGATTACTGGCACATGCAAGTATATTGGTGATTATATATGTATTGGCAATTATATATGTATTGGTGATTACCTGGTACCCATACATATAGGCACATGCTAGGGGGGGGGGGTACACCAATACCTAGTACTTGCATTTATGGCATGAAATACAACAGCGTCACCGAGAAATATGTCGGAATCAGGAAATGGAATTTGAGATATCATCATATGGGTCAGATTTTCAGAAAATGTACAATTCATCATCACCAATCCTCTCAAATAGCCCACATTGAAGACTAAAATGAGCTTCAAAATGCAGTTTAATATAACAGAACTGATACTTTAAATTGATGCGATACCAAATATACTCAGATATACCCAGTGTTCTTCATTTTTCAGCCTAATTTAGCAGAATCTCTTAAATGTGTAGAGCTGCCAATTGTACATTTTCCGAAAATCTGACCCATATTTGTAAAGATGAGATCAAACCGATTCTAACGATAGTAAACATTAATATGAGTGTTTCTATTTTTGTGTGCGCATGAGAAGAAAGCGATGTCCCTAGAGTAGTTAAAATACTCCTCAGGATAAATAAATAAATGCGTCATACACAGTATCATATGGGTCAGATCTCCAGAAAATGTACGATTTCTCTTCTCAACTTCTCTCAAATAGCCCACATTTAAGAGAGAAATGAGCCCTAAAATGCAGTTTAACATAATCAAACTGATACTATAAATCAGTGCGACACCGAATATACTCAGATATACCCTGTATTCGTCATTGTTCAGCCTAATTTAGCAGAATTGACTAAATGTGTAGAGCTGCCAATTATTCATTTTCTGAAAATCTGACCCATATGTCATAGACCCTCTTGAAATTTGGCACATTGTATTCATGCCACTAGCAGCGCAAATCACTCAAAAATGATAATATATGAGATCCTGTGAATGAATCCCTTGGACAAATATGTGATGTGTTCCAGGAAAATGAGTCATAAGTCGAAAAATTCATATTTTTCAAAGCGTTTTTATCACAAGATCTCTTTATTCAAATGTTCTGATGTTTAGAGGGTTTAGCGCTGATGGTCATATAAATCTGTGTAACAAATTTCAGGACATTGTATTTAATATATCTTTGCCTTTTGAAGGCCTTTGTATGGAGTATATTAAGTTACTTTACTGGTAATTACCCACCAAGAAACGTTGTAAACTTTTTTTCCAAAAATAAAAATATCAAACTCACAATATAGAAATACATATTATATATCCTACTGTTTACTATCATTGGAATCGGCTTGATGTCCTCTTTTCAGATATGTCGATATCTCAAAGTCCATATTTTGCGACTTATGACTCATTTTCCTAAAACGGACCACATATTAACTTTATGATTGTGACTGGTTTCTCATTAAGACAATAAGCAGATTTTGGTTAACAGAGATACTGTTATATCCCTGCCTCAACCATCTGTATCTGATCGTTGTTTTCAAGGCCACTTAAAACCGTACGAAAAAGGGTCAGATCGTCAGAAAATGTACAATTGGCCTTCACCAATCCTCTCCTCTCAAATAACCCACATTTAAGACAGAAATGAGGTTCAAAATACAGTTTAACATAACAGACCTGATACTTTAAATCAATGTGATACCAAATATACTCAGATATACCCGGTATTCATCATTTTTCTGCCTAATTTAGCAGAATTTACCAAATGTGTAGAGCTGCCAATTGTACATTTTCTGACGATCTTACCCAAATACTTCATTTTCCTGATCGTCTCTCCACCTCAACAAGGTGCTTCAGAATAACAGGAAACATTCACCTGTCATTGTGTAATTTAATAATACCGCATGTTCTCGCATGGCAAGTGTCAGATTTTCAGAAAAATTCACAATCTACATTTCTACACATCTCTCAAATTCTGCTAAAATAGAGTGAAAAATGACAAACACTGCGTATATCTGAGTGTATTTAGTATTTTTTTCATTCAATAAATCTGTCTGGTTATGTTGAACTGTAATTTGAACCTGATTTTTGTCTGAAAGTTGAGCTATTTGTGGGAATTGGTGAATGTCAATTGTACATTTTTACTAAGGACTTGACCCAGTAGGTACTATTGCACCATTTAATCCCATTGTATCACTTTGTGTTGTGTTGTGTACTCAATTGCTAGACTTTTTTCATCTGACTACAAGACTTTAGTGCAGAATGCTGTACTTACATACCTGTCACTTCGTAATGTAATAGTGGTGAAGTCAGCGGTGCAACCCTAATATGTTTGTAAATGTGTATAGTGTTCCCCCAAATGTAGAGTACAGTAGCTATGCCTTAGTATATGTTCATATAATATCATGAATGTATATTTTCACTTCGTTGTACATCAATGTTAATAGCAATGTCAAATATAAACTCTCACTAGTAAGAGGTAAACCCTGTGGAAAACACTAGGCACTTCATTAGTAGACCAGCAAAAGGTCCATCCTCAAGCTGAGATATCATGCCTTTTGTCAGTATTTAAAACGTATATATATGTACAAATATTTGTCAAAGATCTTCCTCCGAGCAACGAGGGATCCACCAGAAATACATGTATACTCATAATAAACCTTCATAAAACCTACCACTGAACAATATAGATTGACATTGAAATTGATTCAAAGATTGAAATACTGAAGAAATAACTTGTTTTTGGTTCATGTAGACATGCGGTATAGGTACTGATCCCAAATAAGTATATATTTCAAAGTCTTATGTGAAGGACAAAGATACAAAACCCAAGACGAGGTGGCCGAGTGGTTAAGGCGATGGACTGCTAATCCATTGGGTTCTGCCCGCGTGGGTTCGAATCCCATCCTCGTCGGAATATGTTCTTCCTTACAAAAAGTGCCTGAAATTTTGGGAACAAGATATGGAAAGCACACCGATTGGTTATAATTTCGCTTACCATTTTCAGTGTCATTGTTGCTAATGTGACATTTGTGTTTAAGATATTTCTAAAAGTAAAAGATTTGGGAAGAAAGTGACATCACAGGGAAAGCAGTTGATACACCCCATTATCAGTGGAATGTTGAGTTAATTTAGTTATTGAATAAATATTTGAGTCATTGACGACTATAGGCTTGCCTAGCGTTACATTAGATGGACATCGAAATGTGAATTAATATAAATGGATAAAAAAAATTATATTTACGGTGTGGAGGTTGGGGCATGTGGTTACCGTTGAAACAGTTATTAATAATAAAATACATTCTAGTGCATGTGTCTGTTCCAAATGCAGATAGCCCTGAATCTTTCCAATTTTTCTCATCATGAAAAATTCTCCCCCCCCCACCATGCACAGTGACATATACAAATCCCCTAACGTGTATCCCTGCATGCATTGCAGTCCCCTATTATATACGCAGTGGCTTATACCACAATCGCTGCAAATGAGTGGATCCATGTGTGAAAGTATGACCGTTCTTTAGCCCAACTCTAAGAAGCTTCCTTATTGGTTGACATTATGCTTGCTCATGACGTCACGACCATTCATGACGTCATATGCCATCCATGCCGTCGTTGATTAGCCAATCAGTTATATGCTTGTCTTTGGTGCACTTTGGTGTCAAAAATCAATATAGCGGAGTGAGGTAATCAAATAGTTTCTTTATTGATTTATTTTACAATATGAACTCATGGTATCAAAATAGGATGTAATTCGGTTGGTTTCTGACTTACTGTAGACGATGCCCACTTGTTTTATTTGACCAGGGACATCACTGTGGGCATTGTATACAGTAAGTCCGAAACCAACCTTGTAACATTCTATCATAGTATACAACTCCCCTATTACTCTCTACCCCATAGCTCAGTGATATATGCCCTGGCACTACGTTGCTTCTATTCATCACACCTTATTCTGTAATATTCTTATTCCTGTGCCGCGCTGATCAGGCTGTAAATCCTTCACATCAGACATGTATATAGGTGCGGCTAAATCTCCCTATTGTATATAGGGGCGGCTGAACCTCCCTATTCCATGCACATGGGTCAGGGTCGTCTTAGTATGGACAACTCACCGTCACCAGTACTCTTATATAACCTTAACTTAAAGCTGCATTCTCCAGCAATTATGACAAAAAAATCTCAGTAAATTTACCAAAATGCCTAAATAGAACTGGTGGTCCAATAAAAACTATTTATAGGAGTACTTTCAAATGTTTGTGCAAACTGTATTAGTAAGAACATAAATAAATGGGATATCTACGTATGCATTTGCTTCTATTCTGCAACGGACACACAGGGGACTTTATCATGGGTCAGATCTTTCAATTGTGCTATTTTGGGGTATATATATAGGCTTCTCCTTTGCGAGCCACTTTGATTATTTTAATTCAATTAATTCAAGCACTGGTACTCGCATAGACCCTGAAAATCCTGACAATGTTCATTCCAACATGATTATCCCACCTAACCTGCAAAATATCCTTTCTTACAGGTTAACGATAGTAACCCATTCTATTTCCAAACATTAGCACCTATGCCCCTCCCTAATAATTATTATGAAAAAGATGACATGGAGGCTTGGGACATAAAGGTTTGATCTCATAAAAGTTTGTTTGATTCATATAAAACATATAAAAGCGATTTAAAATGAAGATAAATGAATTACTGAGTGAATCAATTAATTATGATGACAGATAGATATAAATAAAAAAACTGATGATTGACATGTAAAATTGTGATAACATATCAAATAATTTCATTTTTGGAAAGTAGAGGTGGGGAGTGAGGGTTATACAAAGTTGGATTGTATTGTTTATTTGAGGAGAGGGCACGCAAATGCCTATGCATAGCTACAAGCCATGCATTCAACATTGTATCTTATTTGTGTCTGAGGATTCTGAAAAATATTCATTCCAACAAGATTCCCTAAGCTCCACAAATGTGATCCGTTTTGGGGAAATATGTCATAAGTCGCAAAAAATAGATTTTGAGATACCATTATATTTGAAAATATGAGATCAAGCTGATTCCAATGATAGTAAACAGTCTAATAATCTAATAAGTATTTCTAGATTTTTATGTTTGATATTTCCGATTTTGAAAAAAAAAGTTTCCAATATTTTTGGGGCTCAATAAACATTAAAGTAACTAAACGTAGTCCATATCAGGACCTTTAAAACAAAAGGATATATTACATAGATTGTCCTGAAATTTAATACATCGATTGTTATCACTATAAGTGACAAAATCTCCAAAAGGTAAAACATTCCAATAATGTGATCTTGTGAAAAAACACTTTGAAAAATATCAATTTTGCGACTTATGACTCATTTTTCTGAAACACATCACAAATGTCCTTTCTTAGAAGTTAATGATAGTACCCCTAGCACTTCATCCTCCATGTTGGCAATATATTGCACTTTAAATGTGGTCTTTCTGGTACAACGCAAGCAAGGTCACTCGAGGAGTGCTCCAAGAACTTCAGGTCACCCTCGGTGTAGTAGCCTTTGCATGGTCCTTTAATCTGTGTGCAACTTTAACCTCACCACATGAAAGAAACGAATCCATTCATTTGTAAATAAAACAAACATAGATCACGATTCATGTCATGGAACTGAGTGTGTTTCGGACCTCTAGAACTACTTTAATAGGCCTTTTGCCTTTTATTTCTTGTAGAACCAACCTCCTGTTTACCACACCTCCTTCTCCTTGACCCTATCATGCCTCCTCATTGACCTTCCCCTACCAACACCATCCCCTGCAGCAATATCTTCCTCACCTTTCCTTTCTTCTTCCACCCCAATAATCATACCGTGAAGATTGTGAATCTAAGAAATCATATAATTTCTCCTACTGAAATAGTCAGGTCTGATTTTGTTCTCTTTTTTGTTTGTATTTTTTCAAAAATACTTTTATGTCAACAAATAACCACTTTCTGTTCTGGGGTCGATCACACTATTTTACATCGTACCCTCTGGCCATCATGTATGTTTTTCTGGAATATAAAGTTAACATGAACCTTATATATGATCTGTTTTAGGAAAATGAGTCATAAGTCGCACAAAATGGATTTTGAGATATTATTATATTTGAAAAGATGAGATCAAGCTGATTCTAATGATAGTAAACAATAGGAAATCTACTATGCATTTCTATATTTCAAGTGTTGTATTTCTATTATGGGGTATTTTGGGGTGAGCAATTACTAGTAAAGTAGCTAAATATATTCATTACGACAACCCTAGAAATACATGGATATATTTATTACACTGTCCTACAAGTCGGTACATGTATTCAAGCTACAAGAGACTTTAAGTATCCTAAATATTAAAACATTCCCACAAATATATCCTGTAAATTAATCACTTTGAAAAATAACAATTTTGCGACTTGTGACTCATTTTCCTAAAACACATCAAATATAGTCATGGCTGAATTGTTGGAGTATAGCTCAGAGCAACTGAAGCATTGGGAAAAAACCTAGTGTTATTGGACCGTGTATGACTCTGGTATAAGACAGCTATCTTTAGATGACTCTAGAAACCTGTGTATAGATACACGGCGTGTACTTCAATCATTCATGAATATAAATATTATCACCAGAGCTTTTACCTTCACCGCGAAAAAACAAAAAAAGACTCAAAATACAGTTCAACATAACCATACGTATTTATTGAATGAATACAATACAGAATACATTCAGATTTACCCAGTATTTATCATTTTTCACTCTAATTTAGCAGAATTTGTGAGACGTGTAGAACTGTAGATTGTGCATTCTTTTTAAATAAGACCCATATGTCTGAACCGAATGAATATGAATAGAATATAATATAAAGAGCATAGAATTAATGAGGTAATATGTTGTAGAAGTTATACCAATTCTTGTACATCCATCTGCTATAGTATTAACTGTAACGACTTTATTCTTTCTTCATGATGAGCTGAAGATATTGATGTAATGTTGATAGCCAATAGAAAAACCAAACAAACATACCATTTCCTACTCCTCCCCACCTGCCTATCTCTACCTTCTACTGCCACCTGCCCCATCCCACCTCCTCTTCCCATTCATTTCCAAGTTTCACCACTTCCCCTTCTCCTCTACAGAGAAGCAAGAACAAAAAATCTGATGTGTTTCAGGAAAATGAGTCACAAGTCGCAATATTGATATTTTTCCAAGTGATTCATTCACAAGATCTCTTTGTAGGAATGCCCCTCCGAGCCCCGAGCCCTTCCTTCACCTCCCTCCTTTCAACTCCCCCTCCCCGCACACACACCTCCCTCCTCCCCCTCCTCCTCCACTCCTCCTCCCCCTCCTCCTCCCCCTCCCTCTCTCCTCCTCCCCTCCCTCCCTCTCCTCCCCCTCTTCCCTCTCCTCTCTCTCCTCACTCTCCTCTCTCTCCTCTCTCTCCTCTCTCTCCTCTCTCTCCTCTCTCTCCTCTCTCTCCTCTCTCTCCTCTCTCTCCTCTCTCTCCTCTCTCTCCTCTGTCTCCTCTCTCTCTCCTCTGTCTCCTCTCTCTCTTCTCCCTCCTCTCTCTCTCCTCTCTCCTCTCCCTCTCCCTCCCCTCTCTCCTCTCTCTCCTCTCTCTCCTCTCTCTCCTCTCTCTCCTCTCTCTCCTCTCTCTCCTTCTCTCTCCTCTCTCTCCTCTCTCCTCTCCCTCTCCCTCCTCTCTCTTCCTCTCTCTCCTTTGTCTCCTCTGTCTCCTCTCTCTCTCCTCTCTCTCCTCTCCCTCCTCTCTCTCTCCTCTCTCCTCTCCCTCCTCTCTCTCTCCTCTCTCCTCTCCCTCTCCCTCCCCTCTCTCCTCTCTCTCCTCTGTCTCCTCTGTCTCCTCTGTCTCCTCTGTCTCCTCTGTCTCCTCTGTCTCCTCTCTCTCTCCTCTCTCTCCCCTCTCTCTCCTCTCTCCTCTCTCTCTCTCCCCTCTCTCTCCCCTCTCCTCTCCCTCTCCCTCCTCTCTCTCCTCCCTCTCCTCTCTCTCTTCCCCCTCCTTCCTCCCCTCCCCCTCCACCTCCTCCACCTCCTCCCCCTTCCTCTCCTCCGCCTCCCCCCCCCCACACTAATCCCCCCCACTGTGCAGGATTGCTGGCTGGACTACAGACGCCTTTGTTCTCTAGTCCTCGCAAATTAATTGCTGAATCAGGGTTTTCTCTGACAACACATAGCTCCTCCAGCCTGCCTACCACAAGCTCCTTGTCTCTCTCCCACTACCGCATGCAGCACAACACCAGGCTATAATATTACGCTCTTGCAGAAACATGAGTCACAAGTTACAAAATTGATAATTTTCCAAGATTGTTATTGACAAGAATTATTCATAGGAATATTGTTATTTTCAAGGTATATAGCACTTGCAATTTCAAGACAGTGTACTGAAAAAATCCTTCATATCTAGGGTCATCCTCTGGAGTATATTTAACTACTTTACTACTATTTGTCCACCCAGAAAACTTGCGAAATTATTTTCTAAACATAAAGAAATCAGACATGAAATATACATCTTCATCTGGTTAATTCACTTAAGGACAATATCATGTATAGTAATGTTTTGACCAATATCCCAGCATGATAAATGATCTATCAAAACTAAATGCATGACAGATGATACTTTGTGTAGTGGGAACATTCATAACAAATGGATATTGGCATTAGAGCACTGGGAAATATCCTATTTTCATAGAATTTACACTGTAGATTCAGTTCACTTCTGGCATTTATATTTAAAATAGCAGGAATGTTTAACCAATAGCATAGCTTGTATAAATGATCTATGAACACTGAATGCATGATGGGAATGATGGAGGCATATGTACTACAAACATGTATAACCCATGGATATTGACATTAGATCGCAGTGAAATAGTTAATGTTGAACATGGCATGTTTTTCTAAAGATTATACACTGTCCAATAACTCCTCTAAACACATGCAAATCCAGGAAGTGTGCAGACCTAGAAGTCCTGCATTCACATATGTGATGTGTTTCAGGAAAATCAGTCATACGTCACAAAAAATAGATTTTGAGATACCATTATATTTGAAAAGATGAGATGAAGCCGATTCCAATGATAGTAAACAGTCTAATAATCTAATAAGTATTTCTAGATTTTAAGTTTGATATTTTCATTTTTGAAAAAAAAGTTTCCAATATTTCTGGGGGGCAATAAACAGTAAAGTAACTAAATGTAATCCACATGAGGACCTTTAAAACGCCATGAAGAGATCCTGTGAAAGAAAACACTTTCAAAAATATATTACATATAAAATTGTCCTAAAATTTGATACATATATTGATATAACCATAAGTGATAAACCCTCCAAAAATTAAATTAGAACATTTCAATAATGTGATCTTGTGAAAAAAACACTTTGAAAAATATCAATTTTGCGACTTATGACTAATTTTCCTGAAACACATCACATATTATCGAAATAGATTGCAGATGCAAGATATATTTTTATGATTAATTTCAATCATTAAATTGCCTGCGGCGAACACAGGGACCTTCAAGATTTATTTCCCCATTCTCCCCAATCACCATGAGGAGAACGTATTCGTCATTGTTAATTTAGCAGAATTGGCCAAATGTGTAGAGCTGCCAATTGTACATTTTCTGAAAATCTGACCCATTTGCAGATCTCCTATTGTAGAATCTATTGCTGAATTAAAAGAACTTTTAAATTTAACTTTCAGTCAGTCAAGAGACATCTTATCAGAGACAGATAAGACGCTATTGTATCAACTTGGACTGTCTACTACTATTCAAGGCCTGATTGTATTCAGAGTGGGATCAATTGTAGTGCAAACTATGAGCTCTAATTGCTCGTTTGTCATTACCAAGGTCGCTATAAAATTGGAAGCTGAAGCCTCATAACAATGACAGCGGGATTCTCAGCTAAATCATCCAACAATATTTTCATACTAAGTACACTAGAATTGAATATGAGAATTCGAGGGTGAAGTCGCCAGAAAATGTTCAATTCACCTTTACCAACCCTCTCAAATAACCCACATTTCAGACGAAAATAAAGTTACAAAATAAGATACAATTCAACCTAACCAAAACTGATTGAGAGAATCAATGCAATGCGAAATATACTCAAATTTACCTAGAATTGACCAAATTGCAGCGTAACTTAGCAGAATTTACTGAATGTGTATAGCTGCCAATTGTACATTTTTCAAAATCTGACCCATTGGAATTGAAGACAAAGGTCTGTATGCACTGTTTCATGCAGTGAATAGTGGTACAATGTACAGGTCTGTATGCACTGTTTCATGCAGTGAATAGTGGTACAATGTACAGGTCTGTATGCACTGTTTCATGCAGTGTATAGTGGTACAATGTACAGGTCTGTATGCACTGTTTCATGCAGTGAATAGTGGTACAATGTACAGGTCTGTATGCACTGTTTCATGCAGTGTATAGTGGTACAATGTACAGGTCTGTATGCACTGTTTCATGCAGTGAATAGTGGTACAATGTACAGGTCTGTATGCACTGTTTCATGCAGTGAATAGTGGTACAATGTACAGGTCTGTATGCACTGTTTCATGCAGTGTATAGTGGTACAATGTACAGGTCTGTATGCACTGTTTCATGCAGTGAATAGTGGTACAATGTACAGGTCTGTATGCACTGTTACATGCAGTGAATAGTGGTACAATATACAGGTCTGTATGCACTGTTTCATGCAGTGAATAGTGGTACAATGTACAGGTCTGTATGCACTGTTTCATGCAGTGAATAGTGATGCAATGTACAGGTCTGTATGCACTGTTTCATACAGTGAATAGTGGTACAATGTACAGGTCTGTATGCACTGTTTCATGCAGTGGTACAATGTACAGGTCTGTATGCACTGTTTCATGCAGTGAATAGTGGTACAATGTACAGGTCTGTATGCACTGTTTCATGCAGTGAATAGTGGTACAATGTACAGGTCTGTATGCTCTGTTTCATGCAGTGTATAGTGGTACAATGTACAGGTCTGTATGCACTGTTTCATGCAGTGGTACAATGTACAGGTCTGTATGCACTGTTTCATGCAGTGGTACAATGTACAGGTCTGTATGCACTGTTTCATGCAGTGAATAGTGGTACAATGTACAGGTTTGTATGCACTGTTTCATGCAGTGAATAGTGGTACAATGTACAGGTCTGTATGCACTGTTTCATGCAGTGGTACAATGTACAGGTCTGTATGCACTGTTTCATACAGTGAATAGTGGTACAATATACAGGTCTGTATGCACTGTTTCATGCAGTGAATAGTGGTACAATGTACATATACGGAATGTACCTCGGGTTCAGTCTGTCCAAGGGTTATGCATCAAGGTTGCGGTGGGAGACCGAGGGGAGGAGCGCAGCGTAGCCCCAAGGTCTCCCTCCGCAACCAAGATGCATAAACCTTGGACAGACTGAACCCGTGGTACATTCTATATTTATTACACCCCGAAAATAAATAAAATGAATAAATAAACCGAAATAATAAACTTTTCATTTTTTGAAGCTTTATATTTATTATTTCAAGAGAAATTAGGGCGCATTAATACACAATTTGGCTTCCAGTGATCAGGCTTGGCTGCCAGACCTACTTGTTGTATGCACCAAGGGTGGCATAATTTACATGTTATGCACCAAGGGTGGCATAATTCACATGTTATGCACCACCTTGACCAAGTGTGGCATACAATGCTAAAGGTATAGGCAACTACAGCACAGGGGTGTAATAAAGGTCTGTATGCACTAATTCATGCAGTGAATAGTGGTATGATGTCCAGGTCTGTATGCACTGTTTCATGCAGTGAATAGTGCCACAATGTACAGGTCTGTATGCACTGTTTCATGCAGTGGTACAATGTACAGGTCTGTATGCACTGTTTCATGCAGTGTATAGTGGTACAATATACAGGTCTGTATGCCCTGTTTCATGCAGTGAATAGTGGTACAATGTACAGGTCTGTATGCACGGTTTCATGCAGTGAATAGTGGTACAATGTACAGGTCTGTATGCACTGTTGCATGTAGTGAATAGTGGTACAATGTACAGGTCTGTATGCACTGTTTCATGCAGTGAATAGTGCCACAATGTACAGGTCTGTATGCACTGTTTCATGCAGTGAATAGTGGTACAATGTACAGGTATGTATGAACTATTTCATGCAGTGAATAGTGGTACAATGTACAGGTCTGTATGCACTGTTTCATGCAGTGAATAGTGCCACAATGTACAGGTCTGTATGCACTGTTTCATGCAGTGAATAGTGGTACAATGTACAGGTCTGTATGCACTGTTTCATGAAGTGAATAGTGGTACAATGTACAGGTCTGTATGCACTGTTTCATGCAGTGAATAGTGGTACAATGTACAGGTATGTATGCACTGTTTCATGCAGTGAATAGTGGTACAATGTTCAGGTCTGTATGCACTGTTTCATGCAGTGAATAGTGGTACAATGTACAGGTCTGTATGCACTGTTTCATGCAGTGAATAGTGCCACAATGTACAGGTCTGTATGCACTGTTTCATGCAGTGAATAGTGGTACAATTTACAGGACTGTATGCACTGTTTCATGCAGTGAATAGTGGTACAATGTACAGGTCTGTATGCACTGTTTCATGCAGTGGTACAATGTACAGGTCTGTATGCACTGTTTCATGCAGTGGTACAATATACAGGTCTGTATGCACTGTTTCATGCAGTGTATAGTGGTACAATGTACAGGTCTGTATGCACTGTTTCATGCAGTGTATAGTGGTACAATGTACAGGTCTGTATGCACTGTTTCATGCAGTGAATAGTGGTACAATGTACAGGTCTGTATGCACTGTTTCATGCAGTGAATAGTGGTACAATATACAGGTCTGTATGCATTGTTTCATACAGTGAATAGTGGTACAATGTACAGGTCTGTAAGCACTGTTTCATGCAGTGAATAGTGGTACAATATACAGGTTTGTATGCACTGTTTCATACAGTGAATAGTGGTACAATGTACAGGTCTGTATGCACTGTTTCATGCAGTGTATAGTGGTACAATGTACAGGTCTGTATGCACTGTTTCATGCAGTAAATAGTGGTGCAATGTGCAGGTCTGTATGCACTGTTTCATGCAGTGAATAGTGGTACAATGTACAGGTCTGTATCCATTTTTTCATGCAGTGAATAGTGGTACAATTTACAGGTCTGTATGCACTGTTTCATGCAGTGAATAGTGGTACAATATACAGGTCTGTATGCATTGTTTCATACAGTGAATAGTGGTACAATGTACAGGTCTGTAAGCACTGTTTCATGCAGTGAATAGTGGTACAATATACAGGTTTGTATGCACTGTTTCATACAGTGAATAGTGGTACAATGTACAGGTCTGTATGCACTGTTTCATGCAGTGTATAGTGGTACAATGTACAGGTCTGTATGCACTGTTTCATGCAGTAAATAGTGGTGCAATGTGCAGGGCTGTATGCACAGTTTCATGCAGTGAATAGTGGTACAATGTACAGGTCTGTATGCACTGTTTCATGCAGTGAATAGTGGTACAATGTACAGGTCTGTATGTACTGTTTCATGCAGTGAATAGTGGTACAATGTACAGGTCTGTATGCACAGTTTCATGCAGTGAATAGTGGTACAATGTACAGGTCTGTATGCACTGTTTCATGCAGTGAATAGTGGTATAATGTACAGGTCTATATGCACTGTTTCATGAAGTGTATAGTGGTACAATGTACAGGTCTGTATGCACTGTCTCATGCAGTGAATAGTGGTACAATGTACAGGTCTGTATGCACTGTTTAATGCAGTGGTACAATATACAGGTCTGTATGCACTGTTTCATGCAGTGAATAGTGGTACAATGTACAGGTCTGTATGCACTGTTTCATGCAGTGAATAGTGGTACAATGTACAGGTCTGTATGCACTGTTTCATGCAGTGAATAGTGGTACAATGTACAGGTCTGTATGCACTGTTTCATGCAGTGAATAGTGGTACAATGCACAGGTCTGTATGCACTGTTTCATGCAGTGAATAGTTGTACAATGTACAGGTCTGTATGCACTGTTTCATGCAGTGAATAGTGGTACAATGTACAGGTCTGTATGCACTGTTTCATGCAGTGAATAGTGGTACAATGTACAGGTCTGTATGCACTGTTTCATGCAGTGAATAGTGGTACAATGTACAGGTCTGTATGCACTGTTTCATGCAGTGAATAGTGGTACAATGTACAGGTCTGTATGCACTGTTTCATGCAGTGAATAGTGGTACAATGTACAGGTCTGTATGCACTGTTTCATGCAGTGAATAGTGGTACAATGTACAGGTCTGTATGCACTGTTTCATGCAGTGAATACAGGTACAATGTACAGGTCTGTATGCACTGTTTCATGCAGTGAATAGTGGTACAATGTACAGGTCTGTATGCACTGTTTCATGCAGTGAATAGTGTTACAATGTACAGGTCTGTATGCACTGTTTCATGCAGTGGTACAATGTACAGGTCTGTATGCACTGTTTCATGCAGTGAATAGTGTTACAATGTACAGGTCTGTATGCACTGTTTCATGCAGTGGTACAATGTACAGGTCTGTATGCACTGTTTCATGCAGTGTATAGTGGTACAATGTACAGGTCTGTATGCACTGTTTCATGCAGTGAATACAGGTACAATGTACAGGTCTGTATGCACTGTTTCATGCAGTGAATAGTGGTACAATATACAGGTCTGTATGCACTGTTTCATGCAGTGAATAGTGGTACAATGTACAGGTCTGTATGCACTGTTTCATGCAGTGAATAGTGGTACAATGTACAGGTCTGTATGCACTGTTTCATGCAGTGAATAGTGGTACAATGTACAGGTCTGTATGCACTGTTTCATGCAGTGAATAGTGTTACAATGTACAGGTCTGTATGCACTGTTTCATGCAGTGGTACAATGTACAGGTCTGTATGCACTGTTTCATGCAGTGAATAGTGTTACAATGTACAGGTCTGTATGCACTGTTTCATGCAGTGGTACAATGTACAGGTCTGTATGCACTGTTTCATGCAGTGTATAGTGGTACAATGTACAGGTCTGTATGCACTGTTTCATGCAGTGTATATTGGTACAATGTACAGGTCTGTATGCACAGTTTCATGCAGTGGTACAATGTACAGGTCAGTATGCACTGTTTCATGCAGTGAATAGTGGGACGATGTACAGGTCTGTATGCACTGTTTCATGCAGTGAATAGTGGGACGATGTACAGGTCTGTATGCACTGTTTCATGCAGTGAATAGTGGGACGATGTACAGGTCTGTATGCACTGTTTCATGCAGTGAATAGTGGGACGATGTACAGGTCTGTATGCACAGTTTCATGCAGTGGTACAATGTACAGGTCTGTATGCACTGTTTCATGCAGTGAATAGTGGTACAATGTACAGGTTTGTATGCACTGTTTCATGCAGTGAATAGTGGTACAATGTACAGGTCTGTATGCACTGTTTCATGCAGTGAATAGCGGTACAATGTACAGGTCTGTATGCACTGTTTCATGCAGTGGTACAATGTACAGGTCTGTATGCACTGTTTCATGCAGTGAATAGTGGTACAATGTACTGGTCTGTATGCATTGTTTCATGCAGTGTATAGTGGTACAATGTACAGGTCTGTATGCACTGTTTCATGCAGTGAATAGTGGTACAATGTACAGGTCTGTATGCACTGTTTCATGCAGTGAATAGTGGTACAATGTACAGGTCTGTATGCACTGTTTCATGCAGTGAATAGTGTTACAATGTACAGGTCTGTATGCACTGTTTCATGCAGTGAATAGTGGTACAATGTACAGGTCTGTATGCACTGTTTCATGCAGTGAATAGTGGTACAATGTACAGGTCTGTATGCACTGTTTCATGCACTGAATAGTGGTACAATGTACAGGTCTGTATGCACTGTTTCATGCACTGAATAGTGGTACAATGTACAGGTCTGTATGCTCTGTTTCATGCAGTGTATAGTGGTACAATGTACAGGTCTGTATGCACTGTTTCATGCAGTGAATAGTGGTACAATGTACAGGTCTGTATGCACTGTTTCATGCATTGTTTCATGCAGTGAATAGTGATACAATGTACAGGTTTGTATGCACTGTTTCATACAGTGAATAGTGGTACAATGTACAGGTCTGTATGCACTGTTTCATGCAGTGGTACAATGTACAGGTCTGTATGCACTGTTACATGCAGTGAATAGTGGTACAATGTACAGGTCTGTATGCACTGTTTCATGCAGTGAATAGTGGTACAATGTACAGGTCTGTATGCACTGTTTCATGCAGTGGTACAATGTACAGGTCTGTATGCACTGTTTCATGCAGTGAATAGTGGTACAATGTACAGGTCTGTATGCACTGTTTCATGCATTGTTTCATGCAGTGAATAGTGATACAATGTACAGGTTTGTACCACTATGCACTGCCGTCTACATTAACAATTTTTAGAAAAATGAACTAACATAACTATCTAAAACATATAATGGATGGTACGATACATGGTAATACACAATAAAAAATAAGTTGGACACAATAAAAAAAAAATAAAAAAATGAGTTGATAGTGTGATACAATACAATAATAATAATAATAATAATTATGATTAGAATACTCATGACTAGTCTAGACTAGTATTGTTGTTCGCCCAGCTGTACTTCTGGGTTAATGTTTGAATGATGGTCTTTTTGATTATTTTTGATTATTTTTGTGCCCTCTGGCATTGTACTATGTCAGTGTAATGGCGGGCAATCACAGGCGTTAAGAAGTGTGCAGAGAGCAAAGGGTAGGAGTAGAAAGGGGTGTAAGTTATCAGGGTGAGGTTATTAGGGGGGAGATTGGGAAGGTGGTGGGGATAGTGTATGGTGGGGGTTACGGGTTACGGGGGAGAGGCTTTGAGGTGTGCAAGGGCTTTTATTTTGAATCTGGTAATGTCTGGTTCCTCCTTAATTATTTTTGGTAGGGCATTCCATCTAGCTCCACCTGAGTATGCAGGGGCTTTTTTTGATACCTCAAGCCTCGGCTGGGCGACCGGAAGGTTTAGGGCAGAGGATGAGCGGGTAGAACGTCCCAGTGGTGGGGTGGGGGTAGTCATGGTCATAGAGTGGGCTCTTCTGTGCATGAGTAGCAGGATTTGGATGGTTCGACGCACTTGGAGGGAGAGTAGGTTGTGGGTCTTCATAAGATTGGAGATGCTAACATATCTGTTTGATAGGGTAGCAATACGGAGACTACGTTTCTGGACTCTTTCCAGTTTGTCTTTCGAGGCCACATTGGCCATGTCAAGGAAGCAGGAGTTAAATTCAAGATGGGGGAGGACCATAGTTTTTAAAATGCGGATGGCGATCTTTTTTGATAAAAATGGCCGGATACGTGCAAAGGAGGTAACGGCAGCATTGGCATTACGTACTGAGAGTTTCACTTGGTGTTGAGCGCTCAAGTGGGCATCCAGCATCGAGCCCAGGTATTTGAATTCAGCTACAACTTGTAGTGGGGTGTTGTTAATGGATAGTGATGGGGTGGGCGTAGATTTAGAGGTTGGGGGGAAGAAGACCATTATTTTAGTTTTTTGAGCATTGATGGTTAATTTATTTAACACTTAGAAGTTTCATGTGGCTTCTAAGTGTGGGATGGCAGAGTTAAGGGCAGTGACTGAGTCGCTCATGGATTTGGAGGAAGTGTATATTACAGTGTCATCTGCATAGAGTTGGCATGAGACGGGGAGGGGGAGTACTGAATTTAGATAGGTTGGGAGGGAGTTGACATAGAGATTGAAGAGAAGAGGGCCAAGAATGGATCCCTGAGGTACCCCGGTGCTCAGGAGGGCATTGGGGGACAGGGAGTTAGCAATTCTAGTCTTTTGCGATCTTCCTTGGAGGTAGCTTGAGAACCAGGCAATTGTGTGTGGGTGGAAGTTGATGGCTGTTAGTTTTTTTATGAGGATAGGATGGTCAATGGTGTCGAAGGCTTTTTTCAGGTCTATGAAGAGAGCCAGGGTTGATTGTTTGTTATTGTGGTTGAGGATAGTGTCATCTATGAATTCTGATAGAGCAATTTGGGTTGATTTATTAGTCCGAAAGCCATGTTGTTTTGGATGAAGGAGGCCATGGGATGTAGAACGCCTGTGATTGCAGTGAATAGTGGTACAATGTACAGGTCTGTATGCACTGTTTCATGCAGTGAATAGTGGTACAATGTACAGGATGTACAGGTCTCTATGCACTGTTTCATGCAGTGAATAGTTGTACAATGTACAGGTCTGTATGCACTGTTTCATGCAGTGAATAGTGGTACAATGTACAGGTCTGTATGCACTTTTTCATACAGTGAATAGTGGTACAATGTACAGGTCTGTATGCACTGTTTCATGCAGTGATTAGTGGTACAATGTACAGGTCTGTATGCACTGTTTCATGCAGTGTATATTTGTACAATGTACAGGTCTGTATGCACAGTTTCATGCAGTGGTACAATGTACAGGTCAGTATGCACTGTTTCATGCAGTGAATAGTGGGACGATGTACAGGTCTGTATGCACTGTTTCATGCAGTGAATAGTGGGACGATGTACAGGTCTGTATGCACTGTTTCATGCAGTGAATAGTGGGACGATGTACAGGTCTGTATGCACTGTTTCATGCAGTGAATAGTGGGACGATGTACAGGTCTGTATGCACAGTTTCATGCAGTGGTACAATGTACAGGTCTGTATGCACTGTTTCATGCAGTGAATAGTGGTACAATGTACAGGTTTGTATGCACTGTTTCATGCAGTGAATAGTGGTACAATGTACAGGTCTGTATGCACTGTTTCATGCAGTGAATAGCGGTACAATGTACAGGTCTGTATGCACTGTTTCATGCAGTGGTACAATGTACAGGTCTGTATGCACTGTTTCAAGCAGTGAATAGTGGTACAATGTACTGGTCTGTATGCATTGTTTCATGCAGTGTATAGTGGTACAATGTACAGGTCTGTATGCACTGTTTCATGCAGTGAATAGTGGTACAATGTACAGGTTTGTATGCACTGTTTCATGCAGTGAATAGTGGTACATTGTACAGGTCTGTATGCACTGTTTCATGCAGTGAATAGTGGTACAATGTACAGGTCTGTATGCACTGTTTCATGCAGTGAATAGTGGTACAATGTACAGGTCTGTATGCACTGTTTCATGCAGTGAATAGTGGTACAATGTACAGGTCTGTATGCACTGTTTCATGCAGTGAATAGTGATACAATGTACAGGTCTGTATGCACTGTTTCATGCAGTGGTACAATATACAGGTCTGTATGCACTGTTTCATGCAGTGAATAGTGGTACAATGTACAGGTCTGTATGCACTGGTTCATGCAGTGGTACAATGTACAGGTCTGTATGCACTGTTTCATGCAGTGGTACAATGTACAGGTCTGTATGCACTGTTTCATGCAGTGAATAGTGGTACAATGTACTGGTCTGTATGCATTGTTTCATGCAGTGTATAGTGGTACAATGTACAGGTCTGTATGCACTGTTTCATGCAGTGAATAGTGGTACAATGTACAGGTCTGTATGCACTGTTTCATGCAGTGAATAGTGGTACAATGTACAGGTCTGTATGCACTGTTTCATGCAGTGAATAGTGTTACAATGTACAGGTCTGTATGCACTGTTTCATGCAGTGAATAGTGGTACAATGTACAGGTCTGTATGCACTGTTTCATGCAGTGAATAGTGGTACAATGTACAGGTCTGTATGCACTGTTTCATGCACTGAATAGTGGTACAATGTACAGGTCTGTATGCACTGTTTCATGCACTGAATAGTGGTACAATGTACAGGTCTGTATGCTCTGTTTCATGCAGTGTATAGAGGTACAATGTACAGGTCTGTATGCACTGTTTCATGCAGTGAATAGTGGTACAATGTACAGGTCTGTATGCACTGTTTCATGCATTGTTTCATGCAGTGAATAGTGATACAATGTACAGGTTTGTATGCACTGTTTCATACAGTGAATAGTGGTACAATGTACAGGTCTGTATGCACTGTTTCATGCAGTGGTACAATGTACAGGTCTGTATGCACTGTTACATGCAGTGAATAGTGGTACAATGTACAGGTCTGTATGCACTGTTTCATGCAGTGGTACAATGTACAGGTCTGTATGCACTGTTACATGCAGTGAATAGTGGTACAATGTACAGGTCTGTATGCACTGTTTCATGCAGTGAATAGTGGTACAATGTACAGGTCTGTATGCACTGTTTCATGCAGTGGTACAATGTACAGGTCTGTATGCACTGTTTCATGCAGTGAATAGTGGTACAATGTACAGGTCTGTATGCACTGTTTCATGCATTGTTTCATGCAGTGAATAGTGATACAATGTACAGGTTTGTACCACTATGCACTGCCGTCTACATTAACAATTTTTAGAAAAATGAACTAACATAACTATCTAAAACATATAATGGATGGTACGATACATGGTAATACACAATAAAAAATAAGTTGGACACAATAAAAAAAAAATAAAAAAATGAGTTGATAGTGTGATACAATACAATAATAATAATAATAATAATTATGATTAGAATACTCATGACTAGTCTAGACTAGTATTGTTGTTCGCCCAGCTGTACTTCTGGGTTAATGTTGAATGATGGTCTTTTTGATTATTTTTGATTATTTTTGTGCCCTCTGGCATTGTACTATGTCAGTGTAATGGCGGGCAATCACAGGCGTTAAGAAGTGTGCAGAGAGCAAAGGGTAGGAGTAGAAAGGGGTGTAAGTTATCAGGGTGAGGTTATTAGGGGGGAGATTGGGAAGGTGGTGGGGATAGTGTATGGTGGGGGTTACGGGTTACGGGGGAGAGGCTTTGAGGTGTGCAAGGGCTTTTATTTTGAATCTGGTAATGTCTGGTTCCTCCTTAATTATTTTTGGTAGGGCATTCCATCTAGCTCCACCTGAGTATGCAGGGGCTTTTTTTGATACCTCAAGCCTCGGCTGGGCGACCGGAAGGTTTAGGGCAGAGGATGAGCGGGTAGAACGTCCCAGTGGTGGGGTGGGGGTAGTCATGGTCATAGAGTGGGCTCTTCTGTGCATGAGTAGCAGGATTTGGATGGTTCGACGCACTTGGAGGGAGAGTAGGTTGTGGGTCTTCATAAGATTGGAGATGCTAACATATCTGTTTGATAGGGTAGCAATACGGAGACTACGTTTCTGGACTCTTTCCAGTTTGTCTTTCGAGGCCACATTGGCCATGTCAAGGAAGCAGGAGTTAAATTCAAGATGGGGGAGGACCATAGTTTTTAAAATGCGGATGGCGATCTTTTTTGATAAAAATGGCCGGATACGTGCAAAGGAGGTAACGGCAGCATTGGCATTACGTACTGAGAGTTTCACTTGGTGTTGAGCGCTCAAGTGGGCATCCAGCATCGAGCCCAGGTATTTGAATTCAGCTACAACTTGTAGTGGGGTGTTGTTAATGGATAGTGATGGGGTGGGCGTAGATTTAGAGGTTGGGGGGAAGAAGACCATTATTTTAGTTTTTTGAGCATTGATGGTTAATTTATTTAACACTAAGAAGTTTCATGTGGCTTCTAAGTGTGGGATGGCAGAGTTAAGGGCAGTGACTGAGTCGCTCATGGATTTGGAGGAAGTGTATATTACAGTGTCATCTGCATAGAGTTGGCATGAGACGGGGAGGGGGAGTACTGAATTTAGATAGGTTGGGAGGGAGTTGACATAGAGATTGAAGAGAAGAGGGCCAAGAATGGATCCCTGAGGTACCCCGGTGCTCAGGAGGGCATTGGGGGACAGGGAGTTAGCAATTCTAGTCTTTTGCGATCTTCCTTGGAGGTAGCTTGAGAACCAGGCAATTGTGTGTGGGTGGAAGTTGATGGCTGTTAGTTTTTTTATGAGGATAGGATGGTCAATGGTGTCGAAGGCTTTTTTCAGGTCTATGAAGAGAGCCAGGGTTGATTGTTTGTTATTGTGGTTGAGGATAGTGTCATCTATGAATTCTGATAGAGCAATTTGGGTTGATTTATTAGTCCGAAAGCCATGTTGTTTTGGATGAAGGAGGCCATGGGATGTAGAACGCCTGTGATTGCAGTGAATAGTGGTACAATGTACAGGTCTGTATGCACTGTTTCATGCAGTGAATAGTGGTACAATGTACAGGTCTCTATGCACTGTTTCATGCAGTGAATAGTTGTACAATGTACAGGTCTGTATGCACTGTTTCATGCAGTGAATAGTGGTACAATGTACAGGTCTGTATGCACTTTTTCATACAGTGAATAGTGGTACAATGTACAGGTCTGTATGCACTGTTTCATGCAGTGATTAGTGGTACAATGTACAGGTCTGTATGCACTGTTTCATGCAGTGAATAGTGGTACAATGTACAGGTCTGTATGCACTGTTTCATGCAGTGTATAGTGGTACAATGTACAGGTCTGTATGCACTGTTTCATGCAGTGGTACAATGTACAGGTCTGTATGCACTGTTTCATGCAATGAATAGTGGTACAATGTACAGGTCTGTATGCACTGTTTCATGCAGTGGTACAATGTACAGGTCTGTATGCACTGTTTCATGCAATGAATAGTAGTACAATGTACAGGTCTGTATGCACTGTTTCATGCAGTGAATAGTGGTACAATGTACAGGTCTGTATGCACTGTTTCATGCAGTGGTACAATGTACAGGTCTGTATGCACTGTTTCATGCAGTGGTACAATGTACAGGTCTGTATGCACTGTTTCATGCAGTGAATAGTGGTAAAATGTACAGGTCTGTATGCACTGTTTCATGCAGTGAATAGTTGTACAATGTACAGGTCTGTATGCACTGTTTCATGCAGTGAATAGTGGTACAATGTACAGGTCTGTATGCACTGTTTCATGCAGTGAATAGTGGTACAATGTACAGGTCTGTATGCACTGTTTCATGCAGTGTATAGTGGTACAATGTACAGGTCTGTATGCACTGTTTCATGCAGTGAATAGTGTTACAATGTACAGGTCTGTATGCACTGTTTCATGCAGTGAATAGTGGTACAATATACAGGTCTGTATGCACTGTTTCATGCAGTGAATAGTGGTACTATGTACAGGTCTGTATGCACTTTTTCATGCAGTGGTACAATGTACAGGTCTGTATGCACTTTTTCATGCAGTGAATAGTGTTACAATGTACAGGTCTGTATGCACTGTTTCATACAGTGAATAGTGGTACTATGTACAGGTCTGTATGCACTTTTTCATGCAGTGGTACAATGTACAGGTCTGTATGCACAGTTTCATGCAGTGTATAGTGGTACAATGTACAGGTCTGTATGCACTTTTTCATGCAGTGAATAGTGTTACAATGTACAGGTCTGTATGCACTGTTTCATGCAGTGAATAGTTGTACAATGTACAGGTCTGTATGCACTGTTTCATGCAGTGAATAGTGCCACAATGTACAGGTCTGTATGCACTGTTTCATGCAGTGAATAGTTGTACAATGTACAGGTCTGTATGCACTGTTTCATGCAGTGGTACAATGTACAGGTCTGTATGCACTGTTTCATGCAGTGAATAGTGGTACAATGTACAGGTCTGTATGCACTGTTTCATGCAGTGAATAGTGGTACAATGTACAGGTCTGTATGCACTGTTTCATGCAGTGAATAGTGGTACAATATACAGGTCTGTATGCTCTGTTTCATGCAGTGTATAGTGGTACAATGTACAGGTCTGTATGCACTGTTTCATGCAGTGAATAGTGGTACAATGTACAGGTCTGTATGCACTGTTTCATACAGTGAATAGTGGTACAATGTACAGGTCTGTATGCACTGTTTCATGCAGTGTATAGTGGTACAATGTACAGGTCTGTATGCACTGTTTCATGCAGTGGTACTATGTACAGGTCTGTATGCACCGTTTCATGCAGTGAATAGTGGTACAATGTACAGGTCTGTATGCACTGTTTCATGCAGTGTATAGTGGTACAATGTACAGGTCTGTATGCACTGTTTCATGCAGTGAATAGTGGTACAATGTACAGGTCTGTATGCACTGTTTCATGCAGTGAATAGTGTACAGGTCTGTATGCACTGTTTCATGCAGTGGTACAATGTACAGGTCTGTATGCACTGTTTCATGCAGTGAATAGTGGTACAATGTACAGGTCTCTATGCACTGTTTCATGCAGTGAATAGTGGTACAATGTACAGGTCTGTATGCACTGTTTCATGCAGTGAATAGTGTACAGGTCTGTATGCACTGTTTCATGCAGTGGTACAATGTACAGGTCTGTATGCACTGTTTCATGCAGTGAATAGTGGTACAATGTACAGGTCTCTATGCACTGTTTCATGCAGTGAATAGTGGTACAATGTACAGGTCTCTATGCACTGTTTCATGCAGTGAATAGTGGTACAATGTACAGGTCTGTATGCACTGTTTCATGCAGTGAATAGTGGTACAATGTACAGGTATGTATGCACTGTTTCATGCAGTGAATAGTGGTACATTGTACAGGTCTGTATGCACTGTTTCATGCAGTGAATAGTGGTACAATGTACAGGTCTGTATGCACTGTTTCATGCAGTGAATAGTGGTACAATGTACAGGTCTGTATGCACTGTTTCATGCAGTGGTACAATGTACAGGTCTGTATGCACTGTTTCATGCAGTGGTACAATGTACAGGTCTGTATGCACTGTTTCATGCAGTGAATAGTGGTACATTGTACAGGTCTGTATGCACTGTTTCATGCAGTGAATAGTGGTACAATGTACAGGTCTGTATGCACTGTTTCATGCAGTGAATAGTGGTACAATGTACAGGTCTGTATGCACTGTTTCATGCAGTGAATAGTGGTACAATGTACAGGTCTGTATGCACTGTTTCATGCAGTGAATAGTGATACAATGTACAGGTCTGTATGCACTGTTTCATGCAGTGGTACAATATACAGGTCTGTATGCACTGTTTCATGCAGTGAATAGTGGTACAATGTACAGGTCTGTATGCACTGGTTCATGCAGTGGTACAATGTACAGGTCTGTATGTACTATTTCATGCAGTGGTACAATGTACAGGTCTGTATGCACTGTTTCATGCAGTGGTACAATGTACAGGTCTGTATGCACTGTTTCATGCAGTGAATAGTTCCACAATGTACAGGTCTGTATGCACTGTTTCATGCAGTGAATAGTGGTACAATATACAGGTCTGTATGCACTGTTTCATGCAGTGAATAGTGGTACAATATACAGGTCTGTATGCACTGTTTTATGCAGTGAATAGTGGTACAATATACAGGTCTGTATGCACTGTTTCATGCAGTGAATAGTGGTACAGTGTACAGGTTAGTGGTATAATGTACAGGTCTGTATGCACTGTTTCATGCAGTACGTCTAGCCTCTTTAGACGGTAATGTAGCAATTTGTATGCATCATCCTAATTACACTCTTGATTTTACACTCAACTTCTCCTCCAAGCGCTGGCCATGCCAACAATCCAGTTTTAATTTGCTTCTCTTGAAGTGAAGTGGTGGAGGATGAGAGGGGAGGGGGGGGGGGCGGGAGGAGGGGGCTGGAGTATAGAGGGATGACAGGGGGGGGGGGCAAAGAGTTCATGTCCCCACTTTTATTAGCATCCATAGTTCACCAATGATAGGATCGTTTTCTTGACACAATGTAAAGCTGGGTTCTTTGACAATGAATATAAACTTCACTAGATTTACTCATTTCATGACTTATTTGGACTGAATTACTCTAATATTGTGCTGTTATGTTTACGTTTATTCCAGAATTTGAAGCTGAATCGGCTGAGAGAAAACGGCGGGCAGTGAGCGATAATCATTGAGCTTGCAAGGAAAGACTTCTATCAAGACCTGTAGCAGCAGTAACCTGACAAAATCATTTCAGTGACCAAACGATTATTAGATATTTTCATATGGTTTAATTCTCCTAAATTTCACCCAATTATGTGACACCTTTCAAGTAGAGAAAATAATAATGTTAACGCATAGCGTTACATTAAAAACTCTTACTGAATTCAATTCAATTTTACTCATGAATGGTTTAGGACCTCATAACAAAGATGTATGAGTAAAATGCACTCGCCAATCACCCACCAATTACAAACTTTGCCATTTCTGACCAACAATAAAAGCAAAAATTAATCAAAACATCAAAGCATAAATATGTACGCAGAAAATTAAGCTTTAAAAAGTAGCTTTTAAAGTCGGTAGACAAATATGGCTTTAAAACTATGCTCTCCCTGCCCCCGCCTCCCCCTTTCTCTTATTGAGAAGCCTATTGCACTCATAGGAAGCCACATATAGGAAGCCACACATAGATGAAGCCAGAACCGAAGCCGCCAGCTCATGCATATTCCTTTGTTATAATTCATAGCGTCTGAAATGAACAATGACACCAACAAATAACACACAAACGCCGACTTGACGCCATCAAGACGCACTGGTCGCTGCCTGATCAAAACAATTACAAATTGGGATCCGCTTCAATAGCTCTCCTGGCCTGACTTTTTACTTTTGATTTTCGACCGTTGATTAAAGTTAAAAATAATGTTTCATTTAATTATTGGGGCTTCTAATAGGGTGGGCCACTGGAGACTGGAGGTGATAGAGGTTTTGTGCTGTTACCTAAAGTATCATTGCGTATTAAAATTAACGAATTAATAGAGAGTTTGCGTGGGTTGACTTGGAATCAAGTTACGGTTCCTCTGCTATAGTGCTCTTAGTCCACGGATATTCAATTCAATTCGATTCCACAATTCTTTATTGCAGTAGATCTTTTTTACAATAAGGTGGTCAAACATTCTGAATAAAAAAAAGTTTAGATAGGTCTTCCACTGAGTGCTCAGAATATCTTCATTTTTCGGATGTTATGCACTACTAGTAGCATACATACATATGGGTCAAGTATCCAGTAAATGTATAATTGGCCTTCACCAATCTTCTCAAATTTAAAACGAAAACTAGGTTCAAAATAAAGTTCAACATAACCGGACATATTTATTGAATGGATACAATACAGAATATACCCAGTATTTATCATTTTTCAATCTAATTAAGCAGACTTTAGCAGATCCGTAGAACTGTAGATTGAGCATTTTCTGAACATCTTACCCATACATGAAATCTCAAGTATCTTTATCAAATATATATTTATGCATGAGTAAGGCTATTCTAAGGAGTATATTTAACTATTTTACCAGTGATTGACCTTCAAGAAATGTTGACATTTTGGTCATATATAACAAATTATGGACATCCTGAAGTTTCTCCTGGGCTTTGGGAGGCTGATCCCAACATACGCCAAGATGGCTGTATTTGTTATTGTAAGTAAGACACCTTCATTATGCTTGTATATACTTATATTTATGCATAGCAACGTGGGAGTAAATAAATAACCTAGATTTGAACATGGACCTTGGGACACTATTGCACTGTCCTCAATCTTTTTATTATTTTCAAAACCAACTCACCTATCAGCTAGTGGACCACGAAAAAAACCCAACATCTCGGACAGTGCAATAGTGTCGCTCACACCACATTCTCATCAGGTTCTATCTATTAGATAATAACTGATAACGCAGCTTCAAAACAGACAATAGAGACCTATCAAATCATTGAAATAAACAAATTGTTCAAAAAGCGAGCTTCTATCATGATGAGACAGGCCTAAGGTGCTAATGTGCACAATTGGAGGCAATATAATTAGTGGGAGGAGGAGGAGGAGGAGGAGGAGGAGGTAAATAATAAACTCATTACTTTATAGCGGGCGCCTTGTGAGCAGCTTAATCAGGCATTGAGTCGCTCAGTCCCTCTTTGAGCTGCTCCCATTGCAGGAAATGAAACTCACAGTTACTGTAGGGTGAGGTGTGTGGGTTGGCTGGTGGTGGTTGGGGTTAGTTGTGTGTGGGGAGAAAGATGGGGAAATATGTGCAGTGCTTGATAGTATGGTTCTCATATTACCTGCTTCCCCTTCCCCCCTTTCTCCTTCTCCCTTTACTTCTCTCTCCCCCTCGCTCCTTTCTCTCTCTCCCCCCCTCTTTCACACTTTCCTTTCTCTCTTCCCCTCTTTTAGTCAGGTTCCTTATGTCCTTAAATTGCCCCTGTAGGGTATTGATGGAGAAAGTGAAAACTATACATTTTTGGAAACGTCTGGACCCATAGATTATGAAAACCAATGTTGCCCAAAACGTGTCGGCCATCTTGGCTGCCATATTGGACAATCCAAAATATTAGACAGTATTTATCTCATAAATACTGTATTTACTCCATGTTTCCATGGTAACAGTATGTAATATAGTTCTAATCTACAGCATTCCAATTCCTAAACTTTGTTACAACAATATAATGTGAAAAAGATGTTATTCTTGTCCTCATGCTTGATGTTTTGAGGCATACTCTCATCTTATATAAATTAAGATATAGACCTTTCCTCAGGTTTCTATGACAACCATTGTATTGTGATGTTGCTAGGGAAAGCCATCTTACATAAGATTATGCATAAAGCTTTGTCAAACACTCACATAACACCAGATCAAAACATTCCTTGGTAAAACCTTGAATAGGGTGTTCAAAAACTGGTGTACAGACCAAAACCAAGTCTCTATGACATCTAATAAGGAACTTATGATCGAACAAATGTTTTCAATGGTGGCCATCTTGAATTTCAAGATGGCCGACACATGCCAGACCCAATTAACCATCTTCATTGTATTCCTTGCCCTTGAAAACCTATGTGTAGACACCAAAATCAAGTTTCTATTATAAAAAGTTAAGAAGTTATGAGCAAAAGAATGTTTGGAATGGTGGCTATCTTTGATTTCAAGATGGCCGACACATGCCAGACTCAAATAGATATCTTCATTGTATTCCTTGACCTTGAAAACCTTGGTGTAGACACCAAAATCAAGTTTCTATGATCAGTAATAAGATAGTTATGGGCATTATTACACACGTGAGCAGTTAGAAAGGTGCCGTTTGGGGGTGCCGTTCGGTTGATACGAACCGCTCACGTGTGCCGTTCGGCCAAAGACGCAATTTGATTGGTGCAGCGTAGGCCAGATGACGTCGTCCCGACCGCGTAGCCTAGCCTACAAATTGCGGTGAATGAAGCCTCCTCGAGCTAAACTATAGGCTTAACAAGTTAAATTTATTTTTTAACATCCAAATAGAGTGTGTAATAAATAGCAAATGGCCCTCTGTTCGGGTTCAAACTGATCTCGACCCATCAGAAAACGGGAACTCACCCCTTCGGGGTTCGTCCCGTTTTCTGATGGGTCTCGACCAGTTTGAACCCTCCATCGGGCCATTTGCTATAATAAATACGTTTGGAATGGCGGCCATCTTGGATTGTCCAATATGGCGGCCAAGATGGCCGACACGTATTGGGCAACATTGGTTTTCATAATCTATGGGTCCTGATGTTTCCGAAAATGTATAGTTTTCACTTTCTCCATCAATACCCTACAGAATTACACAAGGAACCGGACTATTTCTCACTCTTTCCTTTCTCTCTCTACCCCTCCCTCTTACTCTCTTCTCTCTCTCCCCTCCTCTATCTCGCTCTCCATTCTCTATCTTCCCTCTCTCCCATGCTCCTTTCTCTCTCATCCTCTTGCTGACTATCCTTTCTCTCTCCTCCTCTATCTCACTCTCCTTTCCCTCTCCTCCTCTCTCTCACTCTCCTTTCTTTCTCTTACCCTATCTTTCACTCTCCTTTCTCTCTCCTGCACTATCTCATTCCCTTTTCTCTCTCTCCCTCTGTCTCACTTTACTTTCTCTCCCTCCCCCCTCTCTCTCTCTCATGAGTATCTACAGGTAAAATACAACAAATCAAATTGCTATTGTAAATGTGCAATTAAAATATTTTTATCACTCTCTTTATTGCACCTCTCAAGTGAAATGCGCATATAATAAAAACTAATGATGACCTTTTAATACTCATCCCAACCTCATGACTCCCCTCCCCCCCTCCCCCAGTCACACACACATTCCACTAACCATCACCCACCCACATTGCTATATTGTAAATGGGTGATACAATGTATTTGTTAACACGCTCCCTTTATTGCACGTCTCAAGTTGAATGAACTCATAATAAAAAAGAGTGATGACCTTTTTATACTCATGCCAACCCTGCTGACTCCAGCCACCGCCCCCCCCCCCCCTACGGCACACTCCATTACCCACCTCCCATCCTAATCGCTATTGTCAATGGGCAATACAAAGTATTTGTTAACGCGCTCCCTTTATTGCACCTCTCAAGTTGAATGAACTCATAATAAAAACGAATAATGACCTTTTTATACTCATCCCAGCCCTCCTATCCCCCATCCATTGAACAACCTCCATGATTCCTAACCCCCATCCTCCTCCCAACCCACCCACCACCCACCCGCCTCGGCCAACAACAATAGAAGCCAGCAAGCAAGCATACAACAAACACATCACAAAAGGCAGATTATGATCTATGATCATTACCGGTGATAAAAAGCCACACCGCAGTGTTAAGCCTGTCCCGTGAGTCTCATACCCGCCCCATCATGGCCCTCCCCAAACACCAACACAAATATCTTTTTCTCTTACCACCGGGATTCAACCCTCCCTACTGACCTCTCTGATTGGTTAATTTATGAATAGGTCAGCCTCCAGGGTCACGTCCCTGGAGTTGTGCCAGAAAGTTCTGATCTAACTGGTAATGTGTCTCCCAGACCCCAACTTCACTTTGGGCAGATTGTGACATCCGTCAAGCGACGGTCGTAAAAAAGGAGCTTTGGTATTGGTCCGTAGGGGGTTGCCATGGGCGGACTGGTGTCATAGAGAGAACCGGGTAGGGGAGGGAGAGTGGGGGAAGGGCGGGAGTGGAGGGGGAGAGGGAAGGGGGAGATAGGGTGGGAGATATAAAGAGAAAGGGGGAGGGGAGAGAGAGAGGGGGAGGGGAGGGGAATCGGGAGAGTGAGAGGGTGGGATATATAAAGAGACAGGGGGAGGGGAGACAGAGGGAGGAGAGAGAGAGAGAGGGAGAGGAGAGAGGGGGGATAACAGAATGAGGGAGGGGTATGGGATAGACAGAGGGCGGGAGATAGAGGCAGAAGGGAAGGGGAGGGAGGGTAGGGTAGGGGAGAGAGAGCGGGAGGTGAGAGAAAGAGGGGGGTATAGGTAGACACAGAGAGAGCAGGAGAAAGAGAGGGATAGAGAGAGGAAAAGGGAGGGATAGAGATGGAGCGGGAAGGAGAGACAGAGAGAGAAAAAGAGAGTTGGAAAGGGAAATAGTGAGCAGAGCAAGAGGGGAGAGGGAGGAAGAGGAAAAGACAAACAGAGAAAAATAGAGGAGGGAGACAGATTAGGGAGAGGGAGTAAAGAAAGGAAGTGAATGAAAGATCAGACAAAGGGGGAGAAGAAGGTGAGGGAGAGAGGTAGCAAGGTTAAGGTACTATTGGTCTATTGGGGCCGTTGATGTGTGCAATGGTGTCATAAAGGCAGGGGAAGGAAAGGGAGAGCACCGAGACAGAAGGAAGGCAGGCCCGGGGGATACCCTGTCACTTAATGTGTGAGCACAGTGAACGTAAAGTATACCTGCATATAAATATAACAACTTGTAGTCACCATAAATACCATTCTGCTCCAACTACAGGGTTATAAAGAATACAATTATTGTGTAAAGGATTCAGTCTGGTGTGTGTGTGGGGGGGGGGGGGCTGGAGGGTGAGCGAGTTCTGAGGCTAGAGGGAGGGAGGTGGTGGAGGGGGTGGATGGAGTGGCCAAAAGACTGCCAAAATATTGCATTTATGAGGTTTGAAATTAATGCTCTGATCATGCGTTTTTGCATAATATTTATCATGAATAAATATATCTAGGGAATTAACACCACTTAACATGAATAATTATATACATGTAGGGAATTACCACCGCTCAATATATTGTAGAGGTATTACGTAACACAGTGCAAGATCTCAACTGTGCGAGATGGATCCTCGTTTAGGTAACTGCCGAGCATTGGTCCATGCGTAAATCTGGGCCGATTTCTATATATGGGAAATTACCAATATATTGGATACTGTGTGCTGGGGGAAAGGAATGGGGTTGAGGAGGGGGTGGAGGGGTTGAGGGTGGAGGGGTGGAGGGGTGGAGGGGGTGGAGGGTTGGAGGGATGGAGGGGGTGGCGGGATATAGGGGGGGGGGGTAGAAGGCATTATGTGGCGCTCATTAACCCTCCATACAGAAGCTCATCCCAGTCTAATACACACTAATACAATAGTCCACTCCAGCAGAGAGCATTCATAGGGCGGGGGGGGGGGGGGGAGAGGAGGAAAGAGACCATATTAAATGCATAGAAGATGTGAGGAACTACATTCCCAGTTAAATAGATCAAACTAATATTTTTCTTAATACCCTCCTTTTTGATTATCAGTTGTCTAAAACGGAGACAAATCTTCTGTGTTAATTTTCTTGTTATGTTATACAATAACATCTACAGCCAAAATGTTTGATAGTGTAATTCGTTGAACTCTCTATATCTATCTAACCAGTGAGGTACAGCCTTAAGTACTTTTGTAACAACAGGTCTGAGTTTTATTACACCCCTGTGCTTTAGTTGCCTATACCTTCCACTCAATTCAATTCAATTAAAAAAATTGTGTACAATGTATTGCAATTGATGTTGGTACAATGTGGTCAGTTCTGACTTTACAGCCAGTCTTCCTATGAATGCCTCCTTTCATAGTCTTGCATTGGTTCATTACAATAAACTGATTTGTTACAAAAAGGAAAAGATAAAAGACTTAAATCTAACAGTAGCTGTGAATTGTAATGAGATGGGTAATTACAATGTAACAATGGATGAAATATACTAGCTGTGAGATAAGTATGACCAATAGTATGCTGTTGGATAGCAGCTTCAATTTTTTTTTTTAAACAATTTTATTTCAAGAGACAATTCCAACAAGTTGGTACGTTTCAAGCTCATGAATGAAAACATACTAGAAAAACATAAGACATTAAGACATTATCCTTTAAGTATAGACTAATACAATACAATACGAATACATACATGTTTTTGGATTTTTGGCTGCATATTAAAACAAGTACAGAGATGTTGTCCGTGTCAGATAAAAACACTCAGTAATACATTCCTTTACCAGTTGGTTGTAGTAAGTCATGTAACATGTCATCAGCTAAGCAATATCAGTACAATATTCTTGTATTCCAATCTATCAGCTTAGGGCTGTTTTTAGGTAGACCTTTATCTTTGTCCACTCCAAACCTTTTATATTGTTTGGCAGATTATTCCAGGCTATTGGTCCTAGGAACTGTGGTGATCTAGATAACTTGTCGTGCAGAGCATTAATACATACTAGATTGGGACCATCTGCCATTCTGGTGTTTCTTGGTATATCTCTTAAACACACTGAGTTTCTAGAGTTAGTGTACATAAGTCCCAACAGGGCTATCTGACCTCTAATATCGATATCTACAATATTCAAAAGTCTTTTTGTATCAGCTGTTGACCTTTCATTATTCTTAAACACCATATGTATGGCCCTGTTGAGAGTGGTTTGCACCTTTCTTACAATGTTTTTGTTTGCTAAACTGTACATAAAAATCCCATATTCCACCTGGGGCATTACATGTGACTTTAGTATTAATTTAGCAATATTATCGTCAATTTTATATCTGACCTTGGCAAACTTGTGAACCTTCACCTGTAATTGATTTTTCATCCGCTCAAAGTGTTTGTTAAAGGACAGTTTTGAGTCAATTGTGAACCCTAGATACTTCGCCGTCTCTACCTTATTAATAGATGTACCTTTAATATATATATTCGGTAGGTTTGCAAAATTTATTTTGCTGAGGCGGTTCCTAGTCCCTAGTACCTGTAAAAGGCATTTTTTTGAGTTAATTACTAATTTGTTAGAGCTCATCCATCCAGCGATCTTGTTCGCAACGATTTGGGTGCCTTCTGTACAAATTGAGATGTCGTTACTTGTTATGGTGACCGCAGTGTCATCTGCATAGATGTTCATTTTGATCTTATCTGTGAATTTTATATTATGTAATGACCTAGGGATGTCATTAATGTAAACTAAAAATAAAAGTGGTCCTACAAGACTCCCCTGCGGTACGCCATTGGAGATTAGTAAAGGTGAAGATCGTATATTATTCAGATAAGTGTGTTGGTTTCGGTTGTCTAGGTAGTTCATGATAACTTTGACAATTGACGGATTTACCTTGTAATAATTCAGTTTATATTCAAGTATTTGATGGTCGATGCAATTAAATGCTTTTGATATATCGTAGTATGTTGCAAATGTTATTTCACCTCTGTCAATACCTTTCAAGATGGGTTCAGTAAATTCGTATAACGATCTGTTAGTCGAAAACCCTTGCCTGAACCCCCCCTGGCTCTTTGTAAATAGCCCATTAGACTCCATATGTAGTCGTAGAGCTTCACAAATAAAATGCCCTAAAATTTTAGAGGGAAGAGGTACCAGGGAGATTGGCCTGTAATTGTCAAATATTTTGACATTTCCACCTTTAGGGATCGCTACCACATTGAACGATTTCCATTCTTTTGGAATTTTACCACTCTTTACACAAGCTTTCAATAACAGAGTGAATGGTGATGATAGTTTTGTCAAGAAGAATTTCAATACCTTTGTGGAAGTCCAGTCGAACCCACAGTTCTTATTGATATCAATAGACCTCATAAAATCAATAACCTTGTCCTCTGATATATTTATCCTGGTACTGGTGAGGGTATCAATGTCATCTGTTAGATAATCGGTGAAGCTATCGTTATTTACCACATCAACATCACCCATGTTTTTAAATACCGTATTCAGACAGTTGCTCGCTTCAAGTCCTGTCACGATACGACCTTCATATAAGAAACTATCTGGGGACTTATGAGCATCAGACTTTATTAATTTATTGACCTCTCGCCAGAATTTTTTTGTGTCATTAGCACATTGGGTAAGCTTAGCAGAGATGTTTGCTTTTTCAATTCTCCTGATTGCACTACATACAGATTTTCTAGCCTGCCTGGCGACCCTCCAGTCTTCTGCTCGATTCGAACTTTTTGCTCTTTTAAACAGGCGGTCCCGTTCTTTAATGGCTAAGTGTGTGTCTCGATCTAGTATCATTTTACCTCTGGAAACGTGTACAATACGCTCCAGGGGGCATACCTTGTCTAAGTATTTACTCAAATGATTTTTTAACCTTGACAATAGAACATCTGAGGAGGCATTACCTGTATACAACAAATTTTCGTCTGTCATGATATTCTGTAGATATTTATCGAGATCTTCAAAGTCAATTTTATCATACCTTCGTGCAAATCTGTGAGTTTTTATAATAGGGCATGTCATTTTCTTTATAACCATGTAAACGATAGAGTGATCTGACATGTTTACATTTACTGTCCCAGTTTCTTTTTTATGCGGGTGGTCAGTGCAAATTATATCTAGCAGGGAAGAACTTTTATGACAATGTCTGGTGGCTACTTTTATACATTGCGTTAGAGCATATTCATTGAACACGTCCATTAGATCTTTAACCTCATCATTCTTATTATCCAATAGGTTTATATTGATGTCGCCGCATATGATAATTGGGAGGTTCCTATATTTAGCTCTTATTAACCCAATGATTTCCTTCATCGTATCAATAAATAACTTTCTACATCCAGATGGTGGGCGATAAATGTTAAGTAGGCAGAAACTTTTTCTATTGCCCGGCTTAATCTTTAATACCTGGGTTTCTATATCTGGATTACATACATTGAATTTTTCAGAGTGACAATGGTCAACGTCAAAACTAAAGTGTACATAGCAGCATAATCCACCTCCAGTTTTTACCACTCCCTTGTACATGGTTGACCTATCACATCTGTACAATTTATAAGTGTCGTTGCACATTAATTGTGAGTCTATATCATAGGATTTCAGCCAAGTTTCCTGTAGTGCTAGTATTTTGATATTATCATGAAGTATGGTATCATAGATTTCAGGAACTTTCTTCCTTAACGACCTTATGTTTAATGCAGCGATAATCAGACCCTTTTGTGACCCTAGCGTTTTTACATTATCCAACGCCATCATTTTTACAAACGTTTGTAAGTCTCAAGTCTCGACCAGCTTTATCTAAGAGTGTTCTTACACTATCTACAGGGCTTTTTAGCAATCTCAAAAGACGGACATAAGAAATGACAATGAGCAGCATAACTAAAACAAATACAATATTCCCTGAATATAGGGTTGGCGACGGTGCGACTGACATTATATATCACGTAGGGTACCTGATACAAAAGCCATACAATAACCCAGCGCGAAAAATTTTGCCGGTACCTGATATCATACGGCCTAAATAAAGTACACATACACATAAAATTAGTACAAGTATTAGCAAACGTGTTTTCCAACCTACCCTAATTGTGTCGGGCGAAAAGGCTGGAGCTAGTAATGGTAATCCAACAATTACGATATACCGAATGGCTTGATTCCTTATAAACTAGGCTCGTATCCTCCATCTTGGAAACATTACCGCACTGAATATCACAAACAAGCTAATTTGTCGAGATGTTGCGCGAGTAAATTATTTTCAGAGAAAACATCTTGAGCCCGTTGAGAAAATATCGTTAACAAGGGTACCATTACACAAATTATATACAGTGATCAAATTGTTCAAGTATTACAGCAAAGATGAAAACAGAATTGTATACCGCACAACCGCATGCGGGGACATTCACCTCGACAATCAAGTGTTGTGACCTTGTAAACATTAGGGCTGACCTACTTTTGCACAGCTGATCGGCATCACCGCCACGCGTACGGGCCCTGGTAGGCGATACATCCTCCGGTCTTTTGCACCTTGAGATTTTCTGGGTGTAGTTCTTCAGGTAGAGTATCTAGATCCTGTATACCCAAGTTCTTTCCTTTGAAATGCACTTTGTCCCCCTTTTGTTTTGCATAGGTGTCCAGTTCTCCTTCTTGGGCTTTTCTTGCAATGAGCCTCATTAGGCCCCTGTTGCGACGCACCTCCGGATTAACATCCTCTTCGAAGTTCCAGAAGCGTATTGAGGGATATTTTTCTGGTGGGAATAGTGCTTTGTTAAATATTTTGCCTTTGGACTTCATGAAGGCTTTCTTGTCGGAGTTAAGACTAAACACAACCACGATGGGGTCTGGTCTCTTGTTTTTACCCTGGTATCCGCTTACCAGCCTGTAAACTTCATCAAGTCGTGATACATGGAATCTCTCTACTACCATAGAAATAATTTTAGCACAGGTAGTTTCAAGGGTTTCTCCCCTCACCTCCTTAATTCCATTGAATATAACTGATTTCTGCCGTAATCTCGTGTCGAACTCATTGTTCATTTGCTTTTGTACTTTTAACTCATGAGTAAGGTTACCCACCACTTGTTCCATGTCTCTAAGTCTCTTTTCTAACACCATTGTTTTCTGTTGTAGGTTGACCCGTTCTGCGATTTCTCCCTTGTGTGAGTTAGCAAGCTCATTTACGAATGTATGGGTATTTTCCGCAAAGACAACCCCATCGTTGTAGCCATCAACCAAATCACGGAATTCGTCTCGCAGAGTATTCAAGTCAAGAGATTCTTCAGTTTTAGGAGCTCCCTCCTGCTCACCTTTTGGATCTGGCATCTTGTCCATAGCAGGATTTGATGGGAGAATAATGTCACTTGGTGTAAAACTCTTTTTGGAGTCGGGCGATAGTCCAACACTACCACTAGCTGATCTAGTTCTCTTTCTACTATCATCGGCCATGGCACATTCCAATAACAACAGGTGCGGTACTAGTGGCGCGAACGCAGGTAACAACAATGGATATTCCCCTATTATCGACCATCGTGAATATGATGTCAGGACAATATATATAATCCTATTGTGCACACAAGATGGTTACCGATCAGAGAGTTCTCCGTATTCCAAGTCTGTTAGGTAAGTCACTCACAAATTTGAAAGTCTAAAAACGGTGCTTGTGTATAAAATATCAGGGTTTTCGTCCCTCGGTCTCTAGCTACGTCCGACCGTGTTCGACGCCATACTACTATATGGGTTATAGAGCAATAGAAACTGTGCAACATTATTATACATTCTGAAATAACATAGTGTAAATATAAAGAATGCAGAGAAAAGTACACAAAATCGGTTTGGTAGAGGACAGACAGTTAACAGTGAGATTTATATAAGCAGTATGGTGTTCAGTAACAGTGGATTAATACGGTGCAACAAGTTGATGAGTATACTTTCTAAAGACAGCTGGGTCATCAATAATATGAGCGTCAACTTTCAATGAGTTCCATCGAATTCGACATTTATAAGGGGCAGAGTCGATAACTTTCTTCAGTTGTGTTGGCATCACCATCGACATCACCTGCAGCATTGTATGCCACACTTACTCAAGGTGGTGCATAACATATACATTATGCCACTCTTGGCGCATACAACAAGAAGGTTCGGCAGCTAAGCCTGATCACCAGAAGTCAAATTATGTATTAATGGGCTACCGATCGCTCACCTTAATTTCTCTGGAAATCCATATAATATAAAGCTAGAGCGATTTCTAGCAAAGGAGGTAGAAAAGAAATGGTAGAAAGAAGGTTTTCTTTGTCCAGAATGTTCTCGGAATTTGTTGCTTTACAAACCACTTTACTCATCTTTAGAGGTCTCCCCCCCCTCTCTGGATGTCGTTGTATGTGGTTTGTGAAGGTATTTGGGGTGGAAAGTTGATTTTGAAGCCTTTTTTAAATTGGGATAACCACACTCTATTTATAGCCTGGGAAAGCCCCTGTGGGATACTACGTCATTTCCCACAACCTACATCCAGGGGGACCTAACCAAAATCTTACAGATTTAAAAAATCAGATAAGGATTTCCAGGTATAGTTAGCACCTTAGTATTACAGGACCTTGAATTCCTTGAAAATCTCGGAATTTCAATTTACCCAGGCTTTAGAATAGATAAAGATATTTTCAATTATATGTATATTCGAATGTGTAGAACAGTAGTAGTAGACTTTTCAGTAGATGAATCTATGAGAGTTATAATATAAAAAAAAGATACAAAAACAATTAATGCACAGAATGGGTTTGGTGATTATTAGGACCTTGACAGACTGGATCTCAGGTGAGGGGAGGGGGAGGGAAAAATGAGGGGGCGAAAGAGAAGGGGGAGGATGGAGGGGGAAGGGAGGGAGGGAAGGGAAAGAAAGGGAGGAAGGGGAGCATGAGAATGCGGGGGTTGGGAAATAAGAGATAAGGTTGGGAGAGAGAAATAGGTATGAAAGTCAGAGAAGAGGTGGAGGGAAAAGAGGGAGAGGGAGAAGTATGGGGAGAGGGGTGACCATCCTACATGCAGAGGAGTGGGAGTGTGAAGAAGAGGGAAAAGAGGGAGAGGGGGAAGTGTGGGGAAAGAGGGTGACCGTCCGGCGGATGGGTACTTTGCTAGTACTAAATATAAAGCTTCCAAATGAAAGGTTCTATCGGAAAATGACATTTTCCAAAGGAGGGGAGATTGAAAGGAGAGCGAGAGAGAGTGGCTTAGGGAGAGAAGGAAACAGAGATAGTGAGAGAGAGAGGTGGGGAGGAGATAGAGACACAGAGAGATGGATGGAAAGCGAGGGAGAAGGAGAGAGAGGGATACAAATAGAGGAGGACAGGGGAAAGGGAGAAGGCAGAAAGCAGGGGAGAAAGAGCAAGAGACAGATGTAGAATTGAGAGTGAGAGGGTGGAAAGGGAAGGCAGAAAGCAGGGGAAGAGAGCAAGAAACAGGGAGGGGAGTGAGATCTGAGATGGAGGGAAAGTGGAAGGAAGAGGGGCAGGGGAGGTGGGAGTAGAGCGTGTACAGGTGAGGGAGAGAAAGAGAGATAGAGTGAGGGAGAGGCAGAGAGGAGATGGGGAGAGAGGATGAGACAAAAGGGTGTGGGAGATGGAGAGAGAGGGACAGAGAGAGGAGAGAGTTAAACATGGAGAGAGCAGAAGAGAGGGAAGGGAGAGGAGGTAGTAAGAGGGAGAGAGCATGAGAAATGGTGACAGAGGGAGAGAGAAGAGAGGGGAGAGAGGAGAGGGGGAACGGGAAAGATGGGAGAGAGGGAGAGAGGGGAGAGAGGGAGAAAGGGGAGAGAGGGGGAGATAGAAGAGAGAAAGAGAGGGAGAGAGGGGGAGGGAGAGGGAGAAAGAGAGGGAGAGAAAGAGGTGGAGAGAGGGAGCGAGGGAGAGAGAGGGGAGAGGGATAGAGGGATAGAGAGAGAGGGAGCGAGGGAGGGAGCAAGGGAGAAGGAGAGGGACAAAGAGAGAGACTAGATAGGAAAAAAACAAAGCAGCGGGGACAGAAACATTGGCAAGAGAGAGAGGGAGGGCCCAAGTTGTAGAGAGGATGTGTAAGGGGAAGGCGATGAATAGAGACAAGAATAGGAAGGGAAAGAGATAAATAGATTATTACTGATATAGTAAATTAGGCGGACTGAGATGAGGGAAGGGAGGCGGGGTGAGGGAGGAGGAGTAATAGAACGGGGCGGGGCCGGCAGATGAGGAAATGAAATCAGCTTCCACTAATATAACCTAATCAGCCAATCAGCCGTGTAACAGTGGGGACAATGGAGGGGTTAGTGGGACCAGACGGGCGGGGAGGGGAGGGGGAGGGAGGAGAGCGTGGGGGAGGGGGGGGGAGTGGGAAGAGGGGAGGAGAGGCGAGGGGAAGGGGGAGGGGATTCCAGATAGGGGAAGGAAGGAGGAGGGGCAGGGGAAGGCCAGAGAGGAGGAACAGAGAGGAGGAGCAGAGAGGAGGGGCAGAGGGGAGGGGATGAGGAGGTGGGAGAAAAAGAAGAGAAGGAGGGGGAAAAGGAACAGCAGGAGGGGAAGCAGTAGGAAGAGGAGGATAAGAGCAGAGGGGGGAAAGGGGGGAAAGGGAGGTGGAGTAGCAGGAGGGGAAGGAGGAGCAGGGAGAGGAGAAGGGGGAGGGGGGAGTAGGGGAGAGAGAAGGGAGAGAAGAAGGAGAAGGGGCAGGAGGAGGGGAGAGAAAACGGAGAGAAGAAAGGGAAGGGGAAGGAGGAGGGGAGAGAAAAGGGAGGGCAAAAGGGGAAGGGGAGGTCGAGGAGAAGGACAGCAGACGAGCAGCAGCAGGAAAACTGGGAGGTGGAGGTTGGATAGGTAGAAAATAAGGAGCGAAGAACAGAAGGTGGTAACACTGGAGGAGGGAGAAGTAATGAGTCAAAATAAGGAAGAAGTCCCTAATGCCCTAATTAATACAACATTCATTAAAATAAGGTACATTGCCTATTATATCCTTATCATGAGGAATCACCAGATATGACACTAAAGATGACACTTTGTTCATTACAAAACTACAAATTACAAAGCTACAATAGTACATAGCTGCAAAGTAATGTTCAACCATTAATCATAGACTAAAACGATTCATAGCGGCCATTTTGGAACCGCTAATGCACTGTCCATATTAATCTTACTTCACCTCGGGATTATACACCAACCGGTGCAACAGCACCCCCTCAATGCCAGTCACTAACCGTTTAGTAACGCATTTCACCCTAGCTACCTTATTCATATCAAAGGTGCATATGGGACGTGTTACAGGAAAATGAGTCAGAAGTCACAAATAAAATGGATTTTGAGATATCATTATATTTGAAAAGATGAGATCAAGCCGATTCTAATGATAGTCAGTGCAACATCTCATAAGTTTCTTTATTCCAAGTACGTTATTCATTTTTTAAGTTAGCAATATTTCTGGGCGGACATCTACTAGTAAAGTAATTAATTATACTCTATAAGATGACCTCAGAAATAGCATGGATATATTTAATACATGGTCTAGAAATTGTATAAATGTATTCGTGCTACGAACAACGTTAAAGACCCCAACAAGAAAAACATTCCCACTAAGACATCTTGCGAATAAAGCTCTTTGAAAATTATCATTTTTACAACTTGTGACACATTTTCCTGAAACACATCTCATATAATAAATGTACAATAACCTGCAGAAGGACGTCCCAATGCCTTGGCTGGCATTTCCAGGACAGACACAATGAATGAGATTGAGGGGCGAGGGGCAGAGAAGGGGGGATGGTGATGGCGGTAAGAATGAAGTACAGGGGGATATTATTAATTATACTCTATAAGATGACCTTAGGAATAGCACAGATATATATATGTTAAACATGGTCTTGGAATGTTGTAAATGTATTCACGCTGCAAACAATGTTAAAGACCCCCAAAAGGAAAACATTCCCACTAAGAAATCTTGTGAATAAAACTCTTTAAAAATTATCATTTTTACAACTTTCATTTTTACAACTTGTGACTCGTTTTCCTGAAACACATCTCATATAATAAATGTACAATAACCTGCAAAAGGACGTCCCAATGCCTTGGCTGGCATTTCAAGGACAGACACAATGAATGAGATTCAGGGACGAGGAGCAGGGACGGGAGGAGGGGGTGGTGGTAAGAATGAAGTACAGGGGGATATTATTAATTATACTCTATAAGATGACCTTAGGAATAGCACAGATATATATATGTTATACATGGTCTTGGAATGTTGTAAATGTATTCACACTGCAAACAATGTTAAAGACCCCCAAAAGGAAAACATTCCCACTAAGAAATCTTGTGAATAACACTCTTTAAAAATTATCATTTTTACAACTTTCATTTTTACAACTTGTGACTCATTTTCCTGAAACACATCTCATATAATAAATGTACAATAACCTGAAAAAGGACGTCCCAATGCCTTGGCTGGCATTTGCAGGACAGACACAATCGTCGTGCTTGATTAAAATTGATTTTGAGGTATCAGCATATTTTAAAAGATGAGATCAAGCCGATTCTAATGAGAGTAAACATTGGGACATCTTATAAGTGTTTCTACATTTTAAGTTTGATATTCTTATTTTTGAAAAAAAAAAGTTTGCAATTTTGCTTGGCGGACATATACTAGTAAATCAACTAAATATACTCTATAACATGACCTTAGAAATAGCATGGATATATGTAATACATGGTCTTGACATTTTGTAAAGGTATTTGTGTTATGAACAACATAAAAGACCTCCAAAAAGGAAAACATTCCCACTAAGACATCATGCGAATAAAACTCTGTGAATATTATCATTTTCAAGACCTGTGACTCATTTTCCTGAAACACATCTCATACAATAAATGTACAATAACCAGGGAAAGGACGTCCCCATACCTTAGCTGGCATTTCAAGGACAGACACAATGAATTAGATTGAGGTGCGAGGGGCAGGGACGGGGGGAGGAGATGGTAGTATGAGGGGCGAGGAGCAGGGACAGGGGGAGGAGGTGGTGGTAAGAATGATATTATGGCTGATGTATGGAGTCCTGCTTGATGGACTGATCTAATATGTTTCCCTGGCAACCAGTGGGTGACCTTGGGGTGGACAATGACATGGAGGATGGTGTAAAGGTGGTGTAATATTGTGTAGAAGCCCTGTACATGCTGTTTGTGGCTGTGTAGTGGCCCGGGTAACCATAGGTATTCATAAAAGCCGGGATTGTGTGATGTGTTACAGGCAAATGAGTCATAGGTATGTTTGTTGCTATCCTTTATTTCTATATAGTCAGGTAGATTGGTGCAAAAAAATGCAAGAATTGTTCAAATTGGTATGAAAGCATGAAATTTGGTACAGTGATAGATTTTGGTATGCTGATTAATTTTGGATATTGACCCATTCTGAAATATTGTTTTCTTGGGTTCTGTTGCCATGGTAACATTTTTTCAGTGAAATTTTGGCCATTCCCTGGAAATACTGAATTCTAACCAATAATTTGATATGGTATACCCACATAAAGTAGTTTATGGAATAGTTCTCTAATTTTTCTAACTATTTCAGCTAATCATATGGTTGCTAGGATATGCATGGTTGCTTAGCAACTGATAATAAACTGAAATTTCTCCAAAATGGCTCATTTTATGTATATTTTATGGGGTAAGGCAATTATTTATGTTCTAAAATATAACATTTATTTAATGATAACATTTTGAGTGATATGCTTCAGCTTTTAGAATTTCCAAGATGGCCAAGAATTTCCAAATGGTTCTAAGATCCAAAATGGCTGATCAAAAGACCCTTCGGGCCCACTTCCTAGTTGACTTGACTTTAGTTTGCAAGCTATCAACTTTACATAGATTTTGTTCAGCTCATAATAAAGAGAGAATAAAGTCGTTACAGTTACTACAATAGCAGATGTACAATATTATAGAACTTCTACAAAATATATTACCTCATTACTTCTACAGAGATAATGTTGGAATGTTTTGATCGTTGGGGTATCCTAGCATTTCCAAGGTTATTCTATGGGGTATATTTAATTAATTTACAAATTACAAATTAAACATATCACTGTTTTTTTCGATTTGAGTGAAAAAAAATATGTCAGCTGTGTATATGCTATTTCCAAAGGAAATCACATGATTCAATCATCTGAAATTCTGAGAAAATCGGAGAAAAAGCTTTTTTCTCATTGACTCCTGACTAGTGAATGGTAGAACATTTCAGTGGTCCCTGAAATAAAAACGAATTCTATGACTATATGGTTATTATTGGGTTTTGGGTTTTCCACAACCATGTTCTTCATAAATCCAAAGTTTGAAACAAAATCCATGATTCCTTCTTTTTGGATTGAACGCTTACCCTACATATTGACTATAGTTCCCCAGCACCCCACCAGACGGTGCCTGTCTGTCACCACACCCCCTGACCCCTGACCTTTGACCTCTGTAGGGTGACAGGGTACATGCACCATATGCAGATTAATGATAGGGCTATGGTGGCCCCATCATATGAACCCCTTCCTCTGCCACCCCCTTTAAATCTCCCTCTATCTCTCCCCATCCACCCACTCCTCCTCTCTTCTAGGGTCTGTTGCATGAGACGTACACTGTCAAGCAAAACGTCTTCATACTGAACATGTTTGAAGACCGTTTTTTGTCCCCTTTTAGAAGACGTTTTTTTTTCTGTTTGCATCTCCAGAAGTGTTTAGCTACTTCATTAGCGTCTAGGCATTAAAAACCGTCTTTAATAGCGTATCAGAATAAGTTTAGATAACCATTCACAAAATCAAACTGCTTAAAATGCTGCTTGCTAAGCTATTTGTCGTGTTGAGGTAGAATATTTGTAATACAGAAAAATGAGTCATAAGTGGCATAAGTTGGACTTTAAGATATCATCATATTTGAAATGATTAGAATCAAGCAGGTTCCACTGATCTAAAAAGTATTTTTATATTTTGTGTATGCATGGACCAAAAAGGTGGCTATATTTTGTTTATGTCACTTCCTATAGTGAAGAAGTTAGATATACTCCACTATAGCTAAAAAACGGCGCCAACAGGCAAAATTCGTTGCCAACATTTTTAAAAATTCGGAAAATTCGACATGACTAAAAAGTTTTGGGGGATGAGGGGGTAAAATAGGTTGTTGGCAACACATTTATTTGTTGCCAACAATTGCAAAATATCTAACTTGATTAGATATTTCGTCGCAAAAAATTCGTCGCAGCCGTTTTTGCCTGTTGGCGCCGTGTTTTACCTATAGTGGAGTTCCGCTATTACGGTGCAATTCCACTGGATCTTCACCCTTTGTGTTTGCTCTTGTTCCGCTCTTTTTTTTCCAAAGTGCATAACAAGCGAACTAAGAGCAAAACCAGTTGTCCAATGAAATTGGCTATCGCGCTTTTGTTATGCTCTTAAAATATGATGTTTGCGCTTCTTTTGGACTACAGTTCAACACAACCAGACATATATGGGTCAGATTTTCAGACAATGTACAATTCGCCTCCACCAATCCTCTCAAATAACTCACATTTAAGACAGAAATGAGCTTCAAAATACAGTTTAACATAACATAACTGATACTTTAAATCAATTCGATACTAAATATACTCAGATATACCCGGTACTCTTAATTTTTCAGCCTAATTTAGGAGAATTTCCTAAATGTGTACAGCTGCCAATTGTACATTTTCTGAAAATCTGACTCATTTATTGAATGAATACAATACAGAATATAATCAGATTGACCTAGTATGTATCTCCTTATACTCTAATTTAGCAGAATTTGAGAGATGTTTAGAATTGTAGATTGTGCATTGTCTAAAAATCTTACCCTTTCCACGGAGGAGAATATGTCTTAAAGTTAGTATTTGTGATGTGTTTTAGGAAAATGAGTCATAAGTCGCAAAAATAGATTTCGAGATATCACCATATTTGTAAAGAAGAGAACACGCTGGTTCCAATGATAGTGAACACTAGGACACCTAATACGTATTTCTATATTTAACATATTTTTATTTTTGAAACAACAAATTTGCAATGATTCTGGATGGGTAATTGCCAAATAAACTCCATGCATAGGCCTTCAAAAACGAAGGATATAATCAATACAATGTCCTGAAATGTGGTACATAGATTTATATGATCATACATGATAAACCCTCTAAAAATCAGAACATTTCAATAAAGACATTTTGTGAATAAAACACTATGAAAGATATCAATTTTGCGACGTATGACTTATTTTCCTGAAAGACATCACCTTTGTTATGCAGTGGGTCCCGGGACAGACATCCTCATCCTCCAACTCTCTCCCGACCCCTTTCATGATCATCTCCCGACCACACTCCTCTCTCCTACCCTCAAATCTCTCTCTCATCTCCCCCGCTCTCCCTCCTCCTGTACCACCCCGGTCCTTATCATCCTTCCATTATTCCCCTCAACCCTCCTCAATATCGCCCAATCACGTGGTTCATCACGTGACCTTATTTCCCTTGTCTAGTTCCGGTCGTGGCCACCAGAGCAGCCATGTTATCCTGGTAACGCATGCGCTGTGGTGATGTCACTCCATGTTGCTATCTGTTTCTTGCCCTCTTTGTGACTGTCATCTTTCTTCTGCTGTGCACTCGCTTGCTCGGACCTCCATTCCGATTGTTTTTCTTTGTACTCTCTCGTATGAGTCAGATTTTCAGAAAATGTACAATTGGCAGATATACACATTTAGTAAGTCTACTACATTTGGCTGAAAAATGATGAATACTGGGTATATTTGAGTACATTTGGTATCGTATTTATTTTAAGTTTGTTTTGTAATGTTAAACTGCATTTTGAAGGTAAGTTCTGTCTTAAATGGGGGTTATTTGAGAGGATTGTTGAAGATGAATTGTACATTTTCTGAAAATCTGACCCGTATCTGTCTTTCTTCTCCCTCTCTCTCTCTTGTCTCTGTCTCCTTCCTCTCCTCTCTCCTTCCACTCTGTTTCCTCTTTCTACTATTATATCTCTCTGCTCTTTCTCTCCCTCTCTCTCTCTCCTCTCTCCCCCTCTCCCTCTCTCCCTCTCCCCCTCCTCTCTCCTCTCTCTCCCTCTCTCTCGTCTCTGTCTCCTTCCTCTCTCTTCCCAGTCTGTTTCTTCTTTCTACTATCATTTCCTCTCTGCTCTCTCCCTCTCTCTCCTCTCTCTCCTCTTTCTCCTCTTTCTCCTCTCTCTCCCTCTCTCTCTCCTCTCTCTCTCCTCTCTCTCCTCTCTGTCCCTCCCTCTCTCCTCTCTCTCCCCCTCTCTCTCCTCTCTCTTGTCTCTGTCTCTTCCCTCTCCCCTCTCTCTCACCTCTCTCCTCTCTCTCCCTCTCTATTTCTCCTCTCTCTCCTCCCTCTCTCCTCTCTCTCCTCTCTCTCCCTCTCTATTTCTCCTCTCTCTCCCTCCCTCTCTCCTCTCTCTCCTCTCTCTCCCTCTCTATTTCTCCTCTCTCCCCTCTTCCCCCTCCCCTCTCTCTCCCCTCTCTCCTCTCTCCCCTCTCTCCCCTCTCTCCCCTCTCCCCTCTCTCCTCTCTATCCCTTTTGATTGTGTAGTACCATCCATCATATGTTTGTGGTATGATAATACAACTATGGGTCAGATTTTCAGAAAATGTAAAATTCAACTTCGCCAATCGTCTCAATTAAACCAAATTTTAGATGAAAATAAAGATCAAAATACAGGTCAACCTAGCCTAACAGATTGCTAGAATTTTTTTATTTTTTTTTAAATATTTTATTGGCTGAAACAGTTTAACAATTATTATTTGTATAAAGAAAGACGCATGACTGACAAGATGCAGTTATATTTTGTGCGTTGCCATGACCAAGTAAATAAGATTCTACAGAAAAATTATCATCGTTGCATGTGCTATATCGTTCACATTCAGATTAAAGAAAAATTCAAAATTATACAGTCTTACAGATAGATGTTATTATTCGTCAAGCTTTTTTCTATATTTCCATCTCATCTACACCTTAGACCCTTTATATTAGATCATAGGAATCACCTACAGATTTTTCAAGGTTCCGTTCTATCATCGCCGCAATACAATCATAAAAACAGTCAGACATTTAAAAACAAAAAGAGCAAATTTCAAGTCAGCAATTCATTAATCAATGCAATCAATGCAATAACAAATATACTCGAAGTTACATAGTATCATAAATAATTGATATAATTGGCTAAATTGCCGCCTAATTTAGCAGAATTGACTAAATGTGTACAGCTGCCAATTGTACATTTTCAGAAAATCTGACCCGTATATATTTCATTGTTATTATTGTTAACATTTAACTCCAAGAATAACGAGTGCTTTCTTGGAGTGCAGAAAACTCCTGACTCAGCAGAAAACAGAGACGGTGTCTTCTAACAAAACGCAATGCGCAGATTAGCATGTTGCGAACATGATAACAAGGTAAGTTTGGGATTGGAATATAATTTATTTACCAAGTTGTACTACAAGTAAGGAGATGACACATGGGTAAGCAGGCTCATGATTTTTAAACAGATTTTATTATGAAGAGAGTTATTCTTATCAAGTTTTTCGTAACAGGACATTTTTAATGGGAATTATTTTCTTTCGGGGAAGCAAGATATATACTGAACCATTTTCCTCTTTTACCCTTTCGATGGAATGAACCCTGCTTAGATGCTTAGGGAGATATTGGGTCAGAGTTTCCGAAAATGCACAATCTACAGTTCTACACATTTCCCAAATTCTGCTAAATTAGAGTGAGAAATGATAAATACTGAGTATATCTGTGTGTATTCTGTATTGTATTCATCCAATAAATCTGTTTGGTTATGTTGAACTGTACTTTGAACCTGATTTTTGTCTTAAATTTGGGCTATTTGAGGGGATTGATTGAGGCCAATTGTACATTTTCTGAAGACTTTTTAAATACTATTATATCCCAATTTTTTAAAATGTCATATTACCAGTGACGGTTACCGCTAGAATAGGGGAGTTGCATGTCTCTGTTGAAACCTCACCTACACATATTTGGCAACATTTTAATCGAAAATGGCAAGATTGTTTTCACCAATATCAGAGCATGTAAAAACGATCTATGAAAACCAAATGCATGATGGGAAAGATGGGAACTTGTGTCATGGGAACATGTATGACACAGGGATATTGACATTAGATCATTGATAAATATTCCATGCTGAACTTTGCATGTTGTCCATAGGTTTTAGACCGTACCATTAGTCCCATAATTCCATGCGAATCCAGATTCAAAATGGTGGCTATATCCCCTATTAATACAAATTTATCTCCATGATACATAACCCTCAATACAATGTTGCGTACATAGCAGTGCTATACAGCAAAGTTGTACCAAAAAGAATTGGAAATCTATTAGCAAATTAAAATCAATACAAAAACTTCATTGGCTAAATAGAACTACAACTTCAAGAGCTCCATCTAAGTTACATTCAATCTTAAGATAAATACCAGCGTTGTCAGCACTGCAGCAGGCGGGAATTCAAGGAACTAATGCATGAAACCATAGAAGTCAATATATTTTGTTCAAACTTTGTATTGAGAAAGAACATGGGTGGGGGAATACAAAATGGCAAAAAAACTGGATGTTATCATATTTTGTTGTGTTTTAGGGATGAGTGAAGTTTACTTCCCTTCACTATTGATTTCAATGGGGAAACTCATTGTGATACAAGTTTAGCTGAATAACTTTTTTTTAGTTCAATGACCCCTTATTTGTTTTAATTGGGAAGGTAGAATAACATGTCAGCAATGTATATGCATATTTTAAAGAAAATCGTATGATTCAATCACATACTATTGGGGAAAATGCAGAAAATACCCGATTTCCCATAGACTTCTATAGTGAACAGTAGTAAATTACAGTGGTCCCTGAAATAAAAACTAGTCCAATGACATATGGTTTTGGGGGGCTTTTTGGGTTTCCCCAACCATGTTCTTTCTAAATCCAAAGTTTAAAGAAAATTCCATGATTCATTCATTTTTTAAGTAAACACTGGTATTTACCTTTAATGTATAACCTAAGACATAATCATAGAGATATTAGCCTACATATTATCAGGATGGGTTCACATACTATAATTATTGGAAACAATCTCAGTAACTCAAATAGATTCCTAAGAAATTCCAAGTAATCCATATTTTGGAGTTGCCAGCTTTAGTTCACCATAGTCTGACACAATCTTGTCTATATTGTGCTGTAGCAAGCTATAGCAGGTATAAAACGTCTCACTATAGTCTGACACAATCTTGTCTATATTGTACTGCAGCAAGCTATAGCAGGTATAAAACGTCTCACTGTAGTCTATATTGTGCTGCAGCAAGCTATAGTTAGGTACAAAACGTCACAATCTTGTCTATATTGTGCTGCAGCAAGCTATAGCAGGTATAAAACATCACAATCTTGTCTATATTGTGCTGCAGCAAGCTATAGCAGGTATAAAACATCACACTATATAGTCTGACACACCCTTGTCTATAAAACTACATTCTCTACTATTATAGCAGGTATAAAACATCACAATATTGTCTATAAAACTACATTCTCTACTATTATAGCAGGTATAAAACATCACAATATTGTCTATAAAACTACATTCTCTACTATTATAGCAGGTATAAAACATCACAATATTGTCTATAAAACTACATTCTCTACTATTATAGCAGGTATAAAACATCACAATATTGTCTATAAAACTACATTCTCTACTATTATAGCAGGTATAAAACATCACAATATTGTCTATATTGTGCTGCAGCAAGCTATAGCAGGTATAAAACATCTCAATCTTGTCTATAATCTGCTGCAGTAAGCTATAGCAGGTATAAAACATCTCAATCTGGTCTATATTGTGCTGCAGCAAGCTATAGCAGGTATAAACATCTCAAGCTTGCCTATATTGTGCTCTAGCCAGCTATAGCAGGTATAAAACATCACAATCTTGTCTATAATCTGCTGCAGCAAGCTATAGCAGGTATAAAACGTCTCAATCTGGTCTATATTGTGCTGCAGCAAGCTATAGCAGGTATAAAACATCACAATATTGTCTATATTGTGCTGCAGCAAGCTATATAATAGCAGGTATAAAACGTCTCAATCCTGTCTATATCATGCTGTAGCAAGCTATAGCAGGTATAAAACATCACAATATTGTCTATATTGTGCTGCAGCAAGCTATATAATAGCAGGTATAAAACGTCTCAATCTTGTCTATATTGTGCTGCAGCAAGCTATAGCATGTATAAAACATCACAATCTGGTCTATATTGTGCTCTAGCCAGCTATAACAGGTATAAAACATCTCAATCTTGTCTCTATTGTGCTGTAGCAAGCTATAACAGGTATAAAACGTCTCGTGGATACTCCTTAGTCTGGCACAATCAATATCATAGCCAGAGATAAATGTAAATTGGAATTGGAGAAGACAGAAATTGATCAGGCAGAATGTCAGTGAGGGGAAAAAGTGGGATAAAAATCCTGCTGCACACATATAATGATGTCAGTGTTAAACTAGACCCAGCCAGTCAATGTTACTCGCTCCCGGACTGAGACTGTCTGCATTAAAACTACATTCTCTACTATTACAACAAAAGAAATAATATAAAATTGACTCATAATAAAGTGGCTAAGATCGCTGAGAATAAAAATCGGGATTTGTGAAAAATATAACAAGAATTTGGTTTAAGATATGCCAGGTGTTTTCAAACATATTTCGAATTGTTTCAAACTATCCTGGGCTGCTTTTCATTACGATTAGTTAATGGAGATGAGTACAGTGAAGGCCTGATATGGTTTCATTTTGAAACGGAGGTAACTGGGTGAGAACGACGCACTGACACAGGACGTCACAAAAATTGGATTTCTGTAATTTTGACCAAACTCTAATAGATGTGTTTTGCGATCGGCAAGTGCCACTTTATGTTCATACGTTTGAGTTCAACAACCTTACTACAAATCGGTAATGGGGGGATTTACCGGAAGTGTGCAATTTGCCTTCACCAATCCTTTTAAATTACCGAGATTTCAGACAAAAATGAAATTCAATATACAGTGAAAGATAACCTAGTTAGTATTTTGTCTTAAATTTAACATCAGCTAGGAACAGGTGAGTGAGTGAGATTGGTTTCTTTACGCCCTTATCAACACTTTGAAGTGTTATATCAAGGGCGGGAGAGCTGAGAGGGAGGCAGTTTATGATCATACCCAGGAAATAGAGATAGAGAAGAAGGGAGAGAGAGACAGAGAAAAGAGACAGAAAGGCCCTTTAAGGTCTCACCCAGGACCAGGCACTTTAAGCTAGGAACAGTTTAAGCACAATATTGCAGTGTAGTGAATTACAGGTGATTCTTCAATAAGTTGTGACATTAACTATCGGGCCTCTGATAACCGTCATGTTATTTACTATACAACTCAGCTTTGGTTATCTTCTTAAAGTAATTGTATTATTACTATCAATTTAACAGAATTTGCTAAATGTGTAGCGCTGCCAATTGTATATTTTCTGACGACCTGACCCGTACACTTTTTTTTGATTCGTGGGCCAAGTGGAAAGTCCCATGAAGGGACGTGTTCACCCATCCTCTAAAATTACTCAAATCTAAAATATACGGTTGAACATAACTGATTAGTCATCTTTAAACATGCATTAGATGACAAGTTCTCACCCTAATTTAGCATAGTTTGAGGGATGTGTACAACTTTAGATTGTGCATTTCCTGAAAATCTGACCCATATGCATATGTACTGGTCCCAAAGCTAAATGTCAGAACATTGTACCAATGAGATCTTTGCAGTTCAAAGGTCACCATAAGGAATAGATTAGTTACTTTATAGCTAACTGCCCACACAGACATAAAATATATCAAACATAAATTATAGAAACACTACTAAGAAGTCCTCCATGTTTACCATCATTAGAATCAGCTTGATCTAATCTATCCAAATATGCTATGATCTCAAAATTATATTTTTGCGACTTGTGACTCATTTTCCTGAAACACATCACATATGGGTGAGATTTTCAGAAAATGTACAATTGGCAGCTGTACACATTCAATATATTCTTTTGAACTAGGCTGCAATTTGGTCAATAATAGGTAAATCCGAGTATATCAGAATTGCATTCTTTTGGCTTACAATATGTTCGAGTATATTTTCCTAAAACACATCACATTGCACATTTTCTGATGCCCTGATCATCAATATCCGACTATACTTGTTGTGAGTTTCTCTTTCACAAACATTAAGGTCAAAGGTTGACTAGGAGTTACTCGCATGCACCTGTCAACGGCTCATTACTTTGTCTTGAGGACATTGACCAGAAGGAAGACAAGTCTTCAGAAAATGTACAATTGGCCGATGATTGGCTGAGAATCAGGTTCAAAATACAGACTTGACACACATCACTCTGTGCTGAGGACATTGACCTGAAGAAAGGCCAAGAAAATTTAATTGTGATTCTGATTTTCACCGGCCACACAGACACCAGGAGCCCGTTGCTCTGTTGTTTCACTAACTATTTGTAATATGTAACAAATTATTTTTACTCAAAGCGAGAGATGATCTGTTGATGTTCTTATCTATTCGGCTATAAAACAAAAAAAGAGAGAGTTGTGACTGTTAGATAAGTGGTAATGATCATATTGAAACGTTCTAAACGCCTGTAATTTGCATTTATGTAGTGTAGTTTTTTTTTTTTTTTTTTTTAAAGAAATTTTATTGAGCTGGTTTTAATGACAGATACATTAATAATCTCACAGACTCAAGTGAAAAAGCAATATCAATGACAAAGAAGGTAGCTAGAGTAATTCACAATTTTCGATCGATTTTTTAAATTTAAACATTTTTTCGAATATTATCACAGTTATTAATAAACAATACCTGGGCCTTTTTCATGACCATCAGATTAAATATATACAAGCTTACATTTTTTTGCATTATATTTTTATGGACACCTCTCATCAGGGCAAGAATTAGTTGAGTTCAACATCTAGTATGACTAATAAAAACGACAAAGTTTCATAGATTTCTGATCATCCTTAGACGATGTTACGATAAATCAATTTTCACTCATATTGACTTTCGCTTCACGAACAATTGTGCCATTATTACATCCAATAATCATTCTTCTTAAGGTGTAGCTTAAGAGATGACCATTTCCCATTCCTAAGGTGACAGTTCAATTTGTTCCAGAGTAGCGGACCTAGATAGCACGGGCTTTTCTTATATTTTTCATTAGTTGGTTTGTCTATATGAAATACATGGCCATCATGCTGCCTGGTTTCTCTTGTACAAATTTTTGTATCAACCACCTTATTCTTTCTGCTATACATTATCCTCAATAACGAGATTTTGCTTCTTTTTTCTAACTTTTCGATTTTACACACTCCACTAAGCTCTTCTGTGTTTCTTATGTCGTATGGAAAAATGAATCTTATAGCCCGATTTAGTATTCTTTGCAGTTTCGTTCTGACCTTCCCATGGGATAATCCCAATAAGAATAGTCCATACTGAAGCAAGGATAATACATGGGTTTTTACGATTAACTTGGCCATATTTGTTGTAAGATACTTCCTTATACGAGATAGCTGTGTTAGTTTATAAATCGCAGAGTTTTTAACTCTGGTAAAATGAGGATCGAACGATAGATTTTCATCAACTCTGTACCCTAGATAGGTCACAATTTTCTTACACGGAAGTTGTATCCCATTAATGGTGAGTTTTATTGGATTCGATTTTTTTATTTTATTCAACCTGTTTTTTGTACTGATCATTTGGGTAAGGCATTTTTTTTCGTTTAGCACCAACAGGTTATCCCTCATCCAGCAGTTTACTTTGCCTGCAGCTAACTGACTTATCTCTGCACACTTGGTGTTATCTGTACCTGTTACACTTATAGCAGTGTCATCTGCGTATAATGTTATGTTAACGGTGTAATCTGGGTAATTTACATCATGTAGACAGTTGGGTAAGTCGTTAATAAATATTAAAAATAAGATGGGGCCAAGATGGCTTCCCTGGGGTACCCCCCTGCTGATAGGCAGTGCATCAGAAGTAACATTTGATAGACAAGTTTTTTGCTTTCTGTTTGTCAAATAATCAAGGATCAGGCTTCTTATTGTAGGGTTAATTTTATAGTATGTCATTTTTTCCTCTAGAATATCATGGTTTAGGCAATTAAAGGCCTTAGATATGTCGTAGTAAGAGGCAATAGAGCATTTACCCTCGTTCATACCTTTAAAAATTGGTGTTACGAAATCAAAGAGGCTGGTGTCCGTAGACTTATTCCGCCTGAAACCGCCTTGACTATCTGAGAAAAGATTGTTAAATTCCATATGGTTAGTAAGAGGGACGCATATTATTTTTTCGAATAGTTTAGACATAACCGGCACAAGGGCAATAGGTCTTAAATTATTAAATGATCGTAGATCTCCATCCTTGGGTATTGGCTTAATTACGTACTGTTTCCAATCGTTTGGTATTTTACAAGATGATACACAAGTCTTCATAAGAAGAGTTATTTGGGGGACGAGAGATAATAAAAACAGTTTCAAAATTTTGGAATTAATCCATTCAAATCCACTATTCTTAGTTATTTCAATCCCATTGATGTGTTTTCTTACCAAGGCATCACTTACTTGGATGTTCGTACTACAAGTTAAGGTAATATCATCTCTTAAGTAGGGGGTATATCTTTTTTCAGAGCTTTCTTTGGCTATACCCAAATTGGCGAAGTATTTGTTCAAAAGGTTACTAGCTTCTTTGTTTTTAACCTCTTTTCCTTCATGATTGAAGCTAGAGGGGAGCGATTTCTCTTCTCTACCTATCAGAGTGTTAACTTTTCTCCAAAACTTTTTGCTATTCTTACTGCAAGATTGGATTTCTGATCTAATTTCCTCCCTCTTCTTTCTCTCAACTCCTCGACTGACAATTTTTCTTAGGTCAATGGCTTCTTTTAAGATAGAGTTGGAGCCCGTGGCTTTAGCTCGTTTGAATTTTTTATCTCTTTCTTTAATTAACTTAATGAGGTCGTGCCCCAGTTTAAATTTCCCTTTTCTGATGATTTTCGTTTCAGTGATGGGACAATTTTTATCTAGGTAGCCTTTCATACAAGTTTTTAGGTTGTACCAGATGTATTCGGAACTATTACCACGGTTACCAAAGCTATTTACATCTTCTGTATAGGGTTGAAGAAAGCGTAGTAGGTGCTCTTCATTTAACTTGTGATATTTTCTACCAACCTTGGACTCTACAGTAACAGTCTCTTTGCTTTTCTTGAACTGGACATATGTACATAAATGGTCAGAGATGTTATATTCGATTACACCAGAATTATTAATATGCGGGTGATCAGAAAAAATTACATCAATCAGCGAGCTAGAATTTTTTGAGTACCTAGTTGGGATGACTATAAAGGGTGACAGGTTAAAATCACTCATCACAGTTTGGAAGTTTCCAACTATATCATTCTGTGCTTCTAGCATGTTAATATTAATGTCCCCACACAATATAATATTGGTACCATTTACAGTTGTTTTTATATTTCTCAAAGTATCATTTAGATATTCTATAAACATGTTTCTGTCGCCAGATGGCGGGCGGTAAATATTGATAACGATAACCTTACGCCTCATCCCTGGCTTAATGAGCAAACATTGTATTTCCAGGTCCTTACAGCATTTGTTATTATCATTCAATAAATTATCGTCGACTTCAAATTCTCTATGAACATATGTACAAATTCCGCCTCCCTTTTTTGTTACTTCGGGATTTTCATCATAGTGTCTATCCACACGAAATAAATTATAGTTAGGGTCTGAGATGAGGTTACTGTTATTATCAGAACTAGATAACCAGGTCTCCTGCATACATAGTATCTTAGTAAACTTGTTCAATAAGGTGTTGCTTATTTCTGATACCTTGTTTCGAAGAGAGCGTACATTGATAGAGAGTAAGCCGTAACCAGGTAAGGACGTAACAGAGTCAAGATCAACCGATTCCATTTCGGTTACTATTTGATAATATAATCATTTCTCGACAAACCTTATCACGTGTTAGGAACATTTCAAGACATTCAGACTTCAGAGGGTCATACAACAATAAAACATCAGAGAGGTGCCATACGTATAGGAATAAGAACGAGTGTAGCCTTGATAGGCTTGGCGACATAGGAGTCAACGCGAGATACAACAAAAGTCGGTTTTTATCGGTAACCATCAATTTTGGACCAATATCCTTACTACATTGCTTTGCGGTGGTGGGAGGGAACATATATACAAGATGTCATGACAAGGTAAGACTAACTTTCAAGGATATAGGCAAAAAACTTCCATTCACTAACCTCGATTCAATAATCTTGAGCTTTAGTCGGCCATGTTGGATATTTTGGTACCGGCCGCAGAGAATAAATTAGCGTATTTAGGTAAAATTGCATAACCGACATGTATGGTTAGCTTGTAGTACAAATAGGATAAATAATGAAAACAGTTGAATTATCAAACCATGATAGTATTAATTAAACCTATAATCAGTGATCTTTTTCGATTACCAACCTACGGCATTTGCTGCCGAGTGTCTTCCGGTTTCATGCTTCCGGTCAGCTCCACGTGTGTTCAAGGTGGCGATGTTTATGTAAACAAGCGTGGTTTAAAGCAGTTTTTACGAGACAATGGAGGTTAAATTTAGGAGTTCTACCTTGTCCAAGGGGTAAGTCAAATAATTACACTTGAGTCATGGCCTTTCTTAGTCCGTCAATAGACTCATTCAGGGAGATAGCCGAAGTGTTTAATTCCGTGCGCAGTCTTGAGGGGCGTAGTAACAGCGGGGCCGGTGTGCTGGAATGACTGGGTTTCTGTGGGGAAATATCGGCTTCGAGTAAAGTAGGTTCATCTTCATCTATATCAATCGAGTCGCCAACATCCATGTTAGCGTCTGTTTCTCCACGGGCTTTAGCTGTGGCTGCGTTTTCTTCAGGAGTAGGGTGGTGGTCGAAGAACCGTGGATACTTGATCTTTTGGGCGGAGGCAGGGCTGAGTTTGCTTTGTTCGATAGGCTGGGGCGGCGGTGACATTGGGGTGATACTGCTCATTTCATGCTTGTATTTTTCTCTCATTTCTGTTCTTATTTGCTTCAGAACTTCGCCTTGACGGTTAAGACCAGACCAACCTCCAGTCTTGAGGAGAACACTACCTAGGTATACACCACTGGCCCATCTCAAGTCGTGTGTCGCTTCTATGAGGTTCATATCACCAGTCGACAAGAGTAGAGCTCGTAAGTCCTTATCTTGGTCGAATTTAGCACGAATAATGCTCTTCATGTAGGATTCCTCCTTGCGCAGCCAATCATTATCGGGAGTAATCTTGGTACTTATCTCCTTTATTTCGTACGGGTTACGCATACGACTCACTTTTTTGGCAACCGTGTCATTACCTGTCTTCAAAGCCTTATAGTATACGAATGCGTGCTCGACTGAGCTGAATCGCACACGTTGAAGTTGAAATTCACAAGGATACATGTTAGATGGCCATGCAAAGCTACTTTGATAAGCCAATCCCCCTGCTACTTTCTGGACCTTAATATTTTCGGGTTGCACTGATTTCGGCAGAAGGGATAGCTGGTCTTGGGCGTATGTTTTTCCTTTAACCACAACTTTATCGCCCTTAACTTTGGCATCGACGTCAAGGTTTGTTAAGTTGGCTTTCTTGGCAATTTGACGAATTAAACCGCGGTGACGACGTACCTCAGGGTTAATGTCTTCTTCCAAGGACCAGTGGCGATGCGCAGGATATTGGTTGGGAGGAAATAGTTTCGCGTCGAAGAGTTTACCCTTCACCATCATGAACTGCTTTTTGTCCTTAAGATATTTGAAGCGGACTGATATGGGGTCTGGCCGTCTATGCCCCTGACCTTTGTGATGAGAAACAATCCTATACGTTTCATCAAGTTGGTTAACACTGAATCCAGGGATTACCAATTTAATCACTTCGGTGCATCTATTTTCCACAATTTCATCTCTCTTAGAGAGGATACCATTGAAAATGACACAGTTTTGGCGGAGCTTAGTGTCCATATCATTGTTTATTATTTGTTGTCTTTTTAACTGGTCTGTAAGATGGTCAACTTTATACTCCAACTCGGCTAACTTGTTCTCCAACCTTGTTGTTTTTGCAGAGCGTCTGTTATTGGTGAGGATCTCTTCAGTGAGCCCAGTTGCGACTTCGGAACATAGCTGTTGAGTATCCGCGACCACGTTGACGATCTGGTTATGATTAACGCACAGAGAGCGGATCGCTTCAGTTTCTGTTAAATCCGGATTAATAAGCCAGGGATCATCAGGAATGGGATTCATCGTGGAGAGAGCAGTATTCTTCTTTAGTTCAGGAGAATAACCAGTCGGTCCTGCCGCATTTCTCTTCATAACAGAGTTACCATATGCAGTGACGGCTGTGTTTAGTGTTTGTGTGTCTGACAGACTGACAGTGGCTGACAACAATGGAGCACTGACAACAATGGAGCACTACAATGCTTGGAATATCGCTCACTTGGATGTTTTTTTAGCGATTATGTGCGAACTTCAAGTTTGAGACACAAAAATCGTGCAGATAATGCTGACGGAGAACTTTACGGACTGTTTCACAATAAAAAATACTCCCACCTATATACAGATTACTTCGTAGCGAAGGTAAGGGCTCTTAGTCAAAATTCTCACGTTTGGCGGGTATGTCGGCCATCTTGCGAATAGTAAATTCTATTTGATTGATTAGTTATGATATGTCTTAAATTAAAAATGTAAATACCTTTTTAGGAGATGGGACCTACCACATTGTGGATATCTTCCTAATAAAATTCTTTAAAAAAAAAGATTTCCCCATACATTAAATGTTAATGGAGAAATAGTTAGCGAGAAAGCGGAGCAACAGGTCCCAGTGGCAGGGTAATTAAACAACGAGGAATTTCTCTCTGATATTGATGTGTGGAAGAAGGAATACCATTAGTCCCTGTTAATCATTTAACATCCTCTCCAAAACACAACTTGGGCATAGCCTTGGCTTGTATTGCCTCCCTCGGCCCAATTTGGGGAAAGTCTGTCCTGTTTTAGCTTTAATCCTCTTCCCTTTAATAGCCCATATCCTGTAGGCCACGTTTAATGACACTTAAATGAACAAAGCAACTGGCCTTTTCCCCCTCCCCTTCCAACTTCCACCTTCCCTGTTAAGGAATCAAGCGCTAAACTATAGAAACTGTTTTTCTGACGTTGTTATTGCACCCAAATTATTGCACCTTTCAAATAGAATGTGAATAACATAAAGTTGTTTGAAAGGTAGTGCGACGGTATGCATATCCCCGGGGAGTGAGGGTTAAACGTGCTGTAGGCTTGGAGTGATTAGTACTGGTTGGAGGTCATTAACCCTGTAGCAGCATGTCACCATGCACTACATGCCATGTACCACCTCCGTGCAGTAAACCCTCTTAAAGCAGCAGTTCCCGCTAGTTTTCTAGTTTTTGTTTCATATGGGTCACTTTTAAAGAAAATGTACATTTGGTAGCTCCACTTATTTAGTAACTTCTGCTAAATTCTGCTAAACTAAGTTATACATTGTGGGTACATCTGAGTATCTTTGGTATCACATTGATTTAAAGTATCAGTTCTGTTATGTTAAACTGCATTTTGAAGCTCATTTGTGTATTGAATGTGTGTTATGCGAGAGGATTGATGAAGGCGAATTGTACATTTACTGAAAATCTGACCCATTTACTCATCTCCTTAAATAGTATAATAGTTAAATAGTATAAGGAAAATGAGTAAAGTCACAAAAGGGATATTTGTTAATGGGAATTATTTACAAAATCTCCTTGTTGGAATGTAGGATTGTACTTGAGGAAGGCATCCAAAAGGCGCCAGTTCTCATGAGATCCCGTTCCGTTCATGTTTTATTCAGAATCTTCACATACACCACTCCTTGGTCAGATCCTCAGAAAGTGTACAATTGTAAACTCTAAACAATGAACTGAAAGGGGATAAATGCTAGACATGTCTGAGTATTATTTGGTATTGTGGTGTTTATGTGTATCACAAGGAGTGAGGATTCTGTGTATACTCATTCCCAGGGGAATATCAAGTCATACCCCAGATTGGTTGTCACATCGCATATGTGATGTGTTTCAGGAAAATGAGTCACAAGTCGCAAAATTCTTTTTTTTCCAAAGTCGTTTACTTACAAGAAGTCTTTGTTGGAATATTTTCATTCTTGGAGTGTCTAGTCCTTGTGGTTGTATGAATACATCTACCAAATTCCAAGACTCTTTATTAATTGTATCAGTGCGTTTCTTAGATCATCCCATTGACTATATTTGGCAACTTTACTGGTAATTATTCACCCAGAAATATTGCAAACGTGTTTTTCAAAAATGAAAATATCTAACTAAAAAGACAAATGTACTTATTAGATGTCCTTAATGGTTACATTCATTGGAATCGGGTTGGTCTCATCTTTTCAAATATGGTGATATCTCAAAATTCATATTTTGTGACTTATGACTCATTTTCCTAAAACGGATCACATATTTGTAAGTTAAGTTTTTATTCTGCATTTTACACTGTATACATTCATATGGCACAACTAGACACCATTTGTTCTATTTTGTATGATACATAATGTATTCATAGAGCTCATAATCAATAAATTAATGTACAGGGTTAAAACATCAGTCAAAATACTAGGTAGCCCTAGGTATGGGTAAAATCATAAGAAAATGTACAATTCACCTTCATTAATCCTCTCAAATAACCCACATCTAAGACAAAAACTAGGTTAAAAATTTAGTTCAACATAACCAAACAGACTGCTGAAATCAAGGCAATATCAAATATACTCAGATATATCTAGTATTGACCATTTTTCAGTCTAATTTAGCAGAATTTACTAAATCTATAGATCTGCCGATTGTACATTTTCTGAAGATCTGACCCATATAGGCCTAATGGGGCTGTTTCACTGGGGAATAACCATGGTCTTCCACTCACTGCTGTGTCTAGGCAATGATAGCATGCAAGGCCCCATTCAGTGCTCCTTGATGCAAGGACAATGTAAGATATTCCAGCCATGTTACAATGCCAGCCAAGAGTGTGGAGCAAGCATTAGATAGTAGCACAACCCACCAGTAGACAAGTACCACTTACATGCAGTGCCTCCACCCATACACATCCAGCTGTTCCCATGGCCCCACTCACTCCCCATTCACTGCTCCTTGATTCAGAGAACACTGGCACTTAAAGACTACCACCCATCCATCAACATTCTCATTCTCAGTTAAAGCTGTGCTCTCAGTTAAAGCTATGCTCTTAGTTAAAGCTGCACTGTGAGTTAAAGCCGCACTCTCAGTTAAAGCCGCACTCTCAGTTAAATATGTGCTCTAAGTTAAAGCCATATTTTCAGTAAAAGATATGTCGTCAGTTAAATCTGCAGTCACAGTTAAAGCTGCACTCTCAGTTAAAGCTGCACTCTTAGTTACAGCTGCACTCTCAGTTAAAGCTGCACTCTTAGTTACAGCTGCACTCTCAGTTAAAGCTGCACTCTCAGTTACAGCTGCACTCTCAGTTAAAGCTGCACTCTCAGTTACAGCTGCACTCTCAGTTAAAGCTGCACTCTTAGTTACAGCTGCACTCTCAGTTAATGCTGCACTCTTAGTTAATGCTGCACTCTCAGCTAAAGCTGTACTCTCAGTTAATGCTGCGTCCTCAATTAGAGCTGCACTCTCAGTTAAAGCTATGCTCTCAGTTAAAGCTGCACTCTAAGTTATAAAGGCATTCTCAGTTAATGCTGCGTCCTCAGTTAGAGCTGGATTCTCAGTTAAAGCTGCATTCTCAGTTAAAGCTGCATTCTCAGTTAAAGCTGCACTCTCAGTTAAAGCTGCATTCTCAGTTGAAGTTGCACTCTCAGTTAAAGTTGCATTCTCAGCTCAACCTGCAACACTATCTGTACCGAAAAAGATCAATTATATAGGCTACAGACAAAAAACATAAACAATGTTGCTCACAGATTTTGAATGAAAACTTATAAAATCATAAATTTGGAAAGTAAGTTGTAAATTCTCCAAGATTGTGCTCATCACAACAGCAGGGATTACACCTTTAACACCCACCATCCATCAACCATCCCCTGCACCCTGCAGCCTGCTACCCTCAGCCACATGCAGGGATTACACCTTTAACACCCACCATCCATCAACCCCTGCACCCTGCAGCCTGCTACCCACTACCCTCAGCCACATGCAGGGACTACACCTTTAACACCCACCATCCATCAACCCCTGCACCCTGCAGCCTGCTACCCACTACCCTCAGCCACATGCAGGGATTACACCTTTAACACCCACCATCCATCAACCATCCCCTGCACCCTGCAGCCTGCTACCCACTACCCTCAGCCACATGCAGGGATTACACCTTTAACACCCACCATCCATCAACCATCCCCTGCACCCTGCAGCCTGCTACCCACTACCCTCAGCCACATGCAGGGATTACACCTTTAACACCCACCATCCATCAACCATCCCCTGCACCCTGCACCCTGCTACCCTCTACCCTCAGCCACATGCAGGGATTACACCTTTAACACCCACCATCCATCAACCCCTGCACCCTGCAGCCTGCTACCTACTACCCTCAGCCACATGCAGGGACTACACCTTTAACACCCACCATCCATCAACCATCCCCTGCACCCTGCACCCTGCTACCCTCTACCCTCAGCCACATGCAGGGATTACACCTTTAACACCCACCATCCATCAACCATCCCCTGCACCCTGCAGCCTGCTACCCACTACCCTCAGCCACATGCAGGGATTACACCTTTAACACCCACCATCCATCAACCTACCCCTGCACCCTGCACCCTGCAGCCTGCTACCCTCAGCCACATGCAGGGATTACACCTTTAACACCCACCATCCATCAACCATCCCCTGCACCCTGCAGCCTGCAGCCTGCTACCCACTACCCTCAGCCACATGCAGGGATTACACCTTTAACACCCACCATCCATCAACCATCCCCTGCACCCTGCAGCCTGCTACCCACTACCCTCAGCCACATGCAGGGACTACACCTTTAACACCCACCATCCATCAACCCCTGCACCCTGATGCCTGCTACCCACTACCCTCAGCCACATGCAGGGACTACACCTTTAACACCCACCATCCATCAACCCCTGCACCCTGATGCCTGCTACCCACTACCCTCAGCCACATGCAGGGACTACACCTTTAACACCCACCATCCATCAACCCCTGCACCCTGATGCCTGCTACCCACTACCCTCAGCCACATGCAGGGATTACACCTTTAACACCCACCATCCATCAACCTACCCCTGCACCCTGCACCCTGCAGCCTGCTACCCTCAGCCACATGCAGGGATTACACCTTTAACACCCACCATCCATCAACCATCCCCTGCACCCTGCACCCTGCAGCCTGCTACCCACTACCCTCAGCCACATGCAGGGATTACACCTTTAACACCCACCATCAATCAACCATCCCCTGCACCCTGCTACCCACTACCCTCAGCCACATGCAGGGACTACACCTTTAACACCCACCATCCATCAACCCCTGCACCCTGCTACCCTCAGCCACATGCAGGGACTACACCTTTAACACCCACCATCCATCAACCCCTGCACCCTGCAGCCTGCTACCCACTACCCTCAGCCACATGCAGGGATTACACCTTTAACACCCACCATCCATCAACCATCCCCTGCACCCTGCACCCTGCTACCCACTACCCTCAGCCACATGCAGGGATTACACCTTTAACACCCACCATCCATCAACCCCTGCACCCTGCAGCCTGCTACCCACTACTCTCAGCCACATGCAGGGATTACACCTTTAACACCCACCATCCATCAACCCCTGCACCCTGCAGCCTGCTACCCACTACTCTCAGCCACATGCAGGGATTACACCTTTAACACCCACCATCCATCAACCTACCCCTGCACCCTTCAGCCTGCTACCCACTACCCTCAGCCACATGCAGGGACTACACCTTTAACACCCACCATCCATCAACCCCTGCACCCTGCAGCCTGCTACCCACTACCCTCAGCCACATGCAGGGACTACACCTTTAACACCAACCATCCATCAACCCCTGCACCCTGCAGCCTGCTACCGACTACCCTCAGCCACATGCAGGGATTACACCTTTAACACCCACCATCCATCAACCATCCCCTGCACCCTGCAGCCTGCTACCCACTACCCTCAGCCACATGCAGGGACTACACCTTTAACACTCACCATCCATCAACCATCAACCCCTGCACCCTGCAGCCTGCTACCCACTACCCTCAGCCACATGCAGGGATTACACCTTTAACACCCACCATCCATCAACCCCTGCACCCTGCAGCCTGCTACCCACTACCCTCAGCCACATGCAGGGATTACACCTTTAACACCCACCATCCATCAACCCCTGCACCCTGCAGCCTGCTACCCTCCGCCACATGCAGGGATTACACCTTTAACACCCACCATCCATCAACCATCCCCTGCACCCTGCAGCCTGCTACCCACTACCCTCAGCCACATGCAGGGATTACACCTTTAACACCCACCATCCATCAACCCCTGAACCCTGCACCCTGCTACCCACTACCCTCAGCCACATGCAGGGACTACACCTTTAACACCCACCATCCATCAACCCCTGCACCCTGCACCCTGCTACCCACTACCCTCAGCCACATGCAGGGACTACACCTTTAACACCCACCATCCATCAACCCCTGCACCCTGCAGCCTGCTACCCACTACCCTCAGCCACATGCAGGGACTACACCTTTAACACTCACCATCCATCAACCCCTGCACCCTGCACCCTGCTACCCACTACCCTCAGCCACATGCAGGGACTACACCTTTAACACCCACCATCCATCAACCTACCCCTGCACCCTGCACCCTGCTACCCACTACCCTCAGCCACATGCAGGGACTACACCTTTAACACCCACCATCCATCAACCCCTGCACCCTGCAGCCTGCTACCCACTACCCTCAGCCACATGCAGGGACTACACCTTTAACACCCACCATCCATCAACCCCTGCAACCTGCAGCCAGCTACCCACTACCCTCAGCCACATGCAGGGACTACACCTTTAACACCCACCATCCATCAACCCCTGCACCCTGCAGCCTGCTACCCACTACCCTCAGCCACATGCAGGGATTACACCTTTAACACCCACCATCCATCAACCCCTGCACCCTGCAGCCTGCTACCCACTACTCTCAGCCACATGCAGGGATTACACCTTTAACACCCACCATCCATCAACCATCCCCTGCACCCTGCTACCCACTACCCTCAGCCACATGCAGGGACTACACCTTTAACACCCACCATCCATCAACCATCCCCTGCACCCTGCACCCTGCTACCCACTACCCTCAGCCACATGCAGGGATTACACCTTTAACACCCACCATCCATCAACCCCTGCACCCTGCAGCCTGCTACCCACTACCCTCAGCCACATGCAGGGATTACACCTTTAACACCCACCATCCATCAACCATCCCCTGCACCCTGCACCCTGCTACCCACTACCCTCAGCCACATGCAGGGATTACACCTTTAACACCCACCATCCATCAACCCCTGCACCCTGCAGCCTGCTACCCACTACCCTCAGCCACATGCAGGGACTACACCTTTAACACCCACCATCCATCAACCATCCCCTGCACCCTGCAGCCTGCTACCCACTACCCTCAGCCACATGCAGGGATTACACCTTTAACACCCACCATCCATCAACCCCTGCACCCTGCACCCTGCTACCCACTACCCTCAGCCACATGCAGGGACTACACCTTTAACACCCACCATCCATCAACCTACCCCTGCACCCTGCAGCCTGCTACCCACTACCCTCAGCCACATGCAGGGATTACACCTTTAACACCAACCATCCATCAACCCCTGCACCCTGCAGCCTGCTACCCACTACCCTCAGCCACATGCAGGGAATACACCTTTAACACCCACCATCCATCAACCCCTGCACCCTGCAGCCTGCTACCCACTACCCTCAGCCACATGCAGGGACTACACCTTTAACACTCACCATCCATCAACCCCTGCACCCTGCAGCCTGCTACCCACTACCCTCAGCCACATGCAGGGACTACACCTTTAACACCCACCATCCATCAACCCCTGCACCCTGCTACCCTCAGCCACATGCAGGGACTACACCTTTAACACCCACCATCCATCAACCCCTGCACCCTGCAGCCTGCTACCCACTACCCTCAGCCACATGCAGGGATTACACCTTTAACACCCACCATCCATCAACCCCTGCACCCTGCAGCCTGCTACCCACTACCCTCAGCCACATGCAGGGATTACACCTTTAACACCCACCATCCATCAACCATCCCCTGCACCCTGCAGCCTACTACCCACTACCCTCAGCCACATGCAGGGATTACACCTTTAACACCCACCATCCATCAACCCCTGCACCCTGCACCCTGCTACCCACTACCCTCAGCCACATGCAGGGACTACACCTTTAACACCCACCATCCATCAACCCCTGCACCCTGCACCCTGCTACCCACTACCCTCAGCCACATGCAGGGACTACACCTTTAACACCCACCATCCATCAACCCCTGCACCCTGCAGCCTGCTACCCACTACCCTCAGCCACATGCAGGGATTACACCTTTAACACCCACCATCCATCAACCATCCCCTGCACCCTGCAGCCTGCTACCCACTACCCTCAGCCACATGCAGGGACTACACCTTTAACACCCACCATCCATCAACCCCTGCACCCTGCACCCTGCTACCCACTACCCTCAGCCACATGCAGGGACTACACCTTTAACACCCACCATCCATCAACCCCTGCACCCTGCAGCCTGCTACCCACTACCCTCAGCCACATGCAGGGACTACACCTTTAACACCCACCATCCATCAACCCCTGCACCCTGCAGCCTGCTACCCACTACCCTCAGCCACATGCAGGGATTACACCTTTAACACCCACCATCCATCAACCATCCCCTGCACCCTGCTACCCACTACCCTCAGCCACATGCAGGGACTACACCTTTAACACCCACCATCCATCAACCATCCCCTGCACCCTGCACCCTGCTACCCACTACCCTCAGCCACATGCAGGGATTACACCTTTAACACCCACCATCCATCAACCCCTGCACCCTGCAGCCTGCTACCCACTACCCTCAGCCACATGCAGGGATTACACCTTTAACACCCACCATCCATCAACCATCCCCTGCACCCTGCAGCCTGCTACCCACTACCCTCAGCCACATGCAGGGATTACACCTTTAACACCCACCATCCATCAACCCCTGCACCCTGCAGCCTGCTACCCACTACCCTCAGCCACATGCAGGGATTACACCTTTAACACCCACCATCCATCAACCATCCCCTGCACCCTGCTACCCACTACCCTCAGCCACATGCAGGGACTACACCTTTAACACCCACCATCCATCAACCATCCCCTGCACCCTGCACCCTGCTACCCACTACCCTCAGCCACATGCAGGGATTACACCTTTAACACCCACCATCCATCAACCCCTGCACCCTGCAGCCTGCTACCCACTACCCTCAGCCACATGCAGGGATTACACCTTTAACACCCACCATCCATCAACCATCCCCTGCACCCTGCAGCCTGCTACCCACTACCCTCAGCCACATGCAGGGATTACACCTTTAACACCCACCATCCATCAACCCCTGCACCCTGCAGCCTGCTACCCACTACCCTCAGCCACATGCAGGGATTACACCTTTAACACCCACCATCCATCAACCCCTGCACCCTGCAGCCTGCTACCCTCAGCCACATGCAGGGACTACACCTTTAACACTCACCATCCATCAACCAACCCCTGCACCCTGCAGCCTGCTACCCACTACCCTCAGCCACATGCAGGGATTACACCTTTAACACCCACCATCCATCAACCCCTGCACCCTGCAGCCTGCTACCCACTACCCTCAGCCACATGCAGGGACTACACCTTTAACACTCACCATCCATCAACCCCTGCACCCTGCAGCCTGCTACCCACTACCCTCAGCCACATGCAGGGATTACACCTTTAACACCCACCATCCATCAACCCCTGCACCCTGCTACCCTCAGCCACATGCAGGGACTACACCTTTAACACCCACCATCCATCAACCCCTGCACCCTGCTACCCTCAGCCACATGCAGGGATTACACCTTTAACACCCACCATCCATCAACCCCTGCACCCTGCAGCCTGCTACCCACTACCCTCAGCCACATGCAGGGATTACACCTTTAACACCCACCATCCATCAACCCCTGCACCCTGCAGCCTGCTACCCTCCGCCACATGCAGGGATTACACCTTTAACACCCACCATCCATCAACCATCCCCTGCACCCTGCAGCCTGCTACCCACTACCCTCAGCCACATGCAGGGATTACACCTTTAACACCCACCATCCATCAACCATCCCCTGCACCCTGCAGCCTGCTACCCACTACCCTCAGCCACATGCAGGGATTACACCTTTGACACCCACCATCCATCAACCCCTGCACCCTGCAGCCTGCTACCCACTACCCTCAGCCACATGCAGGGACTACACCTTTAACACCCACCATCCATCAACCATCCCCTGCACCCTGCACCCTGCTACCCACTACCCTCAGCCACATGCAGGGATTACACCTTTAACACCCACCATCCATCAACCCCTGCACCCTGCAGCCTGCTACCCACTACCCTCAGCCACATGCAGGGATTACACCTTTAACACCCACCATCCATCAACCTACCCCTGCACCCTGCAGCCTGCTACCCACTACCCTCAGCCACATGCAGGGACTACACCTTTAACACCCACCATCCATCAACCCCTGCACCCTGCAGCCTGCTACCCACTACCCTCAGCCACATGCAGGGATTACACCTTTAACACCCACCATCCATCAACCCCTGCAGCCTGCAGCCTGCTACCCACTACCCTCAGCCACATGCAGGGATTACACCTTTAACACCCACCATCCATCAACCCCTGCACCCTGCAGCCTGCTACCCACTACCCTCAGCCACATGCAGGGACTACACCTTTAACACCCACCATCCATCAACCATCCCCTGCACCCTGCACCCTGCTACCCACTACTCTCAGCCACATGCAGGGATTACACCTTTAACACCCACCATCCATCAACCCCTGCACCCTGCAGCCTGCTACCCACTACCCTCAGCCACATGCAGGGATTACACCTTTAACACCCACCATCCATCAACCCCTGCACCCTGCAGCCTGCTACCCACTACTCTCAGCCACATGCAGGGATTACACCTTTAACACCCACCATCCATCAACCATCCCCTGCACCCTGCAGCCTGGTACCCTCAGCCACATGCAGGGACTACACCTTTAACACCCACCATCCATCAACCTACCCCTGCACCCTGCAGCCTGCTACCCACTACCCTCAGCCACATGCAGGGACTACACCTTTAACAGCCACCATCCATCAACCCCTGCACCCTGCAGCCTGCTACCCACTACCCTCAGCCACATGCAGGGATTACACCTTTAACACCCACCATCCATCAACCCCTGCACCCTGCAGCCTGCTACCCACTACCCTCAGCCACATGCAGGGACTACACCTTTAACACTCACCATCCATCAACCCCTGCACCCTGCAGCCTGCTACCCACTACCCTCAGCCACATGCAGGGATTACACCTTTAACACCCACCATCCATCAACCCCTGCACCCTGCTACCCTCAGCCACATGCAGGGACTACACCTTTAACACCCACCATCCATCAACCCCTGCACCCTGCAGCCTGCTACCCTCCGCCACATGCAGGGATTACACCTTTAACACCCACCATCCATCAACCATCCCCTGCACCCTGCAGCCTACTACCCACTACCCTCAGCCACATGCAGGGATTACACCTTTAACACCCACCATCCATCAACCCCTGCACCCTGCACCCTGCTACCCACTACCCTCAGCCACATGCAGGGACTACACCTTTAACACCCACCATCCATCAACCCCTGCACCCTGCACCCTGCTACCCACTACCCTCAGCCACATGCAGGGACTACACCTTTAACACCCACCATCCATCAACCCCTGCACCCTGCAGCCTGCTACCCACTACCCTCAGCCACATGCAGGGATTACACCTTTAACACCCACCATCCATCAACCATCCCCTGCACCCTGCAGCCTGCTACCCACTACCCTCAGCCACATGCAGGGACTACACCTTTAACACCCACCATCCATCAACCCCTGCACCCTGCACCCTGCTACCCACTACCCTCAGCCACATGCAGGGACTACACCTTTAACACCCACCATCCATCAACCCCTGCACCCTGCACCCTGCTACCCACTACCCTCAGCCACATGCAGGGACTACACCTTTAACACCCACCATCCATCAACCCCTGCACCCTGCAGCCTGCTACCCACTACCCTCAGCCACATGCAGGGATTACACCTTTAACACCCACCATCCATCAACCATCCCCTGTACCCTGCACCCTGCTACCCACTACCCTCAGCCACATGCAGGGATTACACCTTTAACACCCACCATCCATCAACCATCCCCTGCACCCTGCAGCCTGCTACCCACTACCCTCAGCCACATGCAGGGATTACACCTTTAACACCCACCATCCATCAACCATCCCCTGCACCCTGCAGCCTGCTACCCACTACCCTCAGCCACATGCAGGGACTACACCTTTAACACCCACCATCCATCAACCCCTGCACCCTGCAGCCTGCTACCCACTACCCTCAGCCACATGCAGGGATTACACCTTTAACACCCACCATCCATCAACCATCCCCTGCACCCTGCTACCCACTACCCTCAGCCACATGCAGGGACTACACCTTTAACACCCACCATCCATCAACCATCCCCTGCACCCTGCACCCTGCTACCCACTACCCTCAGCCACATGCAGGGATTACACCTTTAACACCCACCATCCATCAACCCCTGCACCCTGCAGCCTGCTACCCACTACCCTCAGCCACATGCAGGGACTACACCTTTAACACCCACCATCCATCAACCATCCCCTGCACCCTGCAGCCTGCTACCCACTACCCTCAGCCACATGCAGGGATTACACCTTTAACACCCACCATCCATCAACCCCTGCACCCTGCAGCCTGCTACCCACTACCCTCAGCCACATGCAGGGATTACACCTTTAACACCCACCATCCATCAACCCCTGCACCCTGCAGCCTGCTACCCTCAGCCACATGCAGGGACTACACCTTTAACACTCACCATCCATCAACCAACCCCTGCACGCTGCAGCCTGCTACCCACTACCCTCAGCCACATGCAGGGATTACACCTTTAACACCCACCATCCATCAACCCCTGCAGCCTGCAGCCTGCTACCCACTACCCTCAGCCACATGCAGGGATTACACCTTTAACACCCACCATCCATCAACCCCTGCACCCTGCAGCCTGCTACCCACTACCCTCAGCCACATGCAGGGACTACACCTTTAACACCCACCATCCATCAACCATCCCCTGCACCCTGCACCCTGCTACCCACTACTCTCAGCCACATGCAGGGATTACACCTTTAACACCCACCATCCATCAACCCCTGCACCCTGCAGCCTGCTACCCTCAGCCACATGCAGGGACTACACCTTTAACACTCACCATCCATCAACCAACCCCTGCACCCTGCAGCCTGCTACCCACTACCCTCAGCCACATGCAGGGATTACACCTTTAACACCCACCATCCATCAACCCCTGCAGCCTGCAGCCTGCTACCCACTACCCTCAGCCACATGCAGGGATTACACCTTTAACACCCACCATCCATCAACCCCTGCACCCTGCAGCCTGCTACCCACTACCCTCAGCCACATGCAGGGACTACACCTTTAACACCCACCATCCATCAACCCCTGCACCCTGCAGCCTGCTACCCACTACCCTCAGCCACATGCAGGGACTACACCTTTAACACCCACCATCCATCAACCATCCCCTGCACCCTGCACCCTGCTACCCACTACTCTCAGCCACATGCAGGGATTACACCTTTAACACCCACCATCCATCAACCCCTGCACCCTGCAGCCTGCTACCCACTACCCTCAGCCACATGCAGGGATTACACCTTTAACACCCACCATCCATCAACCCCTGCACCCTGCAGCCTGCTACCCACTACTCTCAGCCACATGCAGGGATTACACCTTTAACACCCACCATCCATCAACCATCCCCTGCACCCTGCAGCCTGGTACCCTCAGCCACATGCAGGGACTACACCTTTAACACCCACCATCCATCAACCATCCCCTGCACCCTGCTACCCACTACCCTCAGCCACATGCAGGGACTACACCTTTAACACCCACCATCCATCAACCATCCCCTGCACCCTGCACCCTGCTACCCACTACCCTCAGCCACATGCAGGGATTACACCTTTAACACCCACCATCCATCAACCCCTGCACCCTGCAGCCTGCTACCCACTACCCTCAGCCACATGCAGGGATTACACCTTTAACACCCACCATCCATCAACCATCCCCTGCACCCTGCAGCCTGCTACCCACTACCCTCAGCCACATGCAGGGATTACACCTTTAACACCCACCATCCATCAACCCCTGCACCCTGCAGCCTGCTACCCACTACCCTCAGCCACATGCAGGGATTACACCTTTAACACCCACCATCCATCAACCATCCCCTGCACCCTGCTACCCACTACCCTCAGCCACATGCAGGGACTACACCTTTAACACCCACCATCCATCAACCATCCCCTGCACCCTGCACCCTGCTACCCACTACCCTCAGCCACATGCAGGGATTACACCTTTAACACCCACCATCCATCAACCCCTGCACCCTGCAGCCTGCTACCCACTACCCTCAGCCACATGCAGGGATTACACCTTTAACACCCACCATCCATCAACCTACCCCTGCACCCTGCAGCCTGCTACCCACTACCCTCAGCCACATGCAGGGACTACACCTTTAACACCCACCATCCATCAACCCCTGCACCCTGCAGCCTGCTACCCACTACCCTCAGCCACATGCAGGGATTACACCTTTAACACCCACCATCCATCAACCCCTGCAGCCTGCAGCCTGCTACCCACTACCCTCAGCCACATGCAGGGATTACACCTTTAACACCCACCATCCATCAACCCCTGCACCCTGCAGCCTGCTACCCACTACCCTCAGCCACATGCAGGGACTACACCTTTAACACCCACCATCCATCAACCATCCCCTGCACCCTGCACCCTGCTACCCACTACTCTCAGCCACATGCAGGGATTACACCTTTAACACCCACCATCCATCAACCCCTGCACCCTGCAGCCTGCTACCCACTACCCTCAGCCACATGCAGGGATTACACCTTTAACACCCACCATCCATCAACCCCTGCACCCTGCAGCCTGCTACCCACTACTCTCAGCCACATGCAGGGATTACACCTTTAACACCCACCATCCATCAACCATCCCCTGCACCCTGCAGCCTGGTACCCTCAGCCACATGCAGGGACTACACCTTTAACACCCACCATCCATCAACCTACCCCTGCACCCTGCAGCCTGCTACCCACTACCCTCAGCCACATGCAGGGACTACACCTTTAACAGCCACCATCCATCAACCCCTGCACCCTGCAGCCTGCTACCCACTACCCTCAGCCACATGCAGGGATTACACCTTTAACACCCACCATCCATCAACCCCTGCACCCTGCAGCCTGCTACCCACTACCCTCAGCCACATGCAGGGACTACACCTTTAACACTCACCATCCATCAACCCCTGCACCCTGCAGCCTGCTACCCACTACCCTCAGCCACATGCAGGGATTACACCTTTAACACCCACCATCCATCAACCCCTGCACCCTGCTACCCTCAGCCACATGCAGGGACTACACCTTTAACACCCACCATCCATCAACCCCTGCACCCTGCAGCCTGCTACCCTCCGCCACATGCAGGGATTACACCTTTAACACCCACCATCCATCAACCATCCCCTGCACCCTGCAGCCTACTACCCACTACCCTCAGCCACATGCAGGGATTACACCTTTAACACCCACCATCCATCAACCCCTGCACCCTGCACCCTGCTACCCACTACCCTCAGCCACATGCAGGGACTACACCTTTAACACCCACCATCCATCAACCCCTGCACCCTGCACCCTGCTACCCACTACCCTCAGCCACATGCAGGGACTACACCTTTAACACCCACCATCCATCAACCCCTGCACCCTGCAGCCTGCTACCCACTACCCTCAGCCACATGCAGGGATTACACCTTTAACACCCACCATCCATCAACCATCCCCTGCACCCTGCAGCCTGCTACCCACTACCCTCAGCCACATGCAGGGACTACACCTTTAACACCCACCATCCATCAACCCCTGCACCCTGCACCCTGCTACCCACTACCCTCAGCCACATGCAGGGACTACACCTTTAACACCCACCATCCATCAACCCCTGCACCCTGCACCCTGCTACCCACTACCCTGAGCCACATGCAGGGACTACACCTTTAACACCCACCATCCATCAACCCCTGCACCCTGCAGCCTGCTACCCACTACCCTCAGCCACATGCAGGGATTACACCTTTAACACCCACCATCCATCAACCATCCCCTGTACCCTGCACCCTGCTACCCACTACCCTCAGCCACATGCAGGGATTACACCTTTAACACCCACCATCCATCAACCATCCCCTGCACCCTGCAGCCTGCTACCCACTACCCTCAGCCACATGCAGGGATTACACCTTTAACACCCACCATCCATCAACCATCCCCTGCACCCTGCAGCCTGCTACCCACTACCCTCAGCCACATGCAGGGACTACACCTTTAACACCCACCATCCATCAACCCCTGCACCCTGCAGCCTGCTACCCACTACCCTCAGCCACATGCAGGGATTACACCTTTAACACCCACCATCCATCAACCATCCCCTGCACCCTGCTACCCACTACCCTCAGCCACATGCAGGGACTACACCTTTAACACCCACCTTCCATCAACCATCCCCTGCACCCTGCACCCTGCTACCCACTACCCTCAGCCACATGCAGGGATTACACCTTTAACACCCACCATCCATCAACCCCTGCACCCTGCAGCCTGCTACCCACTACCCTCAGCCACATGCAGGGACTACACCTTTAACACCCACCATCCATCAACCATCCCCTGCACCCTGCAGCCTGCTACCCACTACCCTCAGCCACATGCAGGGATTACACCTTTAACACCCACCATCCATCAACCCCTGCACCCTGCAGCCTGCTACCCACTACCCTCAGCCACATGCAGGGATTACACCTTTAACACCCACCATCCATCAACCCCTGCACCCTGCAGCCTGCTACCCTCAGCCACATGCAGGGACTACACCTTTAACACTCACCATCCATCAACCAACCCCTGCACGCTGCAGCCTGCTACCCACTACCCTCAGCCACATGCAGGGATTACACCTTTAACACCCACCATCCATCAACCCCTGCAGCCTGCAGCCTGCTACCCACTACCCTCAGCCACATGCAGGGATTACACCTTTAACACCCACCATCCATCAACCCCTGCACCCTGCAGCCTGCTACCCACTACCCTCAGCCACATGCAGGGACTACACCTTTAACACCCACCATCCATCAACCATCCCCTGCACCCTGCACCCTGCTACCCACTACTCTCAGCCACATGCAGGGATTACACCTTTAACACCCACCATCCATCAACCCCTGCACCCTGCAGCCTGCTACCCTCAGCCACATGCAGGGACTACACCTTTAACACTCACCATCCATCAACCAACCCCTGCACCCTGCAGCCTGCTACCCACTACCCTCAGCCACATGCAGGGATTACACCTTTAACACCCACCATCCATCAACCCCTGCAGCCTGCAGCCTGCTACCCACTACCCTCAGCCACATGCAGGGATTACACCTTTAACACCCACCATCCATCAACCCCTGCACCCTGCAGCCTGCTACCCACTACCCTCAGCCACATGCAGGGACTACACCTTTAACACCCACCATCCATCAACCCCTGCACCCTGCAGCCTGCTACCCACTACCCTCAGCCACATGCAGGGACTACACCTTTAACACCCACCATCCATCAACCATCCCCTGCACCCTGCACCCTGCTACCCACTACTCTCAGCCACATGCAGGGATTACACCTTTAACACCCACCATCCATCAACCCCTGCACCCTGCAGCCTGCTACCCACTACCCTCAGCCACATGCAGGGATTACACCTTTAACACCCACCATCCATCAACCCCTGCACCCTGCAGCCTGCTACCCACTACTCTCAGCCACATGCAGGGATTACACCTTTAACACCCACCATCCATCAACCATCCCCTGCACCCTGCAGCCTGGTACCCTCAGCCACATGCAGGGACTACACCTTTAACACCCACCATCCATCAACCTACCCCTGCACCCTGCAGCCTGCTACCCACTACCCTCAGCCACATGCAGGGACTACACCTTTAACAGCCACCATCCATCAACCCCTGCACCCTGCAGCCTGCTACCCACTACCCTCAGCCACATGCAGGGATTACACCTTTAACACCCACCATCCATCAACCCCTGCACCCTGCAGCCTGCTACCCACTACCCTCAGCCACATGCAGGGACTACACCTTTAACACTCACCATCCATCAACCCCTGCACCCTGCAGCCTGCTACCCACTACCCTCAGCCACATGCAGGGATTACACCTTTAACACCCACCATCCATCAACCCCTGCACCCTGCTACCCTCAGCCACATGCAGGGACTACACCTTTAACACCCACCATCCATCAACCCCTGCACCCTGCAGCCTGCTACCCTCCGCCACATGCAGGGATTACACCTTTAACACCCACCATCCATCAACCATCCCCTGCACCCTGCAGCCTACTACCCACTACCCTCAGCCACATGCAGGGATTACACCTTTAACACCCACCATCCATCAACCCCTGCACCCTGCACCCTGCTACCCACTACCCTCAGCCACATGCAGGGACTACACCTTTAACACCCACCATCCATCAACCCCTGCACCCTGCACCCTGCTACCCACTACCCTCAGCCACATGCAGGGACTACACCTTTAACACCCACCATCCATCAACCCCTGCACCCTGCAGCCTGCTACCCACTACCCTCAGCCACATGCAGGGATTACACCTTTAACACCCACCATCCATCAACCATCCCCTGCACCCTGCAGCCTGCTACCCACTACCCTCAGCCACATGCAGGGACTACACCTTTAACACCCACCATCCATCAACCCCTGCACCCTGCAGCCTGCTACCCACTACCCTCAGCCACATGCAGGGATTACACCTTTAACACCCACCATCCATCAACCATCCCCTGCACCCTGCAGCCTGCTACCCACTACCCTCAGCCACATGCAGGGACTACACCTTTAACACCCACCATCCATCAACCCCTGCACCCTGCAGCCTGCTACCCACTACCCTCAGCCACATGCAGGGATTACACCTTTAACACCCACCATCCATCAACCATCCCCTGCACCCTGCTACCCACTACCCTCAGCCACATGCAGGGACTACACCTTTAACACCCACCATCCATCAACCATCCCCTGCACCCTGCACCCTGCTACCCACTACCCTCAGCCACATGCAGGGATTACACCTTTAACACCCACCATCCATCAACCCCTGCACCCTGCAGCCTGCTACCCACTACCCTCAGCCACATGCAGGGACTACACCTTTAACACCCACCATTCATCAACCATCCCCTGCACCCTGCAGCCTGCTACCCACTACCCTCAGCCACATGCAGGGATTACACCTTTAACACCCACCATCCATCAACCCCTGCACCCTGCAGCCTGCTACCCACTACCCTCAGCCACATGCAGGGATTACACCTTTAACACCCACCATCCATCAACCCCTGCACCCTGCAGCCTGCTACCCTCAGCCACATGCAGGGACTACACCTTTAACACTCACCATCCATCAACCAACCCCTGCACCCTGCAGCCTGCTACCCACTACCCTCAGCCACATGCAGGGATTACACCTTTAACACCCACCATCCATCAACCCCTGCAGCCTGCAGCCTGCTACCCACTACCCTCAGCCACATGCAGGGATTACACCTTTAACACCCACCATCCATCAACCCCTGCACCCTGCAGCCTGCTACCCACTACCCTCAGCCACATGCAGGGACTACACCTTTAACACCCACCATCCATCAACCATCCCCTGCACCCTGCACCCTGCTACCCACTACTCTCAGCCACATGCAGGGATTACACCTTTAACACCCACCATCCATCAACCCCTGCACCCTGCAGCCTGCTACCCACTACCCTCAGCCACATGCAGGGATTACACCTTTAACACCCAACATCCATCAACCCCTGCACCCTGCAGCCTGCTACCCACTACTCTCAGCCACATGCAGGGATTACACCTTTAACACCCACCATCCATCAACCTACCCCTGCACCCTGCAGCCTGCTACCCACTACCCTCAGCCACATGCAGGGACTACACCTTTAACACCCACCATCCATCAACCCCTGCACCCTGCAGCCTGCTACCCACTACCCTCAGCCACATGCAGGGATTACACCTTTAACACCCACCATCCATCAACCCCTGCACCCTGCAGCCTGCTACCCACTACCCTCAGCCACATGCAGGGACTACACCTTTAACACTCACCATCCATCAACCCCTGCACCCTGCAGCCTGCTACCCACTACCCTCAGCCACATGCAGGGATTACACCTTTAACACCCACCATCCATCAACCCCTGCACCCTGCTACCCTCAGCCACATGCAGGGACTACACCTTTAACACCCACCATCCATCAACCCCTGCACCCTGCTACCCTCAGCCACATGCAGGGATTACACCTTTAACACCCACCATCCATCAACCCCTGCACCCTGCAGCCTGCTACCCACTACCCTCAGCCACATGCAGGGATTACACCTTTAACACCCACCATCCATCAACCCCTGCACCCTGCAGCCTGCTACCCTCCGCCACATGCAGGGATTACACCTTTAACACCCACCATCCATCAACCATCCCCTGCACCCTGCAGCCTGCTACCCACTACCCTCAGCCACATGCAGGGAATACACCTTTAACACCCACCATCCATCAACCCCTGCACCCTGCACCCTGCTACCCACTACCCTCAGCCACATGCAGGGACTACACCTTTAACACCTACCATCCATCAACCCCTGCACCCTGCACCCTGCTACCCACTACCCTCAGCCACATGCAGGGACTACACCTTTAACACCCACCATCCATCAACCTACCCCTGCACCCTGCACCCTGCTACCCACTACCCTCAGCCACATGCAGGGACTACACCTTTAACACCCACCATCCATCAACCCCTGCACCCTGCAGCCTGCTACCCACTACCCTCAGCCACATGCAGGGACTACACCTTTAACACCCACCATCCATCAACCCCTGCACCCTGCAGCCTGCTACCCACTACCCTCAGCCACATGCAGGGGCTACACCTTTAACACCCACCATCCATCAACCATCCCCTGCACCCTGCTACCCACTACCCTCAGCCACATGCAGGGACTACACCTTTAACACCCACCATCCATCAACCATCCCCTGCACCCTGCAGCCTGCTACCCACTACCCTCAGCCACATGCAGGGATTACACCTTTAACACCCACCATCCATCAACCCCTGCACCCTGCAGCCTGCTACCCACTACCCTCAGCCACATGCAGGGATTACACCTTTAACACCCACCATCCATCAACCATCCCCTGCACCCTGCACCCTGCTACCCACTACCCTCAGCCACATGCAGGGATTACACCTTTAACACCCACCATCCATCAACCCCTGCACCCTGCAGCCTGCTACCCACTACCCTCAGCCACATGCAGGGATTACACCTTTAACACCCACCATCCATCAACCCCTGCACCCTGCAGCCTGCTACCCACTACCCTCAGCCACATGCAGGGACTACACCTTTAACACTCACCATCCATCAACCATCAACCCCTGCACCCTGCAGCCTGCTACCCACTACCCTCAGCCACATGCAGGGATTACACCTTTAACACCCACCATCCATCAACCCCTGCACCCTGCAGCCTGCTACCCACTACCCTCAGCCACATGCAGGGATTACACCTTTAACACCCACCATCCATCAACCCCTGCACCCTGCAGCCTGCTACCCACTACCCTCAGCCACATGCAGGGATTACACCTTTAACACCCACCATCCATCAACCTACCCCTGCACCCTGCAGCCTGCTACCCACTACCCTCAGCCACATGCAGGGATTACACCTTTAACACCCACCATCCATCAACCCCTGCACCCTGCAGCCTGCTACCCACTACCCTCAGCCACATGCAGGGATTACACCTTTAACACCCACCATCCATCAACCCCTGCACCCTGCACCCTGCTACCCACTACCCTCAGCCACATGCAGGGACTACACCTTTAACACCCACCATCCATCAACCCCTGCACCCTGCAGCCTGCTACCCACTACCCTCAGCCACATGCAGGGATTACACCTTTAACACCCACCATCCATCAACCTACCCCTGCACCCTGCAGCCTGCTACCCACTACCCTCAGCCACATGCAGGGACTACACCTTTAACACCCACCATCCATCAACCCCTGCACCCTGCAGCCTGCTACCCACTACCCTCAGCCACATGCAGGGACTACACCTTTAACACCCACCATCCATCAACCCCTGCACCCTGCTACCCTCAGCCACATGCAGGGACTACACCTTTAACACCCACCATCCATCAACCCCTGCACCCTGCTACCCTCAGCCACATGCAGGGATTACACCTTTAACACCCACCATCCATCAACCCCTGCACCCTGCAGCCTGCTACCCACTACCCTCAGCCACATGCAGGGATTACACCTTTAACACCCACCATCCATCAACCCCTGCACCCTGCAGCCTGCTACCCTCCGCCACATGCAGGGATTACACCTTTAACACCCACCATCCATCAACCATCCCCTGCACCCTGCAGCCTGCTACCCACTACCCTCAGCCACATGCAGGGAATACACCTTTAACACCCACCATCCATCAACCCCTGCACCCTGCACCCTGCTACCCACTACCCTCAGCCACATGCAGGGACTACACCTTTAACACCTACCATCCATCAACCCCTGCACCCTGCACCCTGCTACCCACTACCCTCAGCCACATGCAGGGACTACACCTTTAACACCCACCATCCATCAACCTACCCCTGCACCCTGCACCCTGCTACCCACTACCCTCAGCCACATGCAGGGACTACACCTTTAACACCCACCATCCATCAACCCCTGCACCCTGCAGCCTGCTACCCACTACCCTCAGCCACATGCAGGGACTACACCTTTAACACCCACCATCCATCAACCCCTGCACCCTGCAGCCTGCTACCCACTACCCTCAGCCACATGCAGGGGCTACACCTTTAACACCCACCATCCATCAACCATCCCCTGCACCCTGCTACCCACTACCCTCAGCCACATGCAGGGACTACACCTTTAACACCCACCATCCATCAACCATCCCCTGCACCCTGCAGCCTGCTACCCACTACCCTCAGCCACATGCAGGGATTACACCTTTAACACCCACCATCCATCAACCCCTGCACCCTGCAGCCTGCTACCCACTACCCTCAGCCACATGCAGGGATTACACCTTTAACACCCACCATCCATCAACCATCCCCTGCACCCTGCACCCTGCTACCCACTACCCTCAGCCACATGCAGGGATTACACCTTTAACACCCACCATCCATCAACCCCTGCACCCTGCAGCCTGCTACCCACTACCCTCAGCCACATGCAGGGATTACACCTTTAACACCCACCATCCATCAACCCCTGCACCCTGCAGCCTGCTACCCACTACCCTCAGCCACATGCAGGGACTACACCTTTAACACTCACCATCCATCAACCATCAACCCCTGCACCCTGCAGCCTGCTACCCACTACCCTCAGCCACATGCAGGGATTACACCTTTAACACCCACCATCCATCAACCCCTGCACCCTGCAGCCTGCTACCCACTACCCTCAGCCACATGCAGGGATTACACCTTTAACACCCACCATCCATCAACCCCTGCACCCTGCAGCCTGCTACCCACTACCCTCAGCCACATGCAGGGATTACACCTTTAACACCCACCATCCATCAACCTACCCCTGCACCCTGCAGCCTGCTACCCACTACCCTCAGCCACATGCAGGGATTACACCTTTAACACCCACCATCCATCAACCCCTGCACCCTGCAGCCTGCTACCCACTACCCTCAGCCACATGCAGGGATTACACCTTTAACACCCACCATCCATCAACCCCTGCACCCTGCACCCTGCTACCCACTACCCTCAGCCACATGCAGGGACTACACCTTTAACACCCACCATCCATCAACCCCTGCACCCTGCAGCCTGCTACCCACTACCCTCAGCCACATGCAGGGATTACACCTTTAACACCCACCATCCATCAACCTACCCCTGCACCCTGCAGCCTGCTACCCACTACCCTCAGCCACATGCAGGGACTACACCTTTAACACCCACCATCCATCAACCCCTGCACCCTGCAGCCTGCTACCCACTACCCTCAGCCACATGCAGGGACTACACCTTTAACACCCACCATCCATCAACCATCCCCTGCACCCTGCACCCTGCTACCCACTACCCTCAGCCACATGCAGGGATTACACCTTTAACACCCACCATCCATCAACCCCTGCACCCTGCAGCCTGCTACCCACTACCCTCAGCCACATGCAGGGATTACACCTTTAACACCCACCATCCATCAACCCCTGCACCCTGCAGCCTGCTACCCACTACCCTCAGCCACATGCAGGGATTACACCTTTAACACCCACCATCCATCAACCTACCCCTGCACCCTGCAGCCTGCTACCCACTACCCTCAGCCACATGCAGGGATTACACCTTTAACACCCACCATCCATCAACCCCTGCACCCTGCAGCCTGCTACCCACTACCCTCAGCCACATGCAGGGATTACACCTTTAACACCCACCATCCATCAACCCCTGCACCCTGCACCCTGCTACCCACTACCCTCAGCCACATGCAGGGACTACACCTTTAACACCCACCATCCATCAACCCCTGCACCCTGCAGCCTGCTACCCACTACCCTCAGCCACATGCAGGGATTACACCTTTAACACCCACCATCCATCAACCTACCCCTGCACCCTGCAGCCTGCTACCCACTACCCTCAGCCACATGCAGGGACTACACCTTTAACACCCACCATCCATCAACCCCTGCACCCTGCAGCCTGCTACCCACTACCCTCAGCCACATGCAGGGATTACACCTTTAACACCCACCATCCATCAACCATCCCCTGCACCCTGCTACCCACTACCCTCAGCCACATGCAGGGACTACACCTTTAACACCCACCATCCATCAACCTACCCCTGCACCCTGCAGCCTGCTACCCACTACCCTCAGCCACATGCAGGGACTACACCTTTAACACCCACCATCAATCAACCCCTGCACCCTGCACCCTGCTACCCACTACCCTCAGCCACATGCAGGGACTACACCTTTAACACCCACCATCCATCAACCCCTGCACCCTGCAGCCTGCTACCCACTACCCTCAGCCACATGCAGGGATTACACCTTTAACACCCACCATCCATCAACCATCCCCTGCACCCTGCTACCCACTACCCTCAGCCACATGCAGGGACTACACCTTTAACACCCACCATCCATCAACCATCCCCTGCACCCTGCACCCTGCTACCCACTACCCTCAGCCACATGCAGGGATTACACCTTTAACACCCACCATCCATCAACCCCTGCACCCTGCAGCCTGCTACCCACTACCCTCAGCCACATGCAGGGATTACACCTTTAACACCCACCATCCATCAACCATCCCCTGCACCCTGCTACCCACTACCCTCAGCCACATGCAGGGACTACACCTTTAACACCCACCATCCATCAACCTACCCCTGCACCCTGCAGCCTGCTACCCACTACCCTCAGCCACATGCAGGGACTACACCTTTAACACCCACCATCCATCAACCCCTGCACCCTGCACCCTGCTACCCACTACCCTCAGCCACATGCAGGGACTACACCTTTAACACCCACCATCCATCAACCCCTGCACCCTGCAGCCTGCTACCCACTACCCTCAGCCACATGCAGGGATTACACGTTTAACACCCACCATCCATCAACCATCCCCTGCACCCTGCTACCCACTACCCTCAGCCACATGCAGGGACTACACCTTTAACACCCACCATCCATCAACCATCCCCTGCACCCTGCACCCTGCTACCCACTACCCTTAGCCACATGCAGGGATTACACCTTTAACACCCACCATCCATCAACCCCTGCACCCTGCAGCCTGCTACCCACTACCCTCAGCCACATGCAGGGATTACACCTTTAACACCCACCATCCATCAACCCCTGCACCCTGCAGCCTGCTACCCACTACCCTCAGCCACATGCAGGGATTACACCTTTAACACCCACCATCCATCAACCCCTGCACCCTGCTACCCACTACCCTCAGCCACATGCAGGGATTACACCTTTAACACCCACCATCCATCAACCCCTGCACCCTGCAGCCTGCTACCCACTACCCTCAGCCACATGCAGGGACTACACCTTTAACACCTACCATCCATCAACCCCTGCACCCTGCAGCCTGCTACCCACTACCCTCAGCCACATGCAGGGACTACACCTTTAACACTCACCATCCATCAACCATCAACCCCTGCACCCTGCAGCCTGCTACCCACTACCCTCAGCCACATGCAGGGATTACACCTTTAACACCCACCATCCATCAACCCCTGCACCCTGCAGCCTGCTACCCACTACCCTCAGCCACATGCAGGGATTACACCTTTAACACCCACCATCCATCAACCCCTGCACCCTGCAGCCTGCTACCCACTACCCTCAGCCACATGCAGGGATTACACCTTTAACACCCACCATCCATCAACCCCTGCACCCTGCAGCCTGCTACCCACTACCCTCAGCCACATGCAGGGATTACACCTTTAACACCCACCATCCATCAACCCCTGCACCCTGCAGCCTGCTACCCACTACCCTCAGCCACATGCAGGGATTACACCTTTAACACCCACCATCCATCAACCTACCCCTGCACCCTGCAGCCTGCTACCCACTACCCTCAGCCACATGCAGGGACTACACCTTTAACACCCACCATCCATCAACCCCTGCACCCTGCAGCCTGCTACCCACTACCCTCAGCCACATGCAGGGACTACACCTTTAACACTCACCATCCATCAACCCCTGCACCCTGCAGCCTGCTACCCACTACCCTCAGCCACATGCAGGGACTACACCTTTAACACCCACCATCCATCAACCATCCCCTGTACCCTGCACCCTGCTACCCACTACCCTCAGCCACATGCAGGGATTACACCTTTAACACCCACCATCCATCAACCCCTGCACCCTGCAGCCTGCTACCCACTACCCTCAGCCACATGCAGGGATTACACCTTTAACACCCACCATCCATCAACCTACCCCTGCACCCTGCAGCCTGCTACCCACTACCCTCAGCCACATGCAGGGACTACACCTTTAACACCCACCATCCATCAACCCCTGCACCCTGCAGCCTGCTACCCACTACCCTCAGCCACATGCAGGGATTACACCTTTAACACCCACAATCCATCAACCCCTGCACCCTGCTACCCTCAGCCACATGCAGGGACTACACCTTTAACACCCACCATCCATCAACCATCCCCTGCACCCTGCAGCCTGCTACCCACTACCCTCAGCCACATGCAGGGATTACACCTTTAACACCCACCATCCATCAACCATCCCCTGCACCCTGCTACCCACTACCCTCAGCCACATGCAGGGACTACACCTTTAACACCCACCATCCATCAACCCCTGCACCCTGCACCCTGCTACCCACTACCCTCAGCCACATGCAGGGACTACACCTTTAACACCCACCATCCATCAACCCCTGCACCCTGCAGCCTGCTACCCACTACCCTCAGCCACATGCAGGGATTACACCTTTAACACCCACCATCCATCAACCATCCCCTGCACCCTGCTACCCACTACCCTCAGCCACATGCAGGGACTACACCTTTAACACCCACCATCCATCAACCATCCCCTGCACCCTGCACCCTGCTACCCACTACCCTCAGCCACATGCAGGGATTACACCTTTAACACCCACCATCCATCAACCCCTGCACCCTGCAGCCTGCTACCCACTACCCTCAGCCACATGCAGGGATTACACCTTTAACACCCACAATCCATCAACCCCTGCACCCTGCTACCCTCAGCCACATGCAGGGACTACACCTTTAACACCCACCATCCATCAACCATCCCCTGCACCCTGCAGCCTGCTACCCACTACCCTCAGCCACATGCAGGGATTACACCTTTAACACCCACCATCCATCAACCATCCCCTGCACCCTGCAGCCTGCTACCCACTACCCTCAGCCACATGCAGGGACTACACCTTTAACACCCACCATCCATCAACCATCCCCTGCACCCTGCTACCCACTACCCTCAGCCACATGCAGGGACTACACCTTTAACACCCACCATCCATCAACCATCCCCTGCACCCTGCAGCCTGCTACCCACTACCCTCAGCCACATGCAGGGATTACACCTTTAACACCCACCATCCATCAACCCCTGCACCCTGCAGCCTGCTACCCACTACCCTCAGCCACATGCAGGGATTACACCTTTAACACCCACCATCCATCAACCATCCCCTGCACCCTGCACCCTGCTACCCACTACCCTCAGCCACATGCAGGGATTACACCTTTAACACCCACCATCCATCAACCCCTGCACCCTGCAGCCTGCTACCCACTACCCTCAGCCACATGCAGGGATTACACCTTTAACACCCACCATCCATCAACCCCTGCACCCTGCAGCCTGCTACCCACTACCCTCAGCCACATGCAGGGACTACACCTTTAACACTCACCATCCATCAACCATCAACCCCTGCACCCTGCAGCCTGCTACCCACTACCCTCAGCCACATGCAGGGATTACACCTTTAACACCCACCATCCATCAACCCCTGCACCCTGCAGCCTGCTACCCACTACCCTCAGCCACATGCAGGGATTACACCTTTAACACCCACCATCCATCAACCATCCCCTGCACCCTGCACTCTGCTACCCACTACCCTCAGCCACATGCAGGGATTACACCTTTAACACCCACCATCCATCAACCCCTGCACCCTGCAGCCTGCTACCCACTACCCTCAGCCACATGCAGGGATTACACCTTTAACACCCACCATCCATCAACCCCTGCACCCTGCAGCCTGCTACCCACTACCCTCAGCCACATGCAGGGATTACACCTTTAACACCCACCATCCATCAACCCCTGCACCCTGCTACCCTCAGCCACATGCAGGGACTACACCTTTAACACCCACCATCCATCAACCCCTACACCCTGCAGCCTGCTACCCACTACCCTCAGCCACATGCAGGGATTACACCTTTAACACCCACCATCCATCAACCCCTGCACCCTGCAGCCTGCTACCCACTACCCTCAGCCACATACAGGGATTACACCTTTAACACCCACCATCCATCAACCCCTGCACCCTGCAGCCTGCTACCCTCCGCCACATGCAGGGATTACACCTTTAACACCCACCATCCATCAACCATCCCCTGCACCCTGCAGCCTGCTACCCACTACCCTCAGCCACATGCAGGGAATACACCTTTAACACCCACCATCCATCAACCCCTGCACCCTGCACCCTGCTACCCACTACCCTCAGCCACATGCAGGGACTACACCTTTAACACCCACCATCCATCAACCCCTGCACCCTGCACCCTGCTACCCACTACCCTCAGCCACATGCAGGGACTACACCTTTAACACCCACCATCCATCAACCTACCCCTGCACCCTGCACCCTGCTACCCACTACCCTCAGCCACATGCAGGGACTACACCTTTAACACCTACCATCCATCAACCCCTGCACCCTGCAGCCTGCTACCCACTACCCTCAGCCACATGCAGGGATTACACCTTTAACACCCACCATCCATCAACCCCTGCACCCTGCAGCCTGCTACCCACTACCCTCAGCCACATGCAGGGATTACACCTTTAACACCCACCATCCATCAACCATCCCCTGCACCCTGCACCCTGCTACCCACTACCCTCAGCCACATGCAGGGACTACACCTTTAACACCTACCATCCATCAACCCCTGCAGCCTGCAGCCTGCTACCCACTACCCTCAGCCACATGCAGGGAATACACCTTTAACACCCACCATCCATCAACCCCTGCACCCTGCACCCTGCTACCCACTACCCTCAGCCACATGCAGGGACTACACCTTTAACACCCACCATCCATCAACCCCTGCACCCTGCACCCTGCTACCCACTACCCTCAGCCACATGCAGGGATTACACCTTTAACACCCACCATCCATCAACCCCTGCACCCTGCAGCCTGCTACCCACTACCCTCAGCCACATGCAGGGATTACACCTTTAACACCCACCATCCATCAACCCCTGCACCCTGCAGCCTGCTACCCACTACCCTCAGCCACATGCAGGGATTACACCTTTAACACCCACCATCCATCAACCCCTGCACCCTGCAGCCTGCTACCCACTACCCTCAGCCACATGCAGGGACTACACCTTTAACACTCACCATCCATCAACCATCAACCCCTGCACCCTGCAGCCTGCTACCCACTACCCTCAGCCACATGCAGGGATTACACCTTTAACACCCACCATCCATCAACCCCTGCACCCTGCAGCCTGCTACCCACTACCCTCAGCCACATGCAGGGATTACACCTTTAACACCCACCATCCATCAACCCCTGCACCCTGCAGCCTGCTACCCACTACCCTCAGCCACATGCAGGGATTACACCTTTAACACCCACCATCCATCAACCCCTGCACCCTGCAGCCTGCTACCCACTACCCTCAGCCACATGCAGGGATTACACCTTTAACACCCACCATCCATCAACCCCTGCACCCTGCAGCCTGCTACCCACTACCCTCAGCCACATGCAGGGATTACACCTTTAACACCCACCATCCATCAACCTACCCCTGCACCCTGCAGCCTGCTACCCACTACCCTCAGCCACATGCAGGGACTACACCTTTAACACCCACCATCCATCAACCCCTGCACCCTGCAGCCTGCTACCCACTACCCTCAGCCACATGCAGGGACTACACCTTTAACACTCACCATCCATCAACCCCTGCACCCTGCAGCCTGCTACCCACTACCCTCAGCCACATGCAGGGACTACACCTTTAACACCCACCATCCATCAACCATCCCCTGTACCCTGCACCCTGCTACCCACTACCCTCAGCCACATGCAGGGATTACACCTTTAACACCCACCATCCATCAACCCCTGCACCCTGCAGCCTGCTACCCACTACCCTCAGCCACATGCAGGGATTACACCTTTAACACCCACCATCCATCAACCTACCCCTGCACCCTGCAGCCTGCTACCCACTACCCTCAGCCACATGCAGGGACTACACCTTTAACACCCACCATCCATCAACCCCTGCACCCTGCAGCCTGCTACCCACTACCCTCAGCCACATGCAGGGATTACACCTTTAACACCCACCATCCATCAACCCCTGCACCCTGCACCCTGCTACCCACTACCCTCAGCCACATGCAGGGACTACACCTTTAACACCCACCATCCATCAACCTACCCCTGCACCCTGCACCCTGCTACCCACTACCCTCAGCCACATGCAGGGACTACACCTTTAACACCCACCATCCATCAACCCCTGCACCCTGCAGCCTGCTACCCACTACCCTCAGCCACATGCAGGGATTACACCTTTAACACCCACCATCCATCAACCTACCCCTGCACCCTGCAGCCTGCTACCCACTACCCTCAGCCACATGCAGGGATTACACCTTTAACACCCACCATCCATCAACCATCCCCTGCACCCTGCAGCCTGCTACCCACTACCCTCAGCCACATGCAGGGACTACACCTTTAACACCCACCATCCATCAACCATCCCCTGCACCCTGCTACCCACTACCCTCAGCCACATGCAGGGACTACACCTTTAACACCCACCATCCATCAACCATCCCCTGCACCCTGCAGCCTGCTACCCACTACCCTCAGCCACATGCAGGGATTACACCTTTAACACCCACCATCCATCAACCCCTGCACCCTGCAGCCTGCTACCCACTACCCTCAGCCACATGCAGGGATTACACCTTTAACACCCACCATCCATCAACCATCCCCTGCACCCTGCACCCTGCTACCCACTACCCTCAGCCACATGCAGGGATTACACCTTTAACACCCACCATCCATCAACCCCTGCACCCTGCAGCCTGCTACCCACTACCCTCAGCCACATGCAGGGATTACACCTTTAACACCCACCATCCATCAACCCCTGCACCCTGCAGCCTGCTACCCACTACCCTCAGCCACATGCAGGGACTACACCTTTAACACTCACCATCCATCAACCATCAACCCCTGCACCCTGCAGCCTGCTACCCACTACCCTCAGCCACATGCAGGGATTACACCTTTAACACCCACCATCCATCAACCCCTGCACCCTGCAGCCTGCTACCCACTACCCTCAGCCACATGCAGGGATTACACCTTTAACACCCACCATCCATCAACCATCCCCTGCACCCTGCACCCTGCTACCCACTACCCTCAGCCACATGCAGGGATTACACCTTTAACACCCACCATCCATCAACCCCTGCACCCTGCAGCCTGCTACCCACTACCCTCAGCCACATGCAGGGATTACACCTTTAACACCCACCATCCATCAACCCCTGCACCCTGCAGCCTGCTACCCACTACCCTCAGCCACATGCAGGGATTACACCTTTAACACCCACCATCCATCAACCCCTGCACCCTGCAGCCTGCTACCCACTACCCTCAGCCACATGCAGGGATTACACCTTTAACACCCACCATCCATCAACCCCTGCACCCTGCAGCCTGCTACCCACTACCCTCAGCCACATGCAGGGACTCCACCTTTAACACCCACCATCCATCAACCTGCCCCTTCACCCTGCAGCCTGCTACCCACTACCCTCAGCCACATGCAGGGACTACACCTTTAACACCCACCATCCATCAACCCCTGCACCCTGCAGCCTGCTACCCACTACCCTCAGCCACATGCAGGGATTACACCTTTAACACCCACAATCCATCAACCCCTGCACCCTGCTACCCTCAGCCACATGCAGGGACTACACCTTTAACACCCACCATCCATCAACCATCCCCTGCACCCTGCACCCTGCTACCCACTACCCTCAGCCACATGCAGGGATTACACCTTTAACACCCACCATCCATCAACCCCTGCACCCTGCAGCCTGCTACCCACTACCCTCAGCCACATGCAGGGACTACACCTTTAACACCCACCATCCATCAACCCCTGCACCCTGCAGCCTGCTACCCACTACCCTCAGCCACATGCAGGGATTACACCTTTAACACCCACCATCCATCAACCCCTGCACCCTGCAGCCTGCTACCCACTACCCTCAGCCACATGCAGGGATTACACCTTTAACACCCACAATCCATCAACCCCTGCACCCTGCTACCCTCAGCCACATGCAGGGACTACACCTTTAACACCCACCATCCATCAACCCCTACACCCTGCAGCCTGCTACCCACTACCCTCAGCCACATGCAGGGATTACACCTTTAACACCCACCATCCATCAACCCCTGCACCCTGCAGCCTGCTACCCACTACCCTCAGCCACATACAGGGATTACACCTTTAACACCCACCATCCATCAACCCCTGCACCCTGCAGCCTGCTACCCTCCGCCACATGCAGGGATTACACCTTTAACACCCACCATCCATCAACCATCCCCTGCACCCTGCAGCCTGCTACCCACTACCCTCAGCCACATGCAGGGAATACACCTTTAACACCCACCATCCATCAACCCCTGCACCCTGCACCCTGCTACCCACTACCCTCAGCCACATGCAGGGACTACACCTTTAACACCCACCATCCATCAACCCCTGCACCCTGCAGCCTGCTACCCACTACCCTCAGCCACATGCAGGGACTACACCTTTAACACCCACCATCCATCAACCCCTGCAACCTGCAGCCAGCTACCCACTACCCTCAGCCACATGCAGGGATTACACCTTTAACACCCACCATCCATCAACCCCTGCACCCTGCAGCCTGCAGCCAGCTACCCACTACCCTCAGCCACATGCAGGGATTACACCTTTAACACCCACCATCCATCAACCCCTGCACCCTGCACCCTGCTACCCACTACCCTCAGCCACATGCAGGGACTACACCTATAACACCCACCATCCATCAACCCCTGCACCCTGCAGCCTGCTACCCACTACCCTCAGCCACATGCAGGGACTACACCTTTAACACCCACCATCCATCAACCCCTGCACCCTGCAGCCTGCTACCCACTACCCTCAGCCACATGCAGGGATTACACCTTTAACACCCACCATCCATCAACCCCTGCACCCTGCTACCCTCAGCCACATGCAGGGACTACACCTTTAACACCCACCATCCATCAACCCCTGCACCCTGCAGCCTGCTCCCCACTACCCTCAGCCACATGCAGGGATTACACCTTTAACACCCACCATCCATCAACCCCTGCACCCTGCAGCCTGCTACCCACTACCCTCAGCCACATGCAGGGATTACACCTTTAACACCCACCATCCATCAACCCCTGCACCCTGCAGCCTGCTACCCTCCGCCACATGCAGGGATTACACCTTTAACACCCACCATCCATCAACCATCCCCTGCACCCTGCAGCCTGCTACCCACTACCCTCAGCCACATGCAGGGATTACACCTTTAACACCCACCATCCATCAACCCCTGCACCCTGCACCCTGCTACCCACTACCCTCAGCCACATGCAGGGATTACACCTTTAACACCCACCATCCATCAACCATCCCCTGCACCCTGCACCCTGCTACCCACTACCCTCAGCCACATGCAGGGACTACACCTTTAACACCCACCATCCATCAACCATCCCCTGCAGCCTGCAGCCTGCTACCCACTACCCTCAGCCACATGCAGGGATTACACCTTTAACACCCACCATCCATCAACCCCTGCACCCTGCACCCTGCTACCCACTACCCTCAGCCACATGCAGAGATTACACCTTTAACACCCACCATCCATCAACCATCCCCTGCACCCTGCAGCCTGCTACCCACTACCCTCAGCCACATGCAGGGACTACACCTTTAACACCCACCATCCATCAACCATCCCCTGCACCCTGCAGCCTGCTACCCACTACCCTCAGCCACATGCAGGGACTACACCTTTAACACCCACCATCCATCAACCATCCCCTGCACCCTGCAGCCTGCTACCCACTACCCTCAGCCACATGCAGGGATTACACCTTTAACACCCACCATCCATCAACCATCCCCTGCACCCTGCAGCCTGCTACCCACTACCCTCAACCACATGCAGGGATTACACCTTTAACACCCACCATCCATCAACCATCCCCTGCACCCTGCAGCCTGCTACCCTCAGCCACATGCAGGGATTACACCTTTAACACCCACCATCCATCAACCCCTGCACCCTGCAGCCTGCTACCCACTACCCTCAGCCACATGCAGGGGCTACACCTTTAACACCCACCATCCATCAACCCCTGCACCCTGCAGCCTGCTACCCACTACCCTTAGCCACATGCAGGGACTACACCTTTAACACCCACCATCCATCAACCATCCCCTGCACCCTGCAGCCTGCTACCCACTACCCTCAGCCACATGCAGGGACTACACCTTTAACACCCACCATCCATCAACCAACCCCTGCCCCCTGCAGCCTGCAGCCCACTACCCTCAGCCACATGCAGGGACTACACCTTTAACACCCACCATCCATCAACCCCTGCACCCTGCAGCCTGCTACCCACTACCCTCAGCCACATGCAGGGATTACACCTTTAACACCCACCATCCATCAACCATCCCCTGCACCCTGCAGCCTGCTACCCACTACCCTCAGCCACATGCAGGGATTACACCTTTAACACCCACCATCCATCAACCAACCCCTGCCCCCTGCAGCCTGCTACCCACTACCCTCAGCCACATGCAGGGATTACACCTTTAACACCCACCATCCATCAACCAACCCCTGCCCCCTGCACCCTGCTACCCACTACCCTCAGCCACATGCAGGGATTACACCTTTAACACCCACCATCCATCAACCATCCCCTGCACCCTGCAGCCTGCAGCCTGCTACCCACTACCCTCAGCCACATGCAGGGATTACACCTTTAACACCCACCATCCATCAACCATCCCCTGCACCCTGCAGCCTGCTACCCACTACCCTCAGCCACATGCAGGGATTACACCTTTAACACCCACCATCCATCAACCAACCCCTGCCCCCTGCAGCCTGCAGCCCACTACCCTCAGCCACATGCAGGGATTACACCTTTAACACCCACCATCCATCAACCCCTGCACCCTGCAGCCTGCTACCCACTACCCTCAGCCACATGCAGGGATTACACCTTTAACACCCACCATCCATCAACCCCTGCACCCTGCAGCCTGCTACCCACTACCCTCAGCCACATGCAGGGATTACACCTTTAACACCCACCATCCATCAACCATCCCCTGCACCCTGCAGCCTGCTACCCACTACCCTCAGCCACATGCAGGGACTACACCTTTAACACCCACCATCCATCAACCCCTGCACCCTGCAGCCTGCTACCCACTACCCTCAGCCACATGCAGGGATTACACCTTTAACACCCACCATCCATCAACCCCTGCACCCTGCAGCCTGCTACCCACTACCCTCAGCCACATGCAGGGACTACACCTTTAACACCCACCATCCATCAACCCCTGCACCCTGCAGCCTGCTACCCTCAGCCACATGCAGGGATTACACCTTTAACACCCACCATCCATCAACCCCTGCACCCTGCAGCCTGCTACCCACTACCCTCAGCTACATGCAGGGATTACACCTTTAACACCCACCATCCATCAACCCCTGCACCCTGCAGCCTGCTACCCTCAGCCACATGCAGGGATTACACCTTTAACACCCACCATCCATCAACCATCTTCTGCACCCTGCAGCCTGCTACCCACTACCCTCAGCCACATGCAGGGATTACACCTTTAACACCCACCATCCATCAACCTACCCCTGCACCCTGCACCCTGCTACCCACTACCCTCAGCCACATGCAGGGACTACACCTTTAACACCCACCATCCATCAACCCCTGCACCCTGCAGCCTGCTACCCACTACCCTCAGCCACATGCAGGGACTACACCTTTAACACCCACCATCCATCAACCCCTGCACCCTGCAGCCTGCTACCCACTACCCTCAGCCACATGCAGGGATTACACCTTTAACACCCACCATCCATCAACCCCTGCACCCTGCAGCCTGCTACCCTCTACCCTCAGCCACATGCAGGGACTACACCTTTAACACCCACCATCCATCAACCCCTGCACCCTGCAGCCTGCTACCCACTACCCTCAGCCACATGCAGGGACTACACCTTTAACACCCACCATCCATCAACCCCTGCACCCTGCAGCCTGCTACCCACTACCCTCAGCCACATGCAGGGATTACACCTTTAACACCCACCATCCATCAACCCCTGCACCCTGCAGCCTGCTACCCTCTACCCTCAGCCACATGCAGGGACTACACCTTTAACACCCACCATCCATCAGCCCCTGCACCCTGCAGCCTGCTACCCACTACCCTCAGCCACATGCAGGGATTACACCTTTAACACCCGCCATCCATCAACCATCCCCTGCACCCTGCAGCCTGCTACCCTCAGCCACATGCAGGGATTACACCTTTAACACCCACCATCCATCAACCCCTGCACCCTGCACCCTGCAGCCTGCTACCCGCTACCCTCAGCCACATGCAGGGACTACACCTTTAACACCCACCATCCATCAACCATCCCCTGCACCCTGCAGCCTGCTACCCACTACCCTCAGCCACATGCAGGGACTACACCTTTAACACCCACCATCCATCAACCATCCCCTGCACCCTGCAGCCTGCTACCCACTACCCTCAGCCACATGCAGGGATTACACCTTTAACACCCACAATCCATCAACCTACCCCTGCACCCTGCAGCCTGGTACCCTCAGCCACATGCAGGGATTACACCTTTAACACCCACCATCCATCAACCTACCCCTGCACCCTGCAGCCTGCTACCCTCAGCCACATGCAGGGACTACACCTTTAACACCCACCATCCATCAACCCCTGCAGCCTGCAGCCTGCTACCCACTACCCTCAGCCACATGCAGGGATTACACCTTTAACACCCACCATCCATCAACCCCTGCACCCTGCAGCCTGCTACCCACTACCCTCAGCCACATGCAGGGACTACACCTTTAACACCCACCATCCATCAACCTACCCCTGCACCCTGCAGCCTGCTACCTACTACCCTCAGCCACATGCAGGGACTACACCTTTAACACCCACCATCCATCAACCACTGCACCCTGCAGCCTGCTACCCAGTACCCTCAGCCACATGCAGGGACTACACCTTTAACACCCACAATCCATCAACCCCTGCACCCTGCAGCCTGCTACCCTCAGCCACATGCAGGGACTACACCTTTAACACCCACCAGCCATCAACCATCCCCTGCTCCCTGCAGCCTGCTACCCACTACCCTCAGCCACATGCAGGGATTACACCTTTAACACCCACCATCCATCAACCCCTGCACCCTGCAGCCTGCTACCCACTACCCTCAGCCACATGCAGGGATTACACCTTTAACACCCACCATCCATCAACCATCCCCTGCACCCTTCACCCTGCTACCCACTACCCTCAGCCACATGCAGGGACTACACCTTTAACACCCACCATCCATCAACCATCCCCTGCACCCTGCACCCTGCTACCCACTACCCTCAGCCACATGCAGGGATTACACCTTTAACACCCACCATCCATCAACCATCCCCTGCACCCTGCAGCCTGCTACCCACTACCCTCAGCCACATGCAGGGACTACACCTTTAACACCCACCATCCATCAACCATCCCCTGCACCCTGCAGCCTGCTACCCACTACCCTCAGCCACATGCAGGGACTACACCTTTAACACCCACCATCCATCAACCATCCCCTGCACACTGCAGCCTGCTACCCACTACCCTCAGCCACATGCAGGGATTACACCTTTAACACCCACCATCCATCAACCATCCCCTGCACCCTGCAGCCTGCTACCCACTACCCTCAGCCACATGCAGGGACTACACCTTTAACACCCACCATCCATCAACCCCTGCACCCTGCAGCCTGCTACCCACTACCCTTAGCCACATGCAGGGACTACACCTTTAACACCCACCATCCATCAACCATCCCCTGCACCCTGCAGCCTGCTACCCACTACCCTCAGCCACATGCAGGGATTACACCTTTAACACCCACCATCCATCAACCCCTGCACCCTGCAGCCTGCTACCCACTACCCTCAGCCACATGCAGGGATTACACCTTTAACACCCACCATCCATCAATCCCTGCACCCTGCTACCCACTACCCTCAGCCACATGCAGGGACTACACCTTTAACACCCACCATCCATCAACCCCTGCACCCTGCAGCCTACTACCCACTACCCTCAGCCACATGCAGGGATTACACCTTTAACACCCACCATCCATCAACCCCTGCACCCTGCAGCCTGCTACCCACTACCCTCAGCTACATGCAGGGATTACACCTTTAACACCCACCATCCATCAACCCCTGCACCCTGCAGCCTGCTACCCTCAGCCACATGCAGGGATTACACCTTTAACACCCACCATCCATCAACCATCCCCTGCACCCTGCAGCCTGCTACCCACTACCCTCAGCCACATGCAGGGATTACACCTTTAACACCCACCATCCATCAACCCCTGCACCCTGCAGCCTGCTACCCTCTACCCTCAGCCACATGCAGGGACTACACCTTTAACACCCACCATCCATCAACCCCTGCACCCTGCAGCCTGCTACCCACTACCCTCAGCCACATGCAGGGATTACACCTTTAACACCCACCATCCATCAACCCCTGCACCCTGCAGCCTGCTACCCTCTACCCTCAGCCACATGCAGGGACTACACCTTTAACACCCACCATCCATCAACCCCTGCACCCTGCAGCCTGCTACCCACTACCCTCAGCCACATGCAGGGATTACACCTTTAACACCCACCATCCATCAACCCCTGCACCCTGTACCCTGCAGCCTGCTACCCGCTACCCTCAGCCACATGCAGGGATTACACCTTTAACACCCACCATCCATCAACCATCCCCTGCACCCTGCAGCCTGCTACCCACTACCCTCAGCCACATGCAGGGACTACACCTTTAACACCCACCATCCATCAACCATCCCCTGCACCCTGCAGCCTGCTACCCACTACCCTCAGCCACATGCAGGGATTACACCTTTAACACCCACCATCCATCAACCCCTGCACCCTGCAGCCTGCTACCCTCTACCCTCAGCCACATGCAGGGACTACACCTTTAACACCCACCATCCATCAACCCCTGCACCCTGCAGCCTGCTACCCACTACCCTCAGCCACATGCAGGGATTACACCTTTAACACCCACCATCCATCAACCCCTGCACCCTGTACCCTGCAGCCTGCTACCCGCTACCCTCAGCCACATGCAGGGATTACACCTTTAACACCCACCATCCATCAACCCCTGCACCCTGCAGCCTGCTACCCACTACCCTCAGCCACATGCAGGGATTACACCTTTAACACCCACCATCCATCAACCCCTGCACCCTGCAGCCTGCTACCCTCTACCCTCAGCCACATGCAGGGACTACACCTTTAACACCCACCATCCATCAACCCCTGCACCCTGCAGCCTGCTACCCACTACCCTCAGCCACATGCAGGGACTACACCTTTAACACCCACCATCCATCAACCCCTGCACCCTGCAGCCTGCTACCCACTACCCTCAGCCACATGCAGGGATTACACCTTTAACACCCACCATCCATCAACCCCTGCACCCTGCAGCCTGCTACCCTCTACCCTCAGCCACATGCAGGGACTACACCTTTAACACCCACCATCCATCAGCCCCTGCACCCTGCAGCCTGCTACCCACTACCCTCAGCCACATGCAGGGATTACACCTTTAACACCCGCCATCCATCAACCATCCCCTGCACCCTGCAGCCTGCTACCCTCAGCCACATGCAGGGATTACACCTTTAACACCCACCATCCATCAACCCCTGCACCCTGCACCCTGCAGCCTGCTACCCGCTACCCTCAGCCACATGCAGGGACTACACCTTTAACACCCACCATCCATCAACCATCCCCTGCACCCTGCAGCCTGCTACCCACTACCCTCAGCCACATGCAGGGACTACACCTTTAACACCCACCATCCATCAACCATCCCCTGCACCCTGCAGCCTGCTACCCACTACCCTCAGCCACATGCAGGGATTACACCTTTAACACCCACAATCCATCAACCTACCCCTGCACCCTGCAGCCTGGTACCCTCAGCCACATGCAGGGATTACACCTTTAACACCCACCATCCATCAACCTACCCCTGCACCCTGCAGCCTGCTACCCTCAGCCACATGCAGGGACTACACCTTTAACACCCACCATCCATCAACCCCTGCAGCCTGCAGCCTGCTACCCACTACCCTCAGCCACATGCAGGGATTACACCTTTAACACCCACCATCCATCAACCCCTGCACCCTGCAGCCTGCTACCCACTACCCTCAGCCACATGCAGGGACTACACCTTTAACACCCACCATCCATCAACCTACCCCTGCACCCTGCAGCCTGCTACCTACTACCCTCAGCCACATGCAGGGACTACACCTTTAACACCCACCATCCATCAACCACTGCACCCTGCAGCCTGCTACCCAGTACCCTCAGCCACATGCAGGGACTACACCTTTAACACCCACAATCCATCAACCCCTGCACCCTGCAGCCTGCTACCCTCAGCCACATGCAGGGACTACACCTTTAACACCCACCAGCCATCAACCATCCCCTGCTCCCTGCAGCCTGCTACCCACTACCCTCAGCCACATGCAGGGATTACACCTTTAACACCCACCATCCATCAACCCCTGCACCCTGCAGCCTGCTACCCACTACCCTCAGCCACATGCAGGGATTACACCTTTAACACCCACCATCCATCAACCATCCCCTGCACCCTTCACCCTGCTACCCACTACCCTCAGCCACATGCAGGGACTACACCTTTAACACCCACCATCCATCAACCATCCCCTGCACCCTGCACCCTGCTACCCACTACCCTCAGCCACATGCAGGGATTACACCTTTAACACCCACCATCCATCAACCATCCCCTGCACCCTGCAGCCTGCTACCCACTACCCTCAGCCACATGCAGGGACTACACCTTTAACACCCACCATCCATCAACCATCCCCTGCACCCTGCAGCCTGCTACCCACTACCCTCAGCCACATGCAGGGACTACACCTTTAACACCCACCATCCATCAACCATCCCCTGCACACTGCAGCCTGCTACCCACTACCCTCAGCCACATGCAGGGATTACACCTTTAACACCCACCATCCATCAACCATCCCCTGCACCCTGCAGCCTGCTACCCACTACCCTCAGCCACATGCAGGGACTACACCTTTAACACCCACCATCCATCAACCCCTGCACCCTGCAGCCTGCTACCCACTACCCTTAGCCACATGCAGGGACTACACCTTTAACACCCACCATCCATCAACCATCCCCTGCACCCTGCAGCCTGCTACCCACTACCCTCAGCCACATGCAGGGATTACACCTTTAACACCCACCATCCATCAACCCCTGCACCCTGCAGCCTGCTACCCACTACCCTCAGCCACATGCAGGGATTACACCTTTAACACCCACCATCCATCAATCCCTGCACCCTGCTACCCACTACCCTCAGCCACATGCAGGGACTACACCTTTAACACCCACCATCCATCAACCCCTGCACCCTGCAGCCTACTACCCACTACCCTCAGCCACATGCAGGGATTACACCTTTAACACCCACCATCCATCAACCCCTGCACCCTGCAGCCTGCTACCCACTACCCTCAGCTACATGCAGGGATTACACCTTTAACACCCACCATCCATCAACCCCTGCACCCTGCAGCCTGCTACCCTCAGCCACATGCAGGGATTACACCTTTAACACCCACCATCCATCAACCATCCCCTGCACCCTGCAGCCTGCTACCCACTACCCTCAGCCACATGCAGGGATTACACCTTTAACACCCACCATCCATCAACCCCTGCACCCTGCAGCCTGCTACCCTCTACCCTCAGCCACATGCAGGGACTACACCTTTAACACCCACCATCCATCAACCCCTGCACCCTGCAGCCTGCTACCCACTACCCTCAGCCACATGCAGGGATTACACCTTTAACACCCACCATCCATCAACCCCTGCACCCTGCAGCCTGCTACCCTCTACCCTCAGCCACATGCAGGGACTACACCTTTAACACCCACCATCCATCAACCCCTGCACCCTGCAGCCTGCTACCCACTACCCTCAGCCACATGCAGGGATTACACCTTTAACACCCACCATCCATCAACCCCTGCACCCTGTACCCTGCAGCCTGCTACCCGCTACCCTCAGCCACATGCAGGGATTACACCTTTAACACCCACCATCCATCAACCATCCCCTGCACCCTGCAGCCTGCTACCCACTACCCTCAGCCACATGCAGGGACTACACCTTTAACACCCACCATCCATCAACCATCCCCTGCACCCTGCAGCCTGCTACCCACTACCCTCAGCCACATGCAGGGATTACACCTTTAACACCCACAATCCATCAACCTACCCCTGCACCCTGCAGCCTGGTACCCTCAGCCACATGCAGGGATTACACCTTTAACACCCACCATCCATCAACCTACCCCTGCACCCTGCAGCCTGCTACCCTCAGCCACATGCAGGGACTACACCTTTAACACCCACCATCCATCAACCCCTGCAGCCTGCAGCCTGCTACCCACTTCCCTCAGCCACATGCAGGGATTACACCTTTAACACCCACCATCCATCAACCCCTGCACCCTGCAGCCTGCTACCCACTACCCTCAGCCACATGCAGGGATTACACCTTTAACACCCACCATCCATCAACCCCTGCACCCTGCAGCCTGCTACCCACTACCCTCAGCCACATGCAGGGACTACACCTTTAACACCCACCATCCATCAACCTACCCCTGCACCCTGCAGCCTGCTACCTACTACCCTCAGCCACATGCAGGGACTACACCTTTAACACCCACCATCCATCAACCACTGCACCCTGCAGCCTGCTACCCAGTACCCTCAGCCACATGCAGGGACTACACCTTTAACACCCACAATCCATCAACCCCTGCACCCTGCAGCCTGCTACCCTCAGCCACATGCAGGGACTACACCTTTAACACCCACCAGCCATCAACCATCCCCTGCTCCCTGCAGCCTGCTACCCACTACCCTCAGCCACATGCAGGGATTACACCTTTAACACCCACCATCCATCAACCCCTGCACCCTGCAGCCTGCTACCCACTACCCTCAGCCACATGCAGGGATTACACCTTTAACACCCACCATCCATCAACCCCTGCACCCTGCAGCCTGCTACCCACTACCCTCAGCCACATGCAGGGATTACACCTTTAACACCCACCATCCATCAACCATCCCCTGCACCCTGCACCCTGCTACCCACTACCCTCAGCCACATGCAGGGACTACACCTTTAACACCCACCATCCATCAACCCCTGCACCCTGCAGCCTGCTACCAACTACCCTCAGCCACATGCAGGGACTACACCTTTAACACCCACCATCCATCAACCATCCCCTGCACACTGCAGCCTGCTACCCACTCCTGCAGCCTGCTACCCACTACCCTCAGCCACATGCAGGGATTACACCTTTAACACCCACCATCCATCAACCCCTGCACCCTGTACCCTGCAGCCTGCTACCCGCTACCCTCAGCCACATGCAGGGATTACACCTTTAACACCCACCATCCATCAACCATCCCCTGCACCCTGCAGCCTGCTACCCACTACCCTCAGCCACATGCAGGGACTACACCTTTAACACCCACCATCCATCAACCATCCCCTGCACCCTGCAGCCTGCTACCCACTACCCTCAGCCACATGCAGGGATTACACCTTTAACACCCACAATCCATCAACCTACCCCTGCACCCTGCAGCCTGGTACCCTCAGCCACATGCAGGGATTACACCTTTAACACCCACCATCCATCAACCTACCCCTGCACCCTGCAGCCTGCTACCCTCAGCCACATGCAGGGACTACACCTTTAACACCCACCATCCATCAACCCCTGCAGCCTGCAGCCTGCTACCCACTTCCCTCAGCCACATGCAGGGATTACACCTTTAACACCCACCATCCATCAACCCCTGCACCCTGCAGCCTGCTACCCACTACCCTCAGCCACATGCAGGGATTACACCTTTAACACCAACCATCCATCAACCCCTGCACCCTGCAGCCTGCTACCCACTACCCTCAGCCACATGCAGGGAATACACCTTTAACACCCACCATCCATCAACCTACCCCTGCACCCTGCAGCCTGCTACCTACTACCCTCAGCCACATGCAGGGACTACACCTTTAACACCCACCATCCATCAACCACTGCACCCTGCAGCCTGCTACCCAGTACCCTCAGCCACATGCAGGGACTACACCTTTAACACCCACAATCAATCAACCCCTGCACCCTGCAGCCTGCTACCCTCAGCCACATGCAGGGACTACACCTTTAACACCCACCATCCATCAACCCCTGCACCCTGCAGCCTGCTACCCACTACCCTCAGCCACATGCAGGGATTACACCTTTAACACCCACCATCCATCAACCATCCCCTGCACCCTGCAGCCTGCAGCCTGCTACCCACTACCCTCAGCCACATGCAGGGATTACACCTTTAACACCCACCATCCATCAACCATCCCCTGCACCCTGCAGCCTGCTACCCACTACCCTCAGCCACATGCAGGGATTACACCTTTAACACCCACCATCCATCAACCAACCCCTGCCCCCTGCAGCCTGCAGCCCACTACCCTCAGCCACATGCAGGGATTACACCTTTAACACCCACCATCCATCAACCCCTGCACCCTGCAGCCTGCTACCCACTACCCTCAGCCACATGCAGGGATTACACCTTTAACACCCACCATCCATCAACCCCTGCACCCTGCAGCCTGCTACCCACTACCCTCAGCCACATGCAGGGATTACACCTTTAACACCCACCATCCATCAACCCCTGCACCCTGCAGCCTGCTACCCACTACCCTCAGCCACATGCAGGGATTACACCTTTAACACCCACCATCCATCAACCATCCCCTGCACCCTGCAGCCTGCTACCCACTACCCTCAGCCACATGCAGGGACTACACCTTTAACACCCACCATCCATCAACCCCTGCACCCTGCAGCCTGCTACCCACTACCCTCAGCCACATGCAGGGATTACACCTTTAACACCCACCATCCATCAACCAACCCCTGCCCCCTGCAGCCTGCAGCCCACTACCCTCAGCCACATGCAGGGATTACACCTTTAACACCCACCATCGATCAACCTATCCCTGCAGCCTGCAGCCTGCTACCCACTACCCTCAGCCACATGCAGGAATTACACCTTTAACACCCACCATCCATCAACCTACCCCTGCACCCTGCAGCCTGCTACCCACTACCCTCAGCCACATGCAGGGATTACACCTTTAACACCCACCATCCATCAACCATCCCCTGCACCCTGCAGCCTGCTACCCACTACCCTCAGCCACATGCAGGGATTACACCTTTAACACCCACCATCCATCAACCATCCCCTGCACCCTGCAGCCTGCTACCCACTACCCTCAGCCACATGCAGGGATTACACCTTTAACACCCACCATCCATCAACCCCTGCACCCTGCAGCCTGCTACCCACTACCCTCAGCCACATGCAGGGACTACACCTTTAACACCCACCATCCATCAACCATCCCCTGCACCCTGCAGCCTGCTACCCACTACCCTCAGCCACATGCAGGGATTACACCTTTAACACCCACCATCAATCAACCATCCCCTGCACCCTGCAGCCTGCTACCCACTACCCTCAGCCACATGCAGGGACTACACCTTTAACACCCACCATCCATCAACCCCTGCACCCTGCAGCCTGCTACCCACTACCCTCAGCCACATGCAGGGATTACACCTTTAACACCCACCATCCATCAACCCCTGCACCCTGCAGCCTGCTACCCACTACCCTCAGCCACATGCAGGGATTACACCTTTAACACCCACCATCCATCAACCCCTGCACCCTGCAACCCACTACCCTCAGCCACATGCAGGGACTACACCTTTAACACCCACCATCCATCAACCCCTGCACCCTGCAGCCTACTACCCACTACCCTCAGCCATATGCAGGGATTACACCTTTAACACCCACCATCCATCAACCCCTGCACCCTGCAGCCTGCTACCCACTACCCTCAGCCACATGCAGGGACTACACCTTTAACACCCTCCATCCATCAACCCCTGCATCCTGCAGCCTGCTACCGACTACCCTCAGCCACATGCAGGGACTACACCTTTAACACCCACCATCCATCAACCATCCCCTGCACCCTGCAGCCTGCTACCCACTACCCTCAGCCACATGCAGGGACTACACCTTTAACACCCACCATCCATCAACCATCCCCTGCACCCTGCAGCCTGCTACCCACTACCCTCAGCCACATGCAGGGACTACACCTTTAACACCCACCATCCATCAACCATCCCCTGCACCCTGCAGCCTGCTACCCACTACCCTCAGCCACATGCAGGGACTACACCTTTAACACCCACCATCCATCAACCCCTGCACCCTGCAGCCTGCTACCCACTACCCTCAGCCACATGCAGGGATTACACCTTTAACACCCACCATCCATCAACCCCTGCACCCTGCAGCCTGCTACCCACTACCCTCAGCCACATGCAGGGATTACACCTTTAACACCCACCATCCATCAACCCCTGCACCCTGCTACCCACTACCCTCAGCCACATGCAGGGACTACACCTTTAACACCCACCATCCATCAACCCCTGCACCCTGCAGCCTACTACCCACTACCCTCAGCCACATGCAGGGATTACACCTTTAACACCCACCATCCATCAACCCCTGCACCCTGCAGCCTGCTACCCACTACCCTCAGCCACATGCAGGGATTACACCTTTAACACCCACCATCCATCAACCCCTGCACCCTGCAGCCTGCTACCCACTACCCTCAGCCACATGCAGGGATTACACCTTTAACACCCACCATCCATCAACCCCTGCACCCTGCAGCCTGCTACCCACTACCCTCAGCCACATGCAGGGATTACACCTTTAACACCCACCATCCATCAACCCCTGCACCCTGCAGCCTGCTACCCACTACCCTCAGCCACATGCAGGGATTACACCTTTAACACCCACCATCCATCAACCATCCCCTGCACCCTGCAGCCTGCTACCCACTACCCTCAGCCACATGCAGGGATTACACCTTTAACACCCACCATCCATCAACCCCTGCACCCTGCAGCCTGCTACCCACTACCCTCAGCCACATGCAGGGATTACACCTTTAACACCCACCATCCATCAACCCCTGCACCCTGCAGCCTGCTACCCACTACCCTCAGCCACATGCAGGGATTACACCTTTAACACCCACCATCCATCAACCATCCCCTGCACCCTGCAGCCTGCTACCCACTACCCTCAGCCACATGCAGGGATTACACCTTTAACACCCACCATCCATCAACCCCTGCACCCTGCAGCCTGCTACCCTCTACCCTCAGCCACATGCAGGGATTACACCTTTAACACCCACCATCCATCAACCCCTGCACCCTGCAGCCTGCTACCCACTACCCTCAGCCACATGCAGGGATTACACCTTTAACACCCACCATCCATCAACCATCCCCTGCACCCTGCAGCCTGCTACCCTCTACCCTCAGCCACATGCAGGGACTACACCTTTAACACCCACCATCCATCAACCATCCCCTGCACCCTGCAGCCTGCTACCATCTACCCTCAGCCACATGCAGGGACTACACCTTTAACACCCACCATCATTCAACCCCTGCACCCTGCACCCTGCAGCCTGCTACCCTCAGCCACATGCAGGGATTACACCTTTAACACCCACCATCCATCAACCATCCCCTGCACCCTGCAGCCTGCTACCCACTACCCTCAGCCACATGCAGGGATTACACCTTTAACACCCACCATCCATCAACCCCTGCACCCTGCAGCCTGCTACCCACTACCCTCAGCCACATGCAGGGATTACACCTTTAACACCCACCATCCATCAACCCCTGCACCCTGCAGCCTGCTACCCACTACCCTCAGCCACATGCAGGGATTACACCTTTAACACCCACCATCCATCAACCATCCCCTGCACCCTGCAGCCTGCTACCCACTACCCTCAGCCACATGCAGGGATTACACCTTTAACACCCACCATCCATCAACCATCCCCTGCACCCTGCAGCCTGCTACCCACTACCCTCAGCCACATGCAGGGATTACACCTTTAACACCCACCATCCATCAACCCCTGCACCCTGCAGCCTGCTACCCACTACCCTCAGCCACATGCAGGGATTACACCTTTAACACCCACCATCCATCAACCCCTGCACCCTGCAGCCTGCTAGCCACTACCCTCAGCCACATACAGGGACTACACCTTTAACACCCACCATCCATCAATCATACCCTGCACCCTGCAGCCTGCTACCCACTACCCTCAGCCACATGCAGGGATTACACCTTTAACACCCACCATCCATCAACCATCCCCTGCACCCTGCAGCCTGCTACCCAATACCCTCAGCCACATGCAGGGATTACACCTTTAACACCCACCATCCATCAACCAACCCCTGCCCCCTGCAGCCTGCTACCCACTACCCTCAGCCACATGCAGGGATTACACCTTTAACACCCACCATCCATCAACCAACCCCTGCCCCCTGCAGCCTGCTACCCACTACCCTCAGCCACATGCAGGGATTACACCTTTAACACCCACCATCCATCAACCATCCCCTGCACCCTGCAGCCTGCAGCCTGCTACCCACTACCCTCAGCCACATGCAGGGATTACACCTTTAACACCCACCATCCATCAACCCCTGCACCCTGCAGCCTGCTACCAACTACCCTCAGCCACATGCAGGGATTACACCTTTAACACCCACCATCCATCAACCCCTGCACCCTGCAGCCTGCTACCCACTACCCTCAGCCACATGCAGGGATTACACCTTTAACACCCACCATCCATCAACCCCTGCACCCTGCTACCCACTACCCTCAGCCACATGCAGGGACTACACCTTTAACACCCACCATCCTTCAACCCCTGCACCCTGCAGCCTACTACCCACTACCCTCAGCCACATGCAGGGACTACACCTTTAACACCCACCATCCATCAACCCCTGCACCCTGCACCCTGCAGCCTGCTACCCTCAGCCACATGCAGGGATTACACCTTTAACACCCACCATCCATCAACCATCCCCTGCACCCTGCAGCCTGCTACCCACTACCCTCAGCCACATGCAGGGATTACACCTTTAACACCCACCATCCATCAACCCCTGCACCCTGCAGCCTGCTACCCACTACCCTCAGCCACATGCAGGGATTACACCTTTAACACCCACCATCCATCAACCCCTGCACCCTGCAGCCTGCTACCCACTACCCTCAGCCACATGCAGGGATTACACCTTTAACACCCACCATCCATCAACCATCCCCTGCACCCTGCAGCCTGCTACCCACTACCCTCAGCCACATGCAGGGATTACACCTTTAACACCCACCATCCATCAACCATCCCCTGCACCCTGCAGCCTGCTACCCACTACCCTCAGCCACATGCAGGGATTACACCTTTAACACCCACCATCCATCAACCCCTGCACCCTGCAGCCTGCTACCCACTACCCTCAGCCACATGCAGGGATTACACCTTTAACACCCACCATCCATCAACCCCTGCACCCTGCAGCCTGCTAGCCACTACCCTCAGCCACATACAGGGACTACACCTTTAACACCCACCATCCATCAATCATACCCTGCAGCCTGCAGCCTGCTACCCACTACCCTCAGCCACATGCAGGGATTACACCTTTAACACCCACCATCCATCAACCATCCCCTGCACCCTGCAGCCTGCTACCCAATACCCTCAGCCACATGCAGGGATTACACCTTTAACACCCACCATCCATCAACCAACCCCTGCCCCCTGCAGCCTGCTACCCACTACCCTCAGCCACATGCAGGGATTACACCTTTAACACCCACCATCCATCAACCAACCCCTGCCCCCTGCAGCCTGCTACCCACTACCCTCAGCCACATGCAGGGATTACACCTTTAACACCCACCATCCATCAACCATCCCCTGCACCCTGCAGCCTGCAGCCTGCTACCCACTACCCTCAGCCACATGCAGGGATTACACCTTTAACACCCACCATCCATCAACCCCTGCACCCTGCAGCCTGCTACCAACTACCCTCAGCCACATGCAGGGATTACACCTTTAACACCCACCATCCATCAACCTACCCCTGCACCCTGCAGCCTGCTACCCACTACCCTCAGCCACATGCAGGGATTACACCTTTAACACCCACCATCCATCAACCATCCCCTGCACCCTGCAGCCTGCTACCCACTACCCTCAGCCACATGCAGGGACTACACCTTTAACACCCACCATCCATCAACCCCTGCACCCTGCAGCCTGCTACCCACTACCCTCAGCCACATGCAGGGATTACACCTTTAACACCCACCATCCATCAACCATCCCCTGCACCCTGCAGCCTGCTACCCACTACCCTCAGCCACATGCAGGGATTACACCTTTAACACCCACCATCCATCAACCATCCCCTGCACCCTGCAGCCTGCTACCCACTACCCTCAGCCACATGCAGGGATTACACCTTTAACACCCACCATCCATCAACCCCTGCACCCTGCAGCCTGCTACCCACTACCCTCAGCCACATGCAGGGATTACACCTTTAACACCCACCATCCATCAACCCCTGCACCCTGCAGCCTGCTAGCCACTACCCTCAGCCACATACAGGGACTACACCTTTAACACCCACCATCCATCAATCATACCCTGCACCCTGCAGCCTGCTACCCACTACCCTCAGCCACATGCAGGGATTACACCTTTAACACCCACCATCCATCAACCATCCCCTGCACCCTGCAGCCTGCTACCCAATACCCTCAGCCACATGCAGGGATTACACCTTTAACACCCACCATCCATCAACCAACCCCTGCCCCCTGCAGCCTGCTACCCACTACCCTCAGCCACATGCAGGGATTACACCTTTAACACCCACCATCCATCAACCAACCCCTGCCCCCTGCAGCCTGCTACCCACTACCCTCAGCCACATGCAGGGATTACACCTTTAACACCCACCATCCATCAACCATCCCCTGCACCCTGCAGCCTGCAGCCTGCTACCCACTACCCTCAGCCACATGCAGGGATTACACCTTTAACACCCACCATCCATCAACCCCTGCACCCTGCAGCCTGCTACCAACTACCCTCAGCCACATGCAGGGATTACACCTTTAACACCCACCATCCATCAACCTACCCCTGCACCCTGCAGCCTGCTACCCACTACCCTCAGCCACATGCAGGGATTACACCTTTAACACCCACCATCCATCAACCATCCCCTGCACCCTGCAGCCTGCTACCCACTACCCTCAGCCACATGCAGGGACTACACCTTTAACACCCACCATCCATCAACCCCTGCACCCTGCAGCCTGCTACCCACAACCCTCAGCCACATGCAGGGACTACACCTTTAACACCCACCATCCATCAACCATCCCCTGCACCCTGCACCCTGCTACCCACTACCCTCAGCCACATGCAGGGATTACACCTTTAACACCCACCATCCATCAACTACCCCCTGCACCCTGCAGCCTGCTACCCACTACCCTCAGCCACATGCAGGGATTATACCTTTAACACCCACCATCCATCAACCCCTGCACCCTGCAGCCTGCTACCCACTACCCTCAGCCACATGCAGGGACTACACCTTTAACACCCACCATCCATCAACCCCTGCACCCTGCAGCCTGCTACCCACTACCCTCAGCCACATGCAGGGACTACACCTTTAACACCCACCATCCATCAACCATCCCCTGCACCCTTCACCCTGCTACCCACTACCCTCAGCCACATGCAGGGACTACACCTTTAACACCCACCATCCATCAACCATCCCCTGCACCCTGCACCCTGCTACCCACTACCCTCAGCCACATGCAGGGATTACACCTTTAACACCCACCATCCATCAACCCCTGCACCCTGCAGCCTGCTACCCACTACCCTCAGCCACATGCAGGGACTACACCTTTAACACCCACCATCCATCAACCATCTTCTGCACCCTGCAGCCTGCTACCCACAACCCTCAGCCACATGCAGGGACTACACCTTTAACACCCACCATCCATCAACCATCCCCTGCACACTGCAGCCTGCTACCCACTACCCTCAGCCACATGCAGGGATTACACCTTTAACACCCACCATCCATCAACCATCCCCTGCACCCTGCAGCCTGCTACCCACTACCCTCAGCCACATGCAGGGATTACACCTTTAACACCCACCATCCATCAACCATCCCCTGCACCCTGCAGCCTGCTACCCACTACCCTCAGCCACATGCAGGGAATACACCTTTAACACCCACCATCCATCAACCATCCCCTGCATCCTGCAGCCTGCTACCCACTACCCTCAGCCACATGCAGGGACTACACCTTTAACACCCACCATCCATCAACCATCCCCTGCACCCTGCAGCCTGCTACCCACTACCCTCAGCCACATGCAGGGAATACACCTTTAACACCCACCATCCATCAACCATCCCCTGCATCCTGCAGCCTGCTACCCACTACCCTCAGCCACATGCAGGGACTACACCTTTAACACCCACCATCCATCAACCATCCCCTGCACCCTGCACCCTGCTACCCACTACCCTCAGCCACATGCAGGGATTACACCTTTAACACCCACCATCCATCAACCATCCCCTGCACCCTGCAGCCTGCTACCCACTACCCTCAGCCACATGCAGGGACTACACCTTTAACACCCACCATCCATCAACCCCTGCACCCTGCAGCCTGCTACCCACTACCCTCAGCCACATGCAGGGACTACACCTTTAACACCCACCATCCATCAACCCCTGCACCCTGCAGCCTGCTACCCACTACCCTCAGCCACATGCAGGGATTACACCTTTAACACCCACCATCCATCAACCATCCCCTGCACCCTGCAGCCTGCAGCCTGCACCCACTACCCTCAGCCACATGCAGGGATTACACCTTTAACACCCACCTTCCATCAACCATCCCCTGCACCCTGCAGCCTGCTACCCACTACCCTCAGCCACATGCAGGGATTACACCTTTAACACCAACCATCCATCAACCCCTGCACCCTGCAGCCTGCTACTCACTACCCTCAGCCACATGCAGGGATTACACCTTTAACACCCACCATCCATCAACCCCTGCACCCTGCAGCCTGCTACCCACTACCCTTAGCCACATGCAGGGACTACACCTTTAACACCCACCATCCATCAACCATCCCCTGCACCCTGCAGCCTGCTACCCACTACCCTCAGCCACATGCAGGGACTACACCTTTAACACCCACCATCCATCAACCCCTGCACCCTGCAGCCTGCTACCCACTACCCTCAGCCACATGCGGGGATTACACCTTTAACACCCACCATCCATCAACCATCCCCTGCACCCTGCAGCCTGCTACCCACTACCCTCAGCCACATGCAGGGATTACACCTTTAACACCCACCATCCATCAACCATCCCCTGCACCCTGCAGCCTGCTACCCACTACCCTCAGCCACATGCAGGGATTACACCTTTAACACCCACCATCCATCAACCCCTGCACCCTGCAGCCTGCTACCCACTACCCTCAGCCACATGCAGGGATTACACCTTTAACACCCACCATCCATCAACCCCTGCACCCTGCAGCCTGCTACCCTCAGCCACATGCAGGGACTACACCTTTAACACCCACCATCCATCAACCATCCCCTGCAGCCTGCTACCCACTACCCTCAGCCACATGCAGGGACTACACCTTTAACACCCACCATCCATCAACCCCTGCACCCTGCAGCCTGCTACCCACTACCCTCAGCCACATGCAGGGATTAGACCTTTAACACCCACCATCCATCAACCCCTGCACCCTGCAGCCTGCTACCCACTACCCTCAGCTACATGCAGGGACTACACCTTTAACACCCACCATCCATCAACCCCTGCACCCTGCAGCCTGCAGCCTGCTACCCTCAGCCACATGCAGGGATTACACCTTTAACACCCACCATCCATCAACCATCCCCTGCACCCTGCAGCCTGCTACCCACTACCCTCAGCCACATGCAGGGATTACACCTTTAACACCCACCATCCATCAACCATCCCCTGCACCCTGCACCCTGCTACCCACTACCCTCAGCCACATGCAGGGACTACACCTTTAACACCCACCATCCATCAACCCCTGCACCCTGCAGCCTGCTACCAACTACGCTCAGCCACATGCAGGGACTACACCTTTAACACCCACCATCCATCAACCATCCCCTGCACCCTGCAGCCTGCTACCCACTACCCTCAGCCACATGCAGGGATTACACCTTTAACACCCACCATCCATCAACCATCCCCTGCACCCTGCAGCCTGCTACCCACTACCCTCAGCCACATGCAGGGATTACACCTTTAACACCCACCATCCATCAACCATCCCCTGCACCCTGCAGCCTGCTACCCACTACCCTCAGCCACATGCAGGGATTACACCTTTAACACCCACCATCCATCAACCATCCCCTGCACCCTGCAGCCTGCTACCCACTACCCTCAGCCACATGCAGGGAATACACCTTTAACACCCACCATCCATCAACCATCCCCTGCATCCTGCAGCCTGCTACCCACTACCCTCAGCCACATGCAGGGACTACACCTTTAACACCCACCATCCATCAACCATCCCCTGCACCCTGCACCCTGCTACCCACTACCCTCAGCCACATGCAGGGATTACACCTTTAACACCCACCATCCATCAACCATCCCCTGCACCCTGCAGCCTGCTACCCACTACCCTCAGCCACATGCAGGGACTACACCTTTAACACCCACCATCCATCAACCCCTGCACCCTGCAGCCTGCTACCCACTACCCTCAGCCACATGCAGGGACTACACCTTTAACACCCACCATCCATCAACCCCTGCACCCTGCAGCCTGCTACCCACTACCCTCAGCCACATGCAGGGACTCCACCTTTAACACCCACCATCCATCAACCATCCCCTGCACCCTGCAGCCTGCTACCCACTACCCTCAGCCACATGCAGGGATTACACCTTTAACACCCACCATCCATCAACCATCCCCTGCACCCTGCAGCCTGCTACCCACTACCCTCAGCCACATGCAGGGACTTCACCTTTAACACCCACCATCCATCAACCTACCCCTGCACCCTGCAGCCTGCTACCCACTACCCTCAGCCACATGCAGGGACTACACCTTTAACACCCACCATCCATCAACCATCCCCTGCACCCTGCAGCCTGCTACCCACTACCCTCAGCCACATGCAGGGATTACACCTTTAACACCCACCATCCATCAACCTGCCCATTCACCCTGCAGCCTGCTACCCACTACCCTCAGCTACATGCAGGGACTCCACCTTTAACACCCACCATCCATCAACCATCCCCTGCACCCTGCAGCCTGCTACCCACTACCCTCAGCCACATGCAGGGACTCCACCTTTAACACCCACCATCCATCAACCATCCCCTGCACCCTGCAGCCTGCTACCCACTACCCTCAGCCACATGCAGGGATTACACCTTTAACACCCACCATCCATCAACCATCCCCTGCACCCTGCAGCCTGCTACCCACTACCCTCAGCCACATGCAGGGACTTCACCTTTAACACCCACCATCCATCAACCTACCCCTGCACCCTGCAGCCTGCTACCCACTACCCTCAGCCACATGCAGGGACTACACCTTTAACACCCACCATCCATCAACCATCCCCTGCACCCTGCAGCCTGCTACCCACTACCCTCAGCCACATGCAGGGACTCCACCTTTAACACCCACCATCCATCAACCCCTGCACCCTGCAGCCTGCTACCCACTACCCTCAGCCACATGCAGGGATTACACCTTTAACACCCACCATCCATCAACCTACCCCTGCACCCTGCTACCCATTACCCTCAGCCACATGCAGGGATTACACCTTTAACACCCACCATCCATCAACCATCCCCTGCACCCTGCAGCCTGCTACCCACTACCCTCAGCCACATGCAGGGACTCCACCTTTAACACCCACCATCCATCAACCTGCCCCTGCAGCCTGCAGCCTGCTACCCACTACCCTCAGCCACATGCAGGGACTCCACCTTTAACACCCACCATCCATCAACCATCCCCTGCACCCTGCAGCCTGCTACCCACTACCCTCAGCCACATGCAGGGACTACACCTTTAACACCCACCATCCATCAACCCCTGCACCCTGCAGCCTGCTACCCACTACCCTCAGCCACATGCAGGGATTACACCTTTAACACCCACCATCCATCAACCCCTGCACCCTGCAGCCTGCTACCCACTACCCTCAGCCACATGCAGGGACTACACCTTTAACACCCACCATCCATCAACCCCTGCACCCTGCAGCCTGCTACCCACTACCCTCAGCCACCTGCAGGGACTACACCTTTAACACCCACCATCCATCAACCATCCCCTGCACCCTGCAGCCTGCTACCCACTACCCTCAGCCACATGCAGGGATTAGACCTTTAACACCCACCATCCATCAACCCCTGCACCCTGCAGCCTGCTACCCACTACCCTCAGCTACATGCAGGGACTACACCTTTAACACCCACCATCCATCAACCCCTGCACCCTGCAGCCTGCAGCCTGCTACCCTCAGCCACATGCAGGGATTACACCTTTAACACCCACCATCCATCAACCATCCCCTGCACCCTGCAGCCTGCTACCCACTACCCTCAGCCACATGCAGGGATTACACCTTTAACACCCACCATCCATCAACCATCCCCTGCACCCTGCACCCTGCTACCCACTACCCTCAGCCACATGCAGGGACTACACCTTTAACACCCACCATCCATCAACCCCTGCACCCTGCAGCCTGCTACCAACTACGCTCAGCCACATGCAGGGACTACACCTTTAACACCCACCATCCATCAACCATCCCCTGCACCCTGCAGCCTGCTACCCACTACCCTCAGCCACATGCAGGGATTACACCTTTAACACCCACCATCCATCAACCATCCCCTGCACCCTGCAGCCTGCTACCCACTACCCTCAGCCACATGCAGGGATTACACCTTTAACACCCACCATCCATCAACCATCCCCTGCACCCTGCAGCCTGCTACCCACTACCCTCAGCCACATGCAGGGATTACACCTTTAACACCCACCATCCATCAACCATCCCCTGCACCCTGCAGCCTGCTACCCACTACCCTCAGCCACATGCAGGGAATACACCTTTAACACCCACCATCCATCAACCATCCCCTGCATCCTGCAGCCTGCTACCCACTACCCTCAGCCACATGCAGGGACTACACCTTTAACACCCACCATCCATCAACCATCCCCTGCACCCTGCACCCTGCTACCCACTACCCTCAGCCACATGCAGGGATTACACCTTTAACACCCACCATCCATCAACCATCCCCTGCACCCTGCAGCCTGCTACCCACTACCCTCAGCCACATGCAGGGACTACACCTTTAACACCCACCATCCATCAACCCCTGCACCCTGCAGCCTGCTACCCACTACCCTCAGCCACATGCAGGGACTACACCTTTAACACCCACCATCCATCAACCCCTGCACCCTGCAGCCTGCTACCCACTACCCTCAGCCACATGCAGGGACTCCACCTTTAACACCCACCATCCATCAACCATCCCCTGCACCCTGCAGCCTGCTACCCACTACCCTCAGCCACATGCAGGGATTACACCTTTAACACCCACCATCCATCAACCATCCCCTGCACCCTGCAGCCTGCTACCCACTACCCTCAGCCACATGCAGGGACTTCACCTTTAACACCCACCATCCATCAACCTACCCCTGCACCCTGCAGCCTGCTACCCACTACCCTCAGCCACATGCAGGGACTACACCTTTAACACCCACCATCCATCAACCATCCCCTGCACCCTGCAGCCTGCTACCCACTACCCTCAGCCACATGCAGGGATTACACCTTTAACACCCACCATCCATCAACCTGCCCATTCACCCTGCAGCCTGCTACCCACTACCCTCAGCTACATGCAGGGACTCCACCTTTAACACCCACCATCCATCAACCATCCCCTGCACCCTGCAGCCTGCTACCCACTACCCTCAGCCACATGCAGGGACTCCACCTTTAACACCCACCATCCATCAACCATCCCCTGCACCCTGCAGCCTGCTACCCACTACCCTCAGCCACATGCAGGGATTACACCTTTAACACCCACCATCCATCAACCATCCCCTGCACCCTGCAGCCTGCTACCCACTACCCTCAGCCACATGCAGGGACTTCACCTTTAACACCCACCATCCATCAACCTACCCCTGCACCCTGCAGCCTGCTACCCACTACCCTCAGCCACATGCAGGGACTACACCTTTAACACCCACCATCCATCAACCATCCCCTGCACCCTGCAGCCTGCTACCCACTACCCTCAGCCACATGCAGGGACTCCACCTTTAACACCCACCATCCATCAACCCCTGCACCCTGCAGCCTGCTACCCACTACCCTCAGCCACATGCAGGGATTACACCTTTAACACCCACCATCCATCAACCTACCCCTGCACCCTGCTACCCATTACCCTCAGCCACATGCAGGGATTACACCTTTAACACCCACCATCCATCAACCATCCCCTGCACCCTGCAGCCTGCTACCCACTACCCTCAGCCACATGCAGGGACTCCACCTTTAACACCCACCATCCATCAACCTGCCCCTGCAGCCTGCAGCCTGCTACCCACTACCCTCAGCCACATGCAGGGACTCCACCTTTAACACCCACCATCCATCAACCATCCCCTGCACCCTGCAGCCTGCTACCCACTACCCTCAGCCACATGCAGGGACTACACCTTTAACACCCACCATCCATCAACCATCCCCTGCACCCTGCAGCCTGCTACCCACTACCCTCAGCCACCTGCAGGGACTACACCTTTAACACCCACCATCCATCAACCATCCCCTGCACCCTGCAGCCTGCTACCCACTACCCTCAGCCACATGCAGGGATTACACCTTTAACACCCACCATCCATCAACCATCCCCTGCACCCTGCACCCTGCTACCCACTACCCTCAGCCACATGCAGGGATTACACCTTTAACACCCACCATCCATCAACCTGCCCCTGCACCCTGCAGCCTGCTACCCACTACCCTCAGCCACATGCAGGGACTACACCTTTAACACCCACCATCCATCAACCCCTGCACCCTGCAGCCTGCTACCCACTACCCTCAGCCACATGCAGGGACTACACCTTTAACACCCACCATCCATCAACCCCTGCACCCTGCAGCCTGCTACCCACTACCCTCAGCCACATGCAGGGATTACACCTTTAACACCCACCATCCATCAACCATCCCCTGCACCCTGCAGCCTGCAGCCTGCACCCACTACCCTCAGCCACATGCAGGGATTACACCTTTAACACCCACCTTCCATCAACCATCCCCTGCACCCTGCAGCCTGCTACCCACTACCCTCAGCCACATGCAGGGATTACACCTTTAACACCAACCATCCATCAACCCCTGCACCCTGCAGCCTGCTACTCACTACCCTCAGCCACATGCAGGGATTACACCTTTAACACCCACCATCCATCAACCATCCCCTGCACCCTGCAGCCTGCTACCCACTACCCTCAGCCACATGCAGGGATTACACCTTTAACACCCACCATCCATCAACCCATGCACCCTGCAGCCTGCTACTCACTACCCTCAGCCACATGCAGGGACTACACCTTTAACACCCACCATCCATCAACCCCTGCACCCTGCAGCCTGCTACCCACTACCCTCAGCCACATGCAGGGATTACACCTTTAACACCCACCATCCATCAACCTGCCCCTTCACCCTGCAGCCTGCTACCCACTACCCTCAGCCACATGCAGGGACTCCACCTTTAACACCCACCATCCATCAACCATCCCCTGCACCCTGCAGCCTGCTACCCACTACCCTCAGCCACATGCAGGGACTCCACCTTTAACACCCACCATCCATCAACCATCCCCTGCACCCTGCAGCCTGCTACCCACTACCCTCAGCCACATGCAGGGATTACACCTTTAACACCCACCATCCATCAACCATCCCCTGCACCCTGCAGCCTGCTACCCACTACCCTCAGCCACATGCAGGGACTTCACCTTTAACACCCACCATCCATCAACCCCTGCACCCTGCAGCCTGCTACCCACTACCCTCAGCCACATGCAGGGATTACACCTTTAACACCCACCATCCATCAACCCCTGCACCCTGCAGCCTGCTACCCACTACCCTCAGCCACATGCAGGGATTACACCTTTAACACCCACCATCCATCAACCCCTGCACCCTGCAGCCTGCTACCCACTACCCTCAGCCACATGCAGGGACTACACCTTTAACACCCACCATCCATCAACCCCTGCACCCTGCAGCCTGCTACCCTCTACCCTCAGCCACATGCAGGGACTACACCTTTAACACCCACCATCCATCAACCATCCCCTGCACCCTGCAGCCTGCTACCCACTACCCTCAGCCACATGCAGGGATTACACCTTTAACACCCACCATCCATCAACCATCCCCTGCACCCTGCAGCCTGCTACCCACTACCCTCAGCCACATGCAGGGATTACACCTTTAACACCCACCATCCATCAACCTGCCCCTGCACCCTGCAGCCTGCTACCCACTACCCTCAGCCACATGCAGGGACTACACCTTTAACACCCACCATCCATCAACCCCTGCACCCTGCAGCCTGCTACCCACTACCCTCAGCCACATGCAGGGACTACACCTTTAACACCCACCATCCATCAACCATCCCCTGCACGCTGCAGCCTGCTACCCACTACCCTCAGCCACATGCAGGGATTACACCTTTAACACCCACCATCCATCAACCATCCCCTGCACCCTGCAGCCTGCAGCCTGCACCCACTACCCTCAGCCACATGCAGGGATTACACCTTTAACACCCACCTTCCATCAACCATCCCCTGCACCCTGCAGCCTGCTACCCACTACCCTCAGCCACATGCAGGGATTACACCTTTAACACCAACCATCCATCAACCCCTGCACCCTGCAGCCTGCTACTCACTACCCTCAGCCACATGCAGGGATTACACCTTTAACACCCACCATCCATCAACCATCCCCTGCACCCTGCAGCCTGCTACCCACTACCCTCAGCCACATGCAGGGATTACACCTTTAACACCCACCATCCATCAACCCATGCACCCTGCAGCCTGCTACTCACTACCCTCAGCCACATGCAGGGACTACACCTTTAACACCCACCATCCATCAACCCCTGCACCCTGCAGCCTGCTACCCACTACCCTCAGCCACATGCAGGGATTACACCTTTAACACCCACCATCCATCAACCATCCCCTGCACCCTGCAGCCTGCTACCCACTACCCTCAGCCACATGCAGGGACTTCACCTTTAACACCCACCATCCATCAACCTACCCCTGCACCCTGCAGCCTGCTACCCACTACCCTCAGCCACATGCAGGGACTACACCTTTAACACCCACCATCCATCAACCATCCCCTGCACCCTGCAGCCTGCTACCCACTACCCTCAGCCACATGCAGGGACTCCACCTTTAACACCCACCATCCATCAACCCCTGCACCCTGCAGCCTGCTACCCACTACCCTCAGCCACATGCAGGGATTACACCTTTAACACCCACCATCCATCAACCTACCCCTGCACCCTGCTACCCATTACCCTCAGCCACATGCAGGGATTACACCTTTAACACCCACCATCCATCAACCATCCCCTGCACCCTGCAGCCTGCTACCCACTACCCTCAGCCACATGCAGGGACTCCACCTTTAACACCCACCATCCATCAACCTGCCCCTGCAGCCTGCAGCCTGCTACCCACTACCCTCAGCCACATGCAGGGACTCCACCTTTAACACCCACCATCCATCAACCATCCCCTGCACCCTGCAGCCTGCTACCCACTACCCTCAGCCACATGCAGGGACTACACCTTTAACACCCACCATCCATCAACCATCCCCTGCACCCTGCAGCCTGCTACCCACTACCCTCAGCCACCTGCAGGGACTACACCTTTAACACCCACCATCCATCAACCATCCCCTGCACCCTGCAGCCTGCTACCCACTACCCTCAGCCACATGCAGGGATTACACCTTTAACACCCACCATCCATCAACCATCCCCTGCACCCTGCACCCTGCTACCCACTACCCTCAGCCACATGCAGGGATTACACCTTTAACACCCACCATCCATCAACCTGCCCCTGCACCCTGCAGCCTGCTACCCACTACCCTCAGCCACATGCAGGGACTACACCTTTAACACCCACCATCCATCAACCCCTGCACCCTGCAGCCTGCTACCCACTACCCTCAGCCACATGCAGGGACTACACCTTTAACACCCACCATCCATCAACCCCTGCACCCTGCAGCCTGCTACCCACTACCCTCAGCCACATGCAGGGATTACACCTTTAACACCCACCATCCATCAACCATCCCCTGCACCCTGCAGCCTGCAGCCTGCACCCACTACCCTCAGCCACATGCAGGGATTACACCTTTAACACCCACCTTCCATCAACCATCCCCTGCACCCTGCAGCCTGCTACCCACTACCCTCAGCCACATGCAGGGATTACACCTTTAACACCAACCATCCATCAACCCCTGCACCCTGCAGCCTGCTACTCACTACCCTCAGCCACATGCAGGGATTACACCTTTAACACCCACCATCCATCAACCATCCCCTGCACCCTGCAGCCTGCTACCCACTACCCTCAGCCACATGCAGGGATTACACCTTTAACACCAACCATCCATCAACCCCTGCACCCTGCAGCCTGCTACTCACTACCCTCAGCCACATGCAGGGATTACACCTTTAACACCCACCATCCATCAACCATCCCCTGCACCCTGCAGCCTGCTACCCACTACCCTCAGCCACATGCAGGGATTACACCTTCAACACCCACCATCCATCAACCCATGCACCCTGCAGCCTGCTACTCACTACCCTCAGCCACATGCAGGGACTACACCTTTAACACCCACCATCCATCAACCCCTGCACCCTGCAGCCTGCTACCCACTACCCTCAGCCACATGCAGGGATTACACCTTTAACACCCACCATCCATCAACCTGCCCCTTCACCCTGCAGCCTGCTACCCACTACCCTCAGCCACATGCAGGGACTCCACCTTTAACACCCACCATCCATCAACCATCCCCTGCACCCTGCAGCCTGCTACCCACTACCCTCAGCCACATGCAGGGACTCCACCTTTAACACCCACCATCCATCAACCATCCCCTGCACCCTGCAGCCTGCTACCCACTACCCTCAGCCACATGCAGGGATTACACCTTTAACACCCACCATCCATCAACCATCCCCTGCACCCTGCAGCCTGCTACCCACTACCCTCAGCCACATGCAGGGACTTCACCTTTAACACCCACCATCCATCAACCCCTGCACCCTGCAGCCTGCTACCCACTACCCTCAGCCACATGCAGGGATTACACCTTTAACACCCACCATCCATCAACCCCTGCACCCTGCAGCCTGCTACCCTCTACCCTCAGCCACATGCAGGGACTACACCTTTAACACCCACCATCCATCAACCATCCCCTGCACCCTGCAGCCTGCTACCCACTACCCTCAGCCACATGCAGGGATTACACCTTTAACACCCACCATCCATCAACCATCCCCTGCACCCTGCAGCCTGCTACCCACTACCCTCAGCCACATGCAGGGATTACACCTTTAACACCCACCATCCATCAACCTGCCCCTGCACCCTGCAGCCTGCTACCCACTACCCTCAGCCACATGCAGGGACTACACCTTTAACACCCACCATCCATCAACCCCTGCACCCTGCAGCCTGCTACCCACTACCCTCAGCCACATGCAGGGACTACACCTTTAACACCCACCATCCATCAACCATCCCCTGCACGCTGCAGCCTGCTACCCACTACCCTCAGCCACATGCAGGGATTACACCTTTAACACCCACCATCCATCAACCTACCCCTGCACCCTGCTACCCATTACCCTCAGCCACATGCAGGGATTACACCTTTAACACCCACCATCCATCAACCTGCCCCTTCACCCTGCAGCCTGCTACCCACTACCCTCAGCCACATGCAGGGACTACACCTTTAACACCCACCATCCATCAACCCCTGCACCCTGCAGCCTGCTACCCACTACCCTCAGCCACATGCAGGGACTACACCTTTAACACCCACCATCCATCAACCCCTGCACCCTGCACCCTGCAGCCTGCTACCCACTACCCTCAGCCACATGCAGGGATTACACCTTTAACACCCACCATCCATCAACCATCCCCTGCACCCTGCAGCCTGCTACCCACTACCCTCAGCCACATGCAGGGATTACACCTTTAACACCCACCATCCATCAACCTGCCCCTTCACCCTGCAGCCTGCTACCCACTACCCTCAGCCACATGCAGGGACTCCACCTTTAACACCCACCATCCATCAACCATCCCCTGCACCCTGCAGCCTGCTACCCACTACCCTAAGCCACATGCAGGGACTCCACCTTTAACACCCACCATCCATCAACCATCCCCTGCACCCTGCAGCCTGCTACCCACTACCCTCAGCCACATGCAGGGATTACACCTTTAACACCCACCATCCATCAACCCCTGCACCCTGCAGCCTGCTACCCACTACCCTCAGCCACATGCAGGGATTACACCTTTAACACCCACCATCCATCAACCATCCCCTGCACCCTGCAGCCTGCTACCCACTACCCTCAGCCACATGCAGGGATTACACCTTTAACACCCACCATCCATCAACCTGCCCCTTCACCCTGCAGCCTGCTACCCACTACCCTCAGCCACATGCAGGGACTCCACCTTTAACACCCACCATCCATCAACCATCCCCTTCACCCTGCAGCCTGCTACCCACTACCCTCAGCCACATGCAGGGACTCCACCTTTAACACCCACCATCCATCAACCCCTGCACCCTGCAGCCTGCTACCCACTACCCTCAGCCACATGCAGGGATTACACCTTTAACACCCACCATCCATCAACCATCCCCTGCACCCTGCAGCCTGCTACCAACTACCCTCAGCCACATGCAGGGACTCCACCTTTAACACCCACCATCCATCAACCATCCCCTGCACCCTGCAGCCTGCTACCCACTACCCTCAGCCACATGCAGGGATTACACCTTTAACACCCACCATCCATCAACCATCCCCTGCACCCTGCAGCCTGCTACCCACTACCCTCAGCCACATGCAGGGACTTCACCTTTAACACCCACCATCCATCAACCCCTGCACCCTGCAGCCTGCTACCCACTACCCTCAGCCACATGCAGGGATTACACCTTTAACACCCACCATCCATCAACCCCTGCACCCTGCAGCCTGCTACCCTCTACCCTCAGCCACATGCAGGGACTACACCTTTAACACCCACCATCCATCAACCATCCCCTGCACCCTGCAGCCTGCTACCCACTACCCTCAGCCACATGCAGGGATTACACCTTTAACACCCACCATCCATCAACCATCCCCTGCACCCTGCAGCCTGCTACCCACTACCCTCAGCCACATGCAGGGATTACACCTTTAACACCCACCATCCATCAACCCCTGCACCCTGCAGCCTGCTACCCACTACCCTCAGCCACATGCAGGGACTACACCTTTAACACCCACCATCCATCAACCTGCCCCTTCACCCTGCAGCCTGCTACCCACTACCCTCAGCCACATGCAGGGACTCCACCTTTAACACCCACCATCCATCAACCATCCCCTGCACCCTGCAGCCTGCTACCCACTACCCTCAGCCACATGCAGGGACTCCACCTTTAACACCCACCATCCATCAACCATCCCCTGCACCCTGCAGCCTGCTACCCACTACCCTCAGCCACATGCAGGGATTACACCTTTAACACCCACCATCCATCAACCATCCCCTGCACCCTGCAGCCTGCTACCCACTACCCTCAGCCACATGCAGGGACTTCACCTTTAACACCCACCATCCATCAACCCCTGCACCCTGCAGCCTGCTACCCACTACCCTCAGCCACATGCAGGGATTACACCTTTAACACCCACCATCCATCAACCCCTGCACCCTGCAGCCTGCTACCCTCTACCCTCAGCCACATGCAGGGACTACACCTTTAACACCCACCATCCATCAACCATCCCCTGCACCCTGCAGCCTGCTACCCACTACCCTCAGCCACATGCAGGGATTACACCTTTAACACCCACCATCCATCAACCATCCCCTGCACCCTGCAGCCTGCTACCCACTACCCTCAGCCACATGCAGGGATTACACCTTTAACACCCACCATCCATCAACCCCTGCACCCTGCAGCCTGCTACCCACTACCCTCAGCCACATGCAGGGACTACACCTTTAACACCCACCATCCATCAACCTGCCCCTTCACCCTGCAGCCTGCTACCCACTACCCTCAGCCACATGCAGGGACTCCACCTTTAACACCCACCATCCATCAACCATCCCCTGCACCCTGCAGCCTGCTACCAACTACCCTCAGCCACATGCAGGGACTCCACCTTTAACACCCACCATCCATCAACCATCCCCTGCATCCTGCAGCCTGCTACCCACTACCCTCAGCCACATGCAGGGATTACACCTTTAACACCCACCATCCATCAACCATCCCCTGCACCCTGCAGCCTGCTACCCACTACCCTCAGCCACATGCAGGGACTACACCTTTAACACCCACCATCCATCAACCATCCCCTGCACCCTGCAGCCTGCTACCCACTACCCTCAGCCACATGCAGGGACTACACCTTTAACACCCACCATCCATCAACCCCTGCACCCTGCAGCCTGCTACCCACTACCCTCAGCCACATGCAGGGATTACACCTTTAACACCCACCATCCATCAACCCCTGCACCCTGCAGCCTGCTACCCTCTACCCTCAGCCACATGCAGGGACTACACCTTTAACACCCACCATCCATCAACCATCCCCTGCACCCTGCAGCCTGCTACCCTCTACCCTCAGCCACATGCAGGGACTACACCTTTAACACCCACCATCCATCAACCATCCCCTGCACCCTGCAGCCTGCTACCCACTACCCTCAGCCACATGCAGGGATTACACCTTTAACACCCACCATCCATCAACCATCCCCTGCACCCTGCAGCCTGCTACCCACTACCCTCAGCCATATGCAGGGACTACACCTTTAACACCCACCATCCATCAACCATCCCCTGCACCCTGCAGCCTGCTACCCACTACCCTCAGCCACATGCAGGGATTACACCTTTAACACCCACCATCAACCATCCCCTGCACCCTGCAGCCTGCTACCCACTACCCTCAGCCACATGCAGGGACTCCACCTTTAACACCCACCATCCATCAACCATCCCCTGCACCCTGCACCCTGCTACCCACTACCCTCAGCCACATGCAGGGACTTCACCTTTAACACCCACCATCCATCAACCCCTGCACCCTGCAGCCTGCTACCCACTACCCTCAGCCACATGCAGGGATTACACCTTTAACACCCACCATCCATCAACCTGCCCCTGCACCCTGCAGCCTGCTACCCACTACCCTCAGCCACATGCAGGGATTACACCTTTAACACCCACCATCCATCAACCCCTGCACCCTGCAGCCTGCTACCCACTACCCTCAGCCACATGCAGGGATTACACCTTTAACACCCACCATCCATCAACCCCTGCACCCTTCAGCCTGCTACCCACTACCCTCAGCCACATGCAGGGACTACACCTTTAACACCCACCATCCATCAACCATCCCCTGCACCCTGCAGCCTGCTACCCACTACCCTCAGCCACATGCAGGGATTACACCTTTAACACCCACCATCCATCAACCCCTGCACCCTGCAGCCTGCTACCCACTACCCTCAGCCACATGCAGGGATTACACCTTTAACACCCACCATCCATCAACCATCCCCTGCACCCTGCAGCCTGCTACCCACTACCCTCAGCCACATGCAGGGACTACACCTTTAACACCCACCATCCATCAACCCCTGCACCCTGCAGCCTGCTACCCACTACCCTCAGCCACATGCAGGGATTACACCTTTAACACCCACCATCCATCAACCCCTGCACCCTGCACCCTGCAGCCTGCTACCCTCAGCCACATGCAGGGACTACACCTTTAACACCCACCATCCATCAACCCATGCACCCTGCACCCTGCACCCTGCACCCTGCAGCCTGCTACCCACTACCCTCAGCCACATGCAGGGATTACACCTTTAACACCCACCATCCATCAACCCATGCACCCTGCAGCCTGCTACTCACTACCCTCAGCCACATGCAGGGACTACACCTTTAACACCCACCATCCATCAACCCCTGCACCCTGCAGCCTGCTACCCACTACCCTCAGCCACATGCAGGGATTACACCTTTAACACCCACCATCCATCAACCTGCCCCTTCACCCTGCAGCCTGCTACCCACTACCCTCAGCCACATGCAGGGACTCCACCTTTAACACCCACCATCCATCAACCATCCCCTGCACCCTGCAGCCTGCTACCCACTACCCTCAGCCACATGCAGGGACTCCACCTTTAACACCCACCATCCATCAACCATCCCCTGCACCCTGCAGCCTGCTACCCACTACCCTCAGCCACATGCAGGGATTACACCTTTAACACCCACCATCCATCAACCATCCCCTGCACCCTGCAGCCTGCTACCCACTACCCTCAGCCACATGCAGGGACTTCACCTTTAACACCCACCATCCATCAACCCCTGCACCCTGCACCCTGCAGCCTGCTACCCACTACCCTCAGCCACATGCAGGGATTACACCTTTAACACCCACCATCCATCAACCATCCCCTGCACCCTGCAGCCTGCTACCCACTACCCTCAGCCACATGCAGGGATTACACCTTTAACACCCACCATCCATCAACCATCCCCTGCACCCTGCACCCTGCTACCCACTACCCTCAGCCACATGCAGGGATTACACCTTTAACACCAACCATCCATCAACCTGCCCCTTCACCCTGCAGCCTGCTACCCACTACCCTCAGCCACATGCAGGGACTCCACCTTTAACACCCACCATCCATCAACCATCCCCTGCACCCTGCAGCCTGCTACCCACTACCCTCAGCCACCTGCAGGGACTCCACCTTTAACACCCACCATCCATCAACCATCCCCTGCACCCTGCAGCCTGCTACCCACTACCCTCAGCCACATGCAGGGATTACACCTTTAACACCCACCATCCATCAACCATCCCCTGCACCCTGCAGCCTGCTACCCACTACCCTCAGCCACATGCAGGGATTACACCTTTAACACCCACCATCAACCATCCCCTGCACCCTGCAGCCTGCTACCCACTACCCTCAGCCACATGCAGGGACTCCACCTTTAACACCCACCATCCATCAACCATCCCCTGCACCCTGCACCCTGCTACCCACTACCCTCAGCCACATGCAGGGACTTCACCTTTAACACCCACCATCCATCAACCCCTGCACCCTGCAGCCTGCTACCCACTACCCTCAGCCACATGCAGGGATTACACCTTTAACACCCACCATCCATCAACCCCTGCACCCTGCAGCCTGCTACCCACTACCCTCAGCCACATGCAGGGATTACACCTTTAACACCCACCATCCATCAACCCCTGCACCCTTCAGCCTGCTACCCACTACCCTCAGCCACATGCAGGGACTACACCTTTAACACCCACCATCCATCAACCATCCCCTGCACCCTGCAGCCTGCTACCCACTACCCTCAGCCACATGCAGGGACTCCACCTTTAACACCCACCATCCATCAACCATCCCCTGCACCCTGCAGCCTGCTACCCACTACCCTCAGCCACATGCAGGGATTACACCTTTAACACCCACCATCCATCAACCATCCCCTGCACCCTGCAGCCTGCTACCCACTACCCTCAGCCACATGCAGGGACTTCACCTTTAACACCCACCATCCATCAACCCCTGCACCCTGCAGCCTGCTACCCACTACCCTCAGCCACATGCAGGGATTACAGCTTTAACACCCACCATCCATCAACCCCTGCACCCTGCAGCCTGCTACCCACTACCCTCAGCCACATGCAGGGATTACACCTTTAACACCCACCATCCATCAACCCCTGCACCCTGCAGCCTGCTACCCACTACCCTCAGCCACATGCAGGGACTACACCTTTAACACCCACCATCCATCAACCCCTGCACCCTGCAGCCTGCTACCCTCTACCCTCAGCCACATGCAGGGACTACACCTTTAACACCCACCATCCATCAACCATCCCCTGCACCCTGCAGCCTGCTACCCACTACCCTCAGCCACATGCAGGGATTACACCTTTAACACCCACCATCCATCAACCATCCCCTGCACCCTGCAGCCTGCTACCCACTACCCTCAGCCACATGCAGGGATTACACCTTTAACACCCACCATCCATCAACCTGCCCCTGCACCCTGCAGCCTGCTACCCACTACCCTCAGCCACATGCAGGGACTACACCTTTAACACCCACCATCCATCAACCCCTGCACCCTGCAGCCTGCTACCCACTACCCTCAGCCACATGCAGGGACTACACCTTTAACACCCACCATCCATCAACCATCCCCTGCACGCTGCAGCCTGCTACCCACTACCCTCAGCCACATGCAGGGATTACACCTTTAACACCCACCATCCATCAACCATCCCCTGCACCCTGCAGCCTGCAGCCTGCACCCACTACCCTCAGCCACATGCAGGGATTACACCTTTAACACCCACCTTCCATCAACCATCCCCTGCACCCTGCAGCCTGCTACCCACTACCCTCAGCCACATGCAGGGATTACACCTTTAACACCAACCATCCATCAACCCCTGCACCCTGCAGCCTGCTACTCACTACCCTCAGCCACATGCAGGGATTACACCTTTAACACCCACCATCCATCAACCATCCCCTGCACCCTGCAGCCTGCTACCCACTACCCTCAGCCACATGCAGGGATTACACCTTTAACACCCACCATCCATCAACCCATGCACCCTGCAGCCTGCTACTCACTACCCTCAGCCACATGCAGGGACTACACCTTTAACACCCACCATCCATCAACCCCTGCACCCTGCAGCCTGCTACCCACTACCCTCAGCCACATGCAGGGATTACACCTTTAACACCCACCATCCATCAACCATCCCCTGCACCCTGCAGCCTGCTACCCACTACCCTCAGCCACATGCAGGGACTTCACCTTTAACACCCACCATCCATCAACCTACCCCTGCACCCTGCAGCCTGCTACCCACTACCCTCAGCCACATGCAGGGACTACACCTTTAACACCCACCATCCATCAACCATCCCCTGCACCCTGCAGCCTGCTACCCACTACCCTCAGCCACATGCAGGGACTCCACCTTTAACACCCACCATCCATCAACCCCTGCACCCTGCAGCCTGCTACCCACTACCCTCAGCCACATGCAGGGATTACACCTTTAACACCCACCATCCATCAACCTACCCCTGCACCCTGCTACCCATTACCCTCAGCCACATGCAGGGATTACACCTTTAACACCCACCATCCATCAACCATCCCCTGCACCCTGCAGCCTGCTACCCACTACCCTCAGCCACATGCAGGGACTCCACCTTTAACACCCACCATCCATCAACCTGCCCCTGCAGCCTGCAGCCTGCTACCCACTACCCTCAGCCACATGCAGGGACTCCACCTTTAACACCCACCATCCATCAACCATCCCCTGCACCCTGCAGCCTGCTACCCACTACCCTCAGCCACATGCAGGGACTACACCTTTAACACCCACCATCCATCAACCATCCCCTGCACCCTGCAGCCTGCTACCCACTACCCTCAGCCACCTGCAGGGACTACACCTTTAACACCCACCATCCATCAACCATCCCCTGCACCCTGCAGCCTGCTACCCACTACCCTCAGCCACATGCAGGGATTACACCTTTAACACCCACCATCCATCAACCATCCCCTGCACCCTGCACCCTGCTACCCACTACCCTCAGCCACATGCAGGGATTACACCTTTAACACCCACCATCCATCAACCTGCCCCTGCACCCTGCAGCCTGCTACCCACTACCCTCAGCCACATGCAGGGACTACACCTTTAACACCCACCATCCATCAACCCCTGCACCCTGCAGCCTGCTACCCACTACCCTCAGCCACATGCAGGGACTACACCTTTAACACCCACCATCCATCAACCCCTGCACCCTGCAGCCTGCTACCCACTACCCTCAGCCACATGCAGGGATTACACCTTTAACACCCACCATCCATCAACCATCCCCTGCACCCTGCAGCCTGCAGCCTGCACCCACTACCCTCAGCCACATGCAGGGATTACACCTTTAACACCCACCTTCCATCAACCATCCCCTGCACCCTGCAGCCTGCTACCCACTACCCTCAGCCACATGCAGGGATTACACCTTTAACACCAACCATCCATCAACCCCTGCACCCTGCAGCCTGCTACTCACTACCCTCAGCCACATGCAGGGATTACACCTTTAACACCCACCATCCATCAACCATCCCCTGCACCCTGCAGCCTGCTACCCACTACCCTCAGCCACATGCAGGGATTACACCTTTAACACCAACCATCCATCAACCCCTGCACCCTGCAGCCTGCTACTCACTACCCTCAGCCACATGCAGGGATTACACCTTTAACACCCACCATCCATCAACCATCCCCTGCACCCTGCAGCCTGCTACCCACTACCCTCAGCCACATGCAGGGATTACACCTTCAACACCCACCATCCATCAACCCATGCACCCTGCAGCCTGCAGCCTGCTACCCACTACCCTCAGCCACATGCAGGGATTACACCTTTAACACCCACCATCCATCAACCATCCCCTGCACCCTGCAGCCTGCTACCCACTACCCTCAGCCACATGCAGGGATTACACCTTTAACACCCACCATCCATCAACCTGCCCCTGCACCCTGCAGCCTGCTACCCACTACCCTCAGCCACATGCAGGGACTACACCTTTAACACCCACCATCCATCAACCCCTGCACCCTGCAGCCTGCTACCCACTACCCTCAGCCACATGCAGGGACTACACCTTTAACACCCACCATCCATCAACCATCCCCTGCACGCTGCAGCCTGCTACCCACTACCCTCAGCCACATGCAGGGATTACACCTTTAACACCCACCATCCATCAACCATCCCCTGCACCCTGCAGCCTGCAGCCTGCACCCACTACCCTCAGCCACATGCAGGGATTACACCTTTAACACCCACCTTCCATCAACCATCCCCTGCACCCTGCAGCCTGCTACCCACTACCCTCAGCCACATGCAGGGATTACACCTTTAACACCAACCATCCATCAACCCCTGCACCCTGCAGCCTGCTACTCACTACCCTCAGCCACATGCAGGGATTACACCTTTAACACCCACCATCCATCAACCATCCCCTGCACCCTGCAGCCTGCTACCCACTACCCTCAGCCACATGCAGGGATTACACCTTTAACACCCACCATCCATCAACCCATGCACCCTGCAGCCTGCTACTCACTACCCTCAGCCACATGCAGGGACTACACCTTTAACACCCACCATCCATCAACCCCTGCACCCTGCAGCCTGCTACCCACTACCCTCAGCCACATGCAGGGATTACACCTTTAACACCCACCATCCATCAACCATCCCCTGCACCCTGCAGCCTGCTACCCACTACCCTCAGCCACATGCAGGGACTTCACCTTTAACACCCACCATCCATCAACCTACCCCTGCACCCTGCAGCCTGCTACCCACTACCCTCAGCCACATGCAGGGACTACACCTTTAACACCCACCATCCATCAACCATCCCCTGCACCCTGCAGCCTGCTACCCACTACCCTCAGCCACATGCAGGGACTCCACCTTTAACACCCACCATCCATCAACCCCTGCACCCTGCAGCCTGCTACCCACTACCCTCAGCCACATGCAGGGATTACACCTTTAACACCCACCATCCATCAACCTACCCCTGCACCCTGCTACCCATTACCCTCAGCCACATGCAGGGATTACACCTTTAACACCCACCATCCATCAACCATCCCCTGCACCCTGCAGCCTGCTACCCACTACCCTCAGCCACATGCAGGGACTCCACCTTTAACACCCACCATCCATCAACCTGCCCCTGCAGCCTGCAGCCTGCTACCCACTACCCTCAGCCACATGCAGGGACTCCACCTTTAACACCCACCATCCATCAACCATCCCCTGCACCCTGCAGCCTGCTACCCACTACCCTCAGCCACATGCAGGGACTACACCTTTAACACCCACCATCCATCAACCATCCCCTGCACCCTGCAGCCTGCTACCCACTACCCTCAGCCACCTGCAGGGACTACACCTTTAACACCCACCATCCATCAACCATCCCCTGCACCCTGCAGCCTGCTACCCACTACCCTCAGCCACATGCAGGGATTACACCTTTAACACCCACCATCCATCAACCATCCCCTGCACCCTGCACCCTGCTACCCACTACCCTCAGCCACATGCAGGGATTACACCTTTAACACCCACCATCCATCAACCTGCCCCTGCACCCTGCAGCCTGCTACCCACTACCCTCAGCCACATGCAGGGACTACACCTTTAACACCCACCATCCATCAACCCCTGCACCCTGCAGCCTGCTACCCACTACCCTCAGCCACATGCAGGGACTACACCTTTAACACCCACCATCCATCAACCCCTGCACCCTGCAGCCTGCTACCCACTACCCTCAGCCACATGCAGGGATTACACCTTTAACACCCACCATCCATCAACCATCCCCTGCACCCTGCAGCCTGCAGCCTGCACCCACTACCCTCAGCCACATGCAGGGATTACACCTTTAACACCCACCTTCCATCAACCATCCCCTGCACCCTGCAGCCTGCTACCCACTACCCTCAGCCACATGCAGGGATTACACCTTTAACACCAACCATCCATCAACCCCTGCACCCTGCAGCCTGCTACTCACTACCCTCAGCCACATGCAGGGATTACACCTTTAACACCCACCATCCATCAACCATCCCCTGCACCCTGCAGCCTGCTACCCACTACCCTCAGCCACATGCAGGGATTACACCTTTAACACCCACCATCCATCAACCTGCCCCTTCACCCTGCAGCCTGCTACCCACTACCCTCAGCCACATGCAGGGACTCCACCTTTAACACCCACCATCCATCAACCATCCCCTGCACCCTGCAGCCTGCTACCCACTACCCTCAGCCACATGCAGGGACTCCACCTTTAACACCCACCATCCATCAACCATCCCCTGCACCCTGCAGCCTGCTACCCACTACCCTCAGCCACATGCAGGGACTTCACCTTTAACACCCACCATCCATCAACCCCTGCACCCTGCAGCCTGCTACCCACTACCCTCAGCCACATGCAGGGATTACACCTTTAACACCCACCATCCATCAACCCCTGCACCCTGCAGCCTGCTACCCTCTACCCTCAGCCACATGCAGGGACTACACCTTTAACACCCACCATCCATCAACCATCCCCTGCACCCTGCAGCCTGCTACCCACTACCCTCAGCCACATGCAGGGATTACACCTTTAACACCCACCATCCATCAACCATCCCCTGCACCCTGCAGCCTGCTACCCACTACCCTCAGCCACATGCAGGGATTACACCTTTAACACCCACCATCCATCAACCTGCCCCTGCACCCTGCAGCCTGCTACCCACTACCCTCAGCCACATGCAGGGACTACACCTTTAACACCCACCATCCATCAACCCCTGCACCCTGCAGCCTGCTACCCACTACCCTCAGCCACATGCAGGGACTACACCTTTAACACCCACCATCCATCAACCATCCCCTGCACGCTGCAGCCTGCTACCCACTACCCTCAGCCACATGCAGGGATTACACCTTTAACACCCACCATCCATCAACCTACCCCTGCACCCTGCTACCCATTACCCTCAGCCACATGCAGGGATTACACCTTTAACACCCACCATCCATCAACCTGCCCCTTCACCCTGCAGCCTGCTACCCACTACCCTCAGCCACATGCAGGGACTACACCTTTAACACCCACCATCCATCAACCCCTGCACCCTGCAGCCTGCTACCCACTACCCTCAGCCACATGCAGGGATTACACCTTTAACACCCACCATCCATCAACCATCCCCTGCACCCTGCAGCCTGCTACCCACTACCCTAAGCCACATGCAGGGACTCCACCTTTAACACCCACCATCCATCAACCATCCCCTGCACCCTGCAGCCTGCTACCCACTACCCTCAGCCACATGCAGGGATTACACCTTTAACACCCACCATCCATCAACCCCTGCACCCTGCAGCCTGCTACCCACTACCCTCAGCCACATGCAGGGATTACACCTTTAACACCCACCATCCATCAACCATCCCCTGCACCCTGCAGCCTGCTACCCACTACCCTCAGCCACATGCAGGGATTACACCTTTAACACCCACCATCCATCAACCTGCCCCTTCACCCTGCAGCCTGCTACCCACTACCCTCAGCCACATGCAGGGACTCCACCTTTAACACCCACCATCCATCGACCATCCCCTTCACCCTGCAGCCTGCTACCCACTACCCTCAGCCACATGCAGGGACTCCACCTTTAACACCCACCATCCATCAACCCCTGCACCCTGCAGCCTGCTACCCACTACCCTCAGCCACATGCAGGGATTACACCTTTAACACCCACCATCCATCAACCATCCCCTGCACCCTGCAGCCTGCTACCAACTACCCTCAGCCACATGCAGGGACTCCACCTTTAACACCCACCATCCATCAACCATCCCCTGCACCCTGCAGCCTGCTACCCACTACCCTCAGCCACATGCAGGGACTTCACCTTTAACACCCACCATCCATCAACCCCTGCACCCTGCAGCCTGCTACCCACTACCCTCAGCCACATGCAGGGATTACACCTTTAACACCCACCATCCATCAACCCCTGCACCCTGCAGCCTGCTACCCTCTACCCTCAGCCACATGCAGGGACTACACCTTTAACACCCACCATCCATCAACCATCCCCTGCACCCTGCAGCCTGCTACCCACTACCCTCAGCCACATGCAGGGATTACACCTTTAACACCCACCATCCATCAACCATCCCCTGCACCCTGCAGCCTGCTACCCACTACCCTCAGCCACATGCAGGGATTACACCTTTAACACCCACCATCCATCAACCCCTGCACCCTGCAGCCTGCTACCCACTACCCTCAGCCACATGCAGGGACTACACCTTTAACACCCACCATCCATCAACCTGCCCCTTCACCCTGCAGCCTGCTACCCACTACCCTCAGCCACATGCAGGGACTCCACCTTTAACACCCACCATCCATCAACCATCCCCTGCACCCTGCAGCCTGCTACCCACTACCCTCAGCCACATGCAGGGACTCCACCTTTAACACCCACCATCCATCAACCATCCCCTGCACCCTGCAGCCTGCTACCCACTACCCTCAGCCACATGCAGGGATTACACCTTTAACACCCACCATCCATCAACCATCCCCTGCACCCTGCAGCCTGCTACCCACTACCCTCAGCCACATGCAGGGACTTCACCTTTAACACCCACCATCCATCAACCCCTGCACCCTGCAGCCTGCTACCCACTACCCTCAGCCACATGCAGGGATTACACCTTTAACACCCACCATCCATCAACCCCTGCACCCTGCAGCCTGCTACCCTCTACCCTCAGCCACATGCAGGGACTACACCTTTAACACCCACCATCCATCAACCATCCCCTGCACCCTGCAGCCTGCTACCCACTACCCTCAGCCACATGCAGGGATTACACCTTTAACACCCACCATCCATCAACCATCCCCTGCACCCTGCAGCCTGCTACCCACTACCCTCAGCCACATGCAGGGATTACACCTTTAACACCCACCATCCATCAACCCCTGCACCCTGCAGCCTGCTACCCACTACCCTCAGCCACATGCAGGGACTACACCTTTAACACCCACCATCCATCAACCTGCCCCTTCACCCTGCAGCCTGCTACCCACTACCCTCAGCCACATGCAGGGACTCCACCTTTAACACCCACCATCCATCAACCATCCCCTGCACCCTGCAGCCTGCTACCCACTACCCTCAGCCACATGCAGGGACTCCACCTTTAACACCCACCATCCATCAACCATCCCCTGCACCCTGCAGCCTGCTACCCACTACCCTCAGCCACATGCAGGGATTACACCTTTAACACCCACCATCCATCAACCATCCCCTGCACCCTGCAGCCTGCTACCCACTACCCTCAGCCACATGCAGGGACTACACCTTTAACACCCACCATCCATCAACCATCCCCTGCACCCTGCAGCCTGCTACCCACTACCCTCAGCCACATGCAGGGACTACACCTTTAACACCCACCATCCATCAACCCCTGCACCCTGCAGCCTGCTACCCACTACCCTCAGCCACATGCAGGGATTACACCTTTAACACCCACCATCCATCAACCCCTGCACCCTGCAGCCTGCTACCCTCTACCCTCAGCCACATGCAGGGACTACACCTTTAACACCCACCATCCATCAACCCCTGCACCCTGCAGCCTGCTACCCTCTACCCTCAGCCACATGCAGGGATTACACCTTTAACACCCACCATCCATCAACCCCTGCACCCTGCAGCCTGCTACCCACTACCCTCAGCCACATGCAGGGACTTCACCTTTAACACCCACCATCCATCAACCCCTGCACCCTGCAGCCTGCTACCCACTACCCTCAGCCACATGCAGGGATTACACCTTTAACACCCACCATCCATCAACCCCTGCACCCTGCAGCCTGCTACCCTCTACCCTCAGCCACATGCAGGGACTACACCTTTAACACCCACCATCCATCAACCATCCCCTGCACCCTGCAGCCTGCTACCCACTACCCTCAGCCACATGCAGGGATTACACCTTTAACACCCACCATCCATCAACCATCCCCTGCACCCTGCAGCCTGCTACCCACTACCCTCAGCCATATGCAGGGACTACACCTTTAACACCCACCATCCATCAACCATCCCCTGCACCCTGCAGCCTGCTACCCACTACCCTCAGCCACATGCAGGGATTACACCTTTAACACCCACCATCAACCATCCCCTGCACCCTGCAGCCTGCTACCCACTACCCTCAGCCACATGCAGGGACTCCACCTTTAACACCCACCATCCATCAACCATCCCCTGCACCCTGCACCCTGCTACCCACTACCCTCAGCCACATGCAGGGACTTCACCTTTAACACCCACCATCCATCAACCCCTGCACCCTGCAGCCTGCTACCCACTACCCTCAGCCACATGCAGGGATTACACCTTTAACACCCACCATCCATCAACCTGCCCCTGCACCCTGCAGCCTGCTACCCACTACCCTCAGCCACATGCAGGGATTACACCTTTAACACCCACCATCCATCAACCCCTGCACCCTGCAGCCTGCTACCCACTACCCTCAGCCACATGCAGGGATTACACCTTTAACACCCACCATCCATCAACCCCTGCACCCTTCAGCCTGCTACCCACTACCCTCAGCCACATGCAGGGATTACACCTTTAACACCCACCATCCATCAACCTACCCCTGCACCCTGCAGCCTGCTACCCACTACCCTCAGCCACATGCAGGGATTACACCTTTAACACCCACCATCCATCAACCCCTGCACCCTGCAGCCTGCTACCCACTACCCTCAGCCACATGCAGGGATTACACCTTTAACACCCACCATCCATCAACCCCTGCACCCTGCTACCCACTACCCTCAGCCACATGCAGGGACTACACCTTTAACACCCACCATCCATCAACCATCCCCTGCACCCTGCAGCCTGCTACCCACTACCCTCAGCCACATGCAGGGATTACACCTTTAACACCCACCATCCATCAACCTGCCCCTTCACCCTGCAGCCTGCTACCCACTACCCTCAGCCACATGCAGGGACTCCACCTTTAACACCCACCATCCATCAACCATCCCCTGCACCCTGCAGCCTGCTACCCACTACCCTCAGCCACCTGCAGGGACTCCACCTTTAACACCCACCATCCATCAACCATCCCCTGCACCCTGCAGCCTGCTACCCACTACCCTCAGCCACATGCAGGGATTACACCTTTAACACCCACCATCCATCAACCATCCCCTGCACCCTGCAGCCTGCTACCCACTACCCTCAGCCACATGCAGGGATTACACCTTTAACACCCACCATCAACCATCCCCTGCACCCTGCAGCCTGCTACCCACTACCCTCAGCCACATGCAGGGACTCCACCTTTAACACCCACCATCCATCAACCATCCCCTGCACCCTGCACCCTGCTACCCACTACCCTCAGCCACATGCAGGGACTTCACCTTTAACACCCACCATCCATCAACCCCTGCACCCTGCAGCCTGCTACCCACTACCCTCAGCCACATGCAGGGATTACACCTTTAACACCCACCATCCATCAACCCCTGCACCCTGCAGCCTGCTACCCACTACCCTCAGCCACATGCAGGGATTACACCTTTAACACCCACCATCCATCAACCCCTGCACCCTTCAGCCTGCTACCCACTACCCTCAGCCACATGCAGGGACTACACCTTTAACACCCACCATCCATCAACCATCCCCTGCACCCTGAAGCCTGCTACCCACTACCCTCAGCCACATGCAGGGATTACACCTTTAACACCCACCATCCATCAACCATCCCCTGCACCCTGCAGCCTGCTACCCACTACCCTCAGCCACATGCAGGGACTACACCTTTAACACCCACCATCCATCAACCATCCCCTGCACCCTGCAGCCTGCTACCCACTACCCTCAGCCACATGCAGGGACTACACCTTTAACACCCACCATCCATCAACCATCCCCTGCACCCTGCAGCCTGCTACCCACTACCCTCAGCCACATGCAGGGATTACACCTTTAACACCCACCATCCATCAACCATCCCCTGCACCCTGCAGCCTGCTACCCACTACCCTCAGCCACATGCAGGGATTACACCTTTAACACCCACCATCAACCATCCCCTGCACCCTGCAGCCTGCTACCCACTACCCTCAGCCACATGCAGGGACTACACCTTTAACACCCACCATCCATCAACCCCTGCACCCTGCAGCCTGCTACCCTCTACCCTCAGCCACATGCAGGGATTACACCTTTAACACCCACCATCCATCAACCTACCCCTGCACCCTGCAGCCTGCTACCCACTACCCTCAGCCACATGCAGGGACTACACCTTTAACACCCACCATCCATCAACCATCCCCTGCACCCTGCAGCCTGCTACCCACTACCCTCAGCCACATGCAGGGACTCCACCTTTAACACCCACCATCCATCAACCCCTGCACCCTGCAGCCTGCTACCCACTACCCTCAGCCACATGCAGGGATTACACCTTTAACACCCACCATCCATCAACCTACCCCTGCACCCTGCTACCCATTACCCTCAGCCACATGCAGGGATTACACCTTTAACACCCACCATCCATCAACCATCCCCTGCACCCTGCAGCCTGCTACCCACTACCCTCAGCCACATGCAGGGACTCCACCTTTAACACCCACCATCCATCAACCTGCCCCTGCAGCCTGCAGCCTGCTACCCACTACCCTCAGCCACATGCAGGGACTCCACCTTTAACACCCACCATCCATCAACCATCCCCTGCACCCTGCAGCCTGCTACCCACTACCCTCAGCCACATGCAGGGACTACACCTTTAACACCCACCATCCATCAACCATCCCCTGCACCCTGCAGCCTGCTACCCACTACCCTCAGCCACCTGCAGGGACTACACCTTTAACACCCACCATCCATCAACCATCCCCTGCACCCTGCAGCCTGCTACCCACTACCCTCAGCCACATGCAGGGATTACACCTTTAACACCCACCATCCATCAACCATCCCCTGCACCCTGCACCCTGCTACCCACTACCCTCAGCCACATGCAGGGATTACACCTTTAACACCCACCATCCATCAACCTGCCCCTGCACCCTGCAGCCTGCTACCCACTACCCTCAGCCACATGCAGGGACTACACCTTTAACACCCACCATCCATCAACCCCTGCACCCTGCAGCCTGCTACCCACTACCCTCAGCCACATGCAGGGACTACACCTTTAACACCCACCATCCATCAACCCCTGCACCCTGCAGCCTGCTACCCACTACCCTCAGCCACATGCAGGGATTACACCTTTAACACCCACCATCCATCAACCATCCCCTGCACCCTGCAGCCTGCAGCCTGCACCCACTACCCTCAGCCACATGCAGGGATTACACCTTTAACACCCACCTTCCATCAACCATCCCCTGCACCCTGCAGCCTGCTACCCACTACCCTCAGCCACATGCAGGGATTACACCTTTAACACCAACCATCCATCAACCCCTGCACCCTGCAGCCTGCTACTCACTACCCTCAGCCACATGCAGGGATTACACCTTTAACACCCACCATCCATCAACCATCCCCTGCACCCTGCAGCCTGCTACCCACTACCCTCAGCCACATGCAGGGATTACACCTTTAACACCAACCATCCATCAACCCCTGCACCCTGCAGCCTGCTACTCACTACCCTCAGCCACATGCAGGGATTACACCTTTAACACCCACCATCCATCAACCATCCCCTGCACCCTGCAGCCTGCTACCCACTACCCTCAGCCACATGCAGGGATTACACCTTCAACACCCACCATCCATCAACCCATGCACCCTGCAGCCTGCTACTCACTACCCTCAGCCACATGCAGGGACTACACCTTTAACACCCACCATCCATCAACCCCTGCACCCTGCAGCCTGCTACCCACTACCCTCAGCCACATGCAGGGATTACACCTTTAACACCCACCATCCATCAACCTGCCCCTTCACCCTGCAGCCTGCTACCCACTACCCTCAGCCACATGCAGGGACTCCACCTTTAACACCCACCATCCATCAACCATCCCCTGCACCCTGCAGCCTGCTACCCACTACCCTCAGCCACATGCAGGGACTCCACCTTTAACACCCACCATCCATCAACCATCCCCTGCACCCTGCAGCCTGCTACCCACTACCCTCAGCCACATGCAGGGATTACACCTTTAACACCCACCATCCATCAACCATCCCCTGCACCCTGCAGCCTGCTACCCACTACCCTCAGCCACATGCAGGGACTTCACCTTTAACACCCACCATCCATCAACCCCTGCACCCTGCAGCCTGCTACCCACTACCCTCAGCCACATGCAGGGATTACACCTTTAACACCCACCATCCATCAACCCCTGCACCCTGCAGCCTGCTACCCTCTACCCTCAGCCACATGCAGGGACTACACCTTTAACACCCACCATCCATCAACCATCCCCTGCACCCTGCAGCCTGCTACCCACTACCCTCAGCCACATGCAGGGATTACACCTTTAACACCCACCATCCATCAACCATCCCCTGCACCCTGCAGCCTGCTACCCACTACCCTCAGCCACATGCAGGGATTACACCTTTAACACCCACCATCCATCAACCTGCCCCTGCACCCTGCAGCCTGCTACCCACTACCCTCAGCCACATGCAGGGACTACACCTTTAACACCCACCATCCATCAACCCCTGCACCCTGCAGCCTGCTACCCACTACCCTCAGCCACATGCAGGGACTACACCTTTAACACCCACCATCCATCAACCATCCCCTGCACGCTGCAGCCTGCTACCCACTACCCTCAGCCACATGCAGGGACTACACCTTTAACACCCACCATCCATCAACCATCCCCTGCACCCTGCAGCCTGCTACCCACTACCCTCAGCCACATGCAGGGACTCCACCTTTAACACCCACCATCCATCAACCATCCCCTTCACCCTGCAGCCTGCTACCCACTACCCTCAGCCACAGGCAGGGACTCCACCTTTAACACCCACCATCCATCAACCCCTGCACCCTGCAGCCTGCTACCCACTACCCTCAGCCACATGCAGGGATTACACCTTTAACACCCACCATCCATCAACCATCCCCTGCACCCTGCAGCCTGCTACCAACTACCCTCAGCCACATGCAGGGACTCCACCTTTAACACCCACCATCCATCAACCATCCCCTGCACCCTGCAGCCTGCTACCCACTACCCTCAGCCACATGCAGGGATTACACCTTTAACACCCACCATCCATCAACCATCCCCTGCACCCTGCAGCCTGCTACCCACTACCCTCAGCCACATGCAGGGACTTCACCTTTAACACCCACCATCCATCAACCCCTGCACCCTGCAGCCTGCTACCCACTACCCTCAGCCACATGCAGGGATTACACCTTTAACACCCACCATCCATCAACCTGCCCCTTCACCCTGCAGCCTGCTACCCACTACCCTCAGCCACATGCAGGGACTACACCTTTAACACCCACCATCCATCAACCCCTGCACCCTGCAGCCTGCTACCCACTACCCTCAGCCACATGCAGGGATTACACCTTTAACACCCACCATCCATCAACCATCCCCTGCACCCTGCAGCCTGCTACCCACTACCCTAAGCCACATGCAGGGACTCCACCTTTAACACCCACCATCCATCAACCATCCCCTGCACCCTGCAGCCTGCTACCCACTACCCTCAGCCACATGCAGGGATTACACCTTTAACACCCACCATCCATCAACCCCTGCACCCTGCAGCCTGCTACCCACTACCCTCAGCCACATGCAGGGATTACACCTTTAACACCCACCATCCATCAACCATCCCCTGCACCCTGCAGCCTGCTACCCACTACCCTCAGCCACATGCAGGGATTACACCTTTAACACCCACCATCCATCAACCTGCCCCTTCACCCTGCAGCCTGCTACCCACTACCCTCAGCCACATGCAGGGACTCCACCTTTAACACCCACCATCCATCAACCATCCCCTTCACCCTGCAGCCTGCTACCCACTACCCTCAGCCACATGCAGGGACTACACCTTTAACACCCACCATCCATCAACCCCTGCACCCTGCAGCCTGCTACCCACTACCCTCAGCCACATGCAGGGATTACACCTTTAACACCCACCATCCATCAACCATCCCCTGCACCCTGCAGCCTGCTACCAACTACCCTCAGCCACATGCAGGGACTCCACCTTTAACACCCACCATCCATCAACCATCCCCTGCACCCTGCAGCCTGCTACCCACTACCCTCAGCCACATGCAGGGATTACACCTTTAACACCCACCATCCATCAACCATCCCCTGCACCCTGCAGCCTGCTACCCACTACCCTCAGCCACATGCAGGGACTTCACCTTTAACACCCACCATCCATCAACCCCTGCACCCTGCAGCCTGCTACCCACTACCCTCAGCCACATGCAGGGATTACACCTTTAACACCCACCATCCATCAACCCCTGCACCCTGCAGCCTGCTACCCTCTACCCTCAGCCACATGCAGGGACTACACCTTTAACACCCACCATCCATCAACCATCCCCTGCACCCTGCAGCCTGCTACCCACTACCCTCAGCCACATGCAGGGATTACACCTTTAACACCCACCATCCATCAACCATCCCCTGCACCCTGCAGCCTGCTACCCACTACCCTCAGCCACATGCAGGGATTACACCTTTAACACCCACCATCCATCAACCCCTGCACCCTGCAGCCTGCTACCCACTACCCTCAGCCACATGCAGGGACTACACCTTTAACACCCACCATCCATCAACCATCCCCTGCACCCTGCAGCCTGCTACCCACTACCCTCAGCCACATGCAGGGATTACACCTTTAACACCCACCATCCATCAACCTGCCCCTGCACCCTGCAGCCTGCTACCCACTACCCTCAGCCACATGCAGGGACTACACCTTTAACACCCACCATCCATCAACCCCTGCACCCTGCAGCCTGCTACCCACTACCCTCAGCCACATGCAGGGACTACACCTTTAACACCCACCATCCATCAACCATCCCCTGCACGCTGCAGCCTGCTACCCACTACCCTCAGCCACATGCAGGGACTACACCTTTAACACCCACCATCCATCAACCATCCCCTGCACCCTGCAGCCTGCTACCCACTACCCTCAGCCACATGCAGGGACTCCACCTTTAACACCCACCATCCATCAACCATCCCCTTCACCCTGCAGCCTGCTACCCACTACCCTCAGCCACAGGCAGGGACTCCACCTTTAACACCCACCATCCATCAACCCCTGCACCCTGCAGCCTGCTACCCACTACCCTCAGCCACATGCAGGGATTACACCTTTAACACCCACCATCCATCAACCATCCCCTGCACCCTGCAGCCTGCTACCAACTACCCTCAGCCACATGCAGGGACTCCACCTTTAACACCCACCATCCATCAACCATCCCCTGCACCCTGCAGCCTGCTACCCACTACCCTCAGCCACATGCAGGGATTACACCTTTAACACCCACCATCCATCAACCATCCCCTGCACCCTGCAGCCTGCTACCCACTACCCTCAGCCACATGCAGGGACTTCACCTTTAACACCCACCATCCATCAACCTGCCCCTTCACCCTGCAGCCTGCTACCCACTACCCTCAGCCACATGCAGGGACTCCACCTTTAACACCCACCATCCATCAACCATCCCCTGCACCCTGCAGCCTGCTACCCACTACCCTCAGCCACCTGCAGGGACTCCACCTTTAACACCCACCATCCATCAACCATCCCCTGCACCCTGCAGCCTGCTACCCACTACCCTCAGCCACATGCAGGGATTACACCTTTAACACCCACCATCCATCAACCATCCCCTGCACCCTGCAGCCTGCTACCCACTACCCTCAGCCACATGCAGGGATTACACCTTTAACACCCACCATCAACCATCCCCTGCACCCTGCAGCCTGCTACCCACTACCCTCAGCCACATGCAGGGACTCCACCTTTAACACCCACCATCCATCAACCATCCCCTGCACCCTGCACCCTGCTACCCACTACCCTCAGCCACATGCAGGGACTTCACCTTTAACACCCACCATCCATCAACCCCTGCACCCTGCAGCCTGCTACCCACTACCCTCAGCCACATGCAGGGATTACACCTTTAACACCCACCATCCATCAACCCCTGCACCCTGCAGCCTGCTACCCACTACCCTCAGCCACATGCAGGGATTACACCTTTAACACCCACCATCCATCAACCCCTGCACCCTTCAGCCTGCTACCCACTACCCTCAGCCACATGCAGGGACTACACCTTTAACACCCACCATCCATCAACCATCCCCTGCACCCTGAAGCCTGCTACCCACTACCCTCAGCCACATGCAGGGATTACACCTTTAACACCCACCATCCATCAACCATCCCCTGCACCCTGCAGCCTGCTACCCACTACCCTCAGCCACATGCAGGGACTACACCTTTAACACCCACCATCCATCAACCATCCCCTGCACCCTGCAGCCTGCTACCCACTACCCTCAGCCACATGCAGGGACTACACCTTTAACACCCACCATCCATCAACCATCCCCTGCACCCTGCAGCCTGCTACCCACTACCCTCAGCCACATGCAGGGATTACACCTTTAACACCCACCATCCATCAACCATCCCCTGCACCCTGCAGCCTGCTACCCACTACCCTCAGCCACATGCAGGGATTACACCTTTAACACCCACCATCAACCATCCCCTGCACCCTGCAGCCTGCTACCCACTACCCTCAGCCACATGCAGGGATTACACCTTTAACACCCACCATCAACCATCCCCTGCACCCTGCAGCCTGCTACCCACTACCCTCAGCCACATGCAGGGACTACACCTTTAACACCCACCATCCATCAACCCCTGCACCCTGCAGCCTGCTACCCTCTACCCTCAGCCACATGCAGGGATTACACCTTTAACACCCACCATCCATCAACCTACCCCTGCACCCTGCAGCCTGCTACCCACTACCCTCAGCCACATGCAGGGACTACACCTTTAACACCCACCATCCATCAACCATCCCCTGCACCCTGCAGCCTGCTACCCACTACCCTCAGCCACATGCAGGGACTCCACCTTTAACACCCACCATCCATCAACCCCTGCACCCTGCAGCCTGCTACCCACTACCCTCAGCCACATGCAGGGATTACACCTTTAACACCCACCATCCATCAACCTACCCCTGCACCCTGCTACCCATTACCCTCAGCCACATGCAGGGATTACACCTTTAACACCCACCATCCATCAACCATCCCCTGCACCCTGCAGCCTGCTACCCACTACCCTCAGCCACATGCAGGGACTCCACCTTTAACACCCACCATCCATCAACCTGCCCCTGCAGCCTGCAGCCTGCTACCCACTACCCTCAGCCACATGCAGGGACTCCACCTTTAACACCCACCATCCATCAACCATCCCCTGCACCCTGCAGCCTGCTACCCACTACCCTCAGCCACATGCAGGGACTACACCTTTAACACCCACCATCCATCAACCATCCCCTGCACCCTGCAGCCTGCTACCCACTACCCTCAGCCACCTGCAGGGACTACACCTTTAACACCCACCATCCATCAACCATCCCCTGCACCCTGCAGCCTGCTACCCACTACCCTCAGCCACATGCAGGGATTACACCTTTAACACCCACCATCCATCAACCATCCCCTGCACCCTGCACCCTGCTACCCACTACCCTCAGCCACATGCAGGGATTACACCTTTAACACCCACCATCCATCAACCTGCCCCTGCACCCTGCAGCCTGCTACCCACTACCCTCAGCCACATGCAGGGACTACACCTTTAACACCCACCATCCATCAACCCCTGCACCCTGCAGCCTGCTACCCACTACCCTCAGCCACATGCAGGGACTACACCTTTAACACCCACCATCCATCAACCCCTGCACCCTGCAGCCTGCTACCCACTACCCTCAGCCACATGCAGGGATTACACCTTTAACACCCACCATCCATCAACCATCCCCTGCACCCTGCAGCCTGCAGCCTGCACCCACTACCCTCAGCCACATGCAGGGATTACACCTTTAACACCCACCTTCCATCAACCATCCCCTGCACCCTGCAGCCTGCTACCCACTACCCTCAGCCACATGCAGGGATTACACCTTTAACACCAACCATCCATCAACCCCTGCACCCTGCAGCCTGCTACTCACTACCCTCAGCCACATGCAGGGATTACACCTTTAACACCCACCATCCATCAACCATCCCCTGCACCCTGCAGCCTGCTACCCACTACCCTCAGCCACATGCAGGGATTACACCTTTAACACCAACCATCCATCAACCCCTGCACCCTGCAGCCTGCTACTCACTACCCTCAGCCACATGCAGGGATTACACCTTTAACACCCACCATCCATCAACCATCCCCTGCACCCTGCAGCCTGCTACCCACTACCCTCAGCCACATGCAGGGATTACACCTTCAACACCCACCATCCATCAACCCATGCACCCTGCAGCCTGCTACTCACTACCCTCAGCCACATGCAGGGACTACACCTTTAACACCCACCATCCATCAACCCCTGCACCCTGCAGCCTGCTACCCACTACCCTCAGCCACATGCAGGGATTACACCTTTAACACCCACCATCCATCAACCTGCCCCTTCACCCTGCAGCCTGCTACCCACTACCCTCAGCCACATGCAGGGACTCCACCTTTAACACCCACCATCCATCAACCATCCCCTGCACCCTGCAGCCTGCTACCCACTACCCTCAGCCACATGCAGGGACTCCACCTTTAACACCCACCATCCATCAACCATCCCCTGCACCCTGCAGCCTGCTACCCACTACCCTCAGCCACATGCAGGGATTACACCTTTAACACCCACCATCCATCAACCATCCCCTGCACCCTGCAGCCTGCTACCCACTACCCTCAGCCACATGCAGGGACTTCACCTTTAACACCCACCATCCATCAACCCCTGCACCCTGCAGCCTGCTACCCACTACCCTCAGCCACATGCAGGGATTACACCTTTAACACCCACCATCCATCAACCCCTGCACCCTGCAGCCTGCTACCCTCTACCCTCAGCCACATGCAGGGACTACACCTTTAACACCCACCATCCATCAACCATCCCCTGCACCCTGCAGCCTGCTACCCACTACCCTCAGCCACATGCAGGGATTACACCTTTAACACCCACCATCCATCAACCATCCCCTGCACCCTGCAGCCTGCTACCCACTACCCTCAGCCACATGCAGGGATTACACCTTTAACACCCACCATCCATCAACCTGCCCCTGCACCCTGCAGCCTGCTACCCACTACCCTCAGCCACATGCAGGGACTACACCTTTAACACCCACCATCCATCAACCCCTGCACCCTGCAGCCTGCTACCCACTACCCTCAGCCACATGCAGGGACTACACCTTTAACACCCACCATCCATCAACCATCCCCTGCACGCTGCAGCCTGCTACCCACTACCCTCAGCCACATGCAGGGACTACACCTTTAACACCCACCATCCATCAACCATCCCCTGCACCCTGCAGCCTGCTACCCACTACCCTCAGCCACATGCAGGGACTCCACCTTTAACACCCACCATCCATCAACCATCCCCTTCACCCTGCAGCCTGCTACCCACTACCCTCAGCCACAGGCAGGGACTCCACCTTTAACACCCACCATCCATCAACCCCTGCACCCTGCAGCCTGCTACCCACTACCCTCAGCCACATGCAGGGATTACACCTTTAACACCCACCATCCATCAACCATCCCCTGCACCCTGCAGCCTGCTACCAACTACCCTCAGCCACATGCAGGGACTCCACCTTTAACACCCACCATCCATCAACCATCCCCTGCACCCTGCAGCCTGCTACCCACTACCCTCAGCCACATGCAGGGATTACACCTTTAACACCCACCATCCATCAACCATCCCCTGCACCCTGCAGCCTGCTACCCACTACCCTCAGCCACATGCAGGGACTTCACCTTTAACACCCACCATCCATCAACCCCTGCACCCTGCAGCCTGCTACCCACTACCCTCAGCCACATGCAGGGATTACACCTTTAACACCCACCATCCATCAACCTGCCCCTTCACCCTGCAGCCTGCTACCCACTACCCTCAGCCACATGCAGGGACTACACCTTTAACACCCACCATCCATCAACCCCTGCACCCTGCAGCCTGCTACCCACTACCCTCAGCCACATGCAGGGATTACACCTTTAACACCCACCATCCATCAACCATCCCCTGCACCCTGCAGCCTGCTACCCACTACCCTAAGCCACATGCAGGGACTCCACCTTTAACACCCACCATCCATCAACCATCCCCTGCACCCTGCAGCCTGCTACCCACTACCCTCAGCCACATGCAGGGATTACACCTTTAACACCCACCATCCATCAACCCCTGCACCCTGCAGCCTGCTACCCACTACCCTCAGCCACATGCAGGGATTACACCTTTAACACCCACCATCCATCAACCATCCCCTGCACCCTGCAGCCTGCTACCCACTACCCTCAGCCACATGCAGGGATTACACCTTTAACACCCACCATCCATCAACCTGCCCCTTCACCCTGCAGCCTGCTACCCACTACCCTCAGCCACATGCAGGGACTCCACCTTTAACACCCACCATCCATCAACCATCCCCTTCACCCTGCAGCCTGCTACCCACTACCCTCAGCCACATGCAGGGACTCCACCTTTAACACCCACCATCCATCAACCCCTGCACCCTGCAGCCTGCTACCCACTACCCTCAGCCACATGCAGGGATTACACCTTTAACACCCACCATCCATCAACCATCCCCTGCACCCTGCAGCCTGCTACCAACTACCCTCAGCCACATGCAGGGACTCCACCTTTAACACCCACCATCCATCAACCATCCCCTGCACCCTGCAGCCTGCTACCCACTACCCTCAGCCACATGCAGGGATTACACCTTTAACACCCACCATCCATCAACCATCCCCTGCACCCTGCAGCCTGCTACCCACTACCCTCAGCCACATGCAGGGACTTCACCTTTAACACCCACCATCCATCAACCCCTGCACCCTGCAGCCTGCTACCCACTACCCTCAGCCACATGCAGGGATTACACCTTTAACACCCACCATCCATCAACCCCTGCACCCTGCAGCCTGCTACCCTCTACCCTCAGCCACATGCAGGGACTACACCTTTAACACCCACCATCCATCAACCATCCCCTGCACCCTGCAGCCTGCTACCCACTACCCTCAGCCACATGCAGGGATTACACCTTTAACACCCACCATCCATCAACCATCCCCTGCACCCTGCAGCCTGCTACCCACTACCCTCAGCCACATGCAGGGATTACACCTTTAACACCCACCATCCATCAACCCCTGCACCCTGCAGCCTGCTACCCACTACCCTCAGCCACATGCAGGGACTACACCTTTAACACCCACCATCCATCAACCATCCCCTGCACCCTGCAGCCTGCTACCCACTACCCTCAGCCACATGCAGGGATTACACCTTTAACACCCACCATCCATCAACCTGCCCCTGCACCCTGCAGCCTGCTACCCACTACCCTCAGCCACATGCAGGGACTACACCTTTAACACCCACCATCCATCAACCCCTGCACCCTGCAGCCTGCTACCCACTACCCTCAGCCACATGCAGGGACTACACCTTTAACACCCACCATCCATCAACCATCCCCTGCACGCTGCAGCCTGCTACCCACTACCCTCAGCCACATGCAGGGACTACACCTTTAACACCCACCATCCATCAACCATCCCCTGCACCCTGCAGCCTGCTACCCACTACCCTCAGCCACATGCAGGGACTCCACCTTTAACACCCACCATCCATCAACCATCCCCTTCACCCTGCAGCCTGCTACCCACTACCCTCAGCCACAGGCAGGGACTCCACCTTTAACACCCACCATCCATCAACCCCTGCACCCTGCAGCCTGCTACCCACTACCCTCAGCCACATGCAGGGATTACACCTTTAACACCCACCATCCATCAACCATCCCCTGCACCCTGCAGCCTGCTACCAACTACCCTCAGCCACATGCAGGGACTCCACCTTTAACACCCACCATCCATCAACCATCCCCTGCACCCTGCAGCCTGCTACCCACTACCCTCAGCCACATGCAGGGATTACACCTTTAACACCCACCATCCATCAACCATCCCCTGCACCCTGCAGCCTGCTACCCACTACCCTCAGCCACATGCAGGGACTTCACCTTTAACACCCACCATCCATCAACCCCTGCACCCTGCAGCCTGCTACCCACTACCCTCAGCCACATGCAGGGATTACACCTTTAACACCCACCATCCATCAACCTGCCCCTTCACCCTGCAGCCTGCTACCCACTACCCTCAGCCACATGCAGGGACTACACCTTTAACACCCACCATCCATCAACCCCTGCACCCTGCAGCCTGCTACCCACTACCCTCAGCCACATGCAGGGATTACACCTTTAACACCCACCATCCATCAACCATCCCCTGCACCCTGCAGCCTGCTACCCACTACCCTAAGCCACATGCAGGGACTCCACCTTTAACACCCACCATCCATCAACCATCCCCTGCACCCTGCAGCCTGCTACCCACTACCCTCAGCCACATGCAGGGATTACACCTTTAACACCCACCATCCATCAACCCCTGCACCCTGCAGCCTGCTACCCACTACCCTCAGCCACATGCAGGGATTACACCTTTAACACCCACCATCCATCAACCATCCCCTGCACCCTGCAGCCTGCTACCCACTACCCTCAGCCACATGCAGGGATTACACCTTTAACACCCACCATCCATCAACCTGCCCCTTCACCCTGCAGCCTGCTACCCACTACCCTCAGCCACATGCAGGGACTCCACCTTTAACACCCACCATCCATCAACCATCCCCTTCACCCTGCAGCCTGCTACCCACTACCCTCAGCCACATGCAGGGACTCCACCTTTAACACCCACCATCCATCAACCCCTGCACCCTGCAGCCTGCTACCCACTACCCTCAGCCACATGCAGGGATTACACCTTTAACACCCACCATCCATCAACCATCCCCTGCACCCTGCAGCCTGCTACCAACTACCCTCAGCCACATGCAGGGACTCCACCTTTAACACCCACCATCCATCAACCATCCCCTGCACCCTGCAGCCTGCTACCCACTACCCTCAGCCACATGCAGGGATTACACCTTTAACACCCACCATCCATCAACCATCCCCTGCACCCTGCAGCCTGCTACCCACTACCCTCAGCCACATGCAGGGACTTCACCTTTAACACCCACCATCCATCAACCCCTGCACCCTGCAGCCTGCTACCCACTACCCTCAGCCACATGCAGGGATTACACCTTTAACACCCACCATCCATCAACCCCTGCACCCTGCAGCCTGCTACCCTCTACCCTCAGCCACATGCAGGGACTACACCTTTAACACCCACCATCCATCAACCATCCCCTGCACCCTGCAGCCTGCTACCCACTACCCTCAGCCACATGCAGGGATTACACCTTTAACACCCACCATCCATCAACCATCCCCTGCACCCTGCAGCCTGCTACCCACTACCCTCAGCCACATGCAGGGATTACACCTTTAACACCCACCATCCATCAACCCCTGCACCCTGCAGCCTGCTACCCACTACCCTCAGCCACATGCAGGGACTACACCTTTAACACCCACCATCCATCAACCTGCCCCTTCACCCTGCAGCCTGCTACCCACTACCCTCAGCCACATGCAGGGACTCCACCTTTAACACCCACCATCCATCAACCATCCCCTGCACCCTGCAGCCTGCTACCCACTACCCTCAGCCACATGCAGGGACTCCACCTTTAACACCCACCATCCATCAACCATCCCCTGCACCCTGCAGCCTGCTACCCACTACCCTCAGCCACATGCAGGGATTACACCTTTAACACCCACCATCCATCAACCATCCCCTGCACCCTGCAGCCTGCTACCCACTACCCTCAGCCACATGCAGGGACTTCACCTTTAACACCCACCATCCATCAACCCCTGCACCCTGCAGCCTGCTACCCACTACCCTCAGCCACATGCAGGGATTACACCTTTAACACCCACCATCCATCAACCCCTGCACCCTGCAGCCTGCTACCCTCTACCCTCAGCCACATGCAGGGACTACACCTTTAACACCCACCATCCATCAACCATCCCCTGCACCCTGCAGCCTGCTACCCACTACCCTCAGCCACATGCAGGGATTACACCTTTAACACCCACCATCCATCAACCATCCCCTGCACCCTGCAGCCTGCTACCCACTACCCTCAGCCACATGCAGGGATTACACCTTTAACACCCACCATCCATCAACCCCTGCACCCTGCAGCCTGCTACCCACTACCCTCAGCCACATGCAGGGACTACACCTTTAACACCCACCATCCATCAACCTGCCCCTTCACCCTGCAGCCTGCTACCCACTACCCTCAGCCACATGCAGGGACTCCACCTTTAACACCCACCATCCATCAACCATCCCCTGCACCCTGCAGCCTGCTACCAACTACCCTCAGCCACATGCAGGGACTCCACCTTTAACACCCACCATCCATCAACCATCCCCTGCACCCTGCAGCCTGCTACCCACTACCCTCAGCCACATGCAGGGATTACACCTTTAACACCCACCATCCATCAACCATCCCCTGCACCCTGCAGCCTGCTACCCACTACCCTCAGCCACATGCAGGGACTCCACCTTTAACACCCACCATCCATCAACCATCCCCTGCACCCTGCAGCCTGCTACCCACTACCCTCAGCCACATGCAGGGACTACACCTTTAACACCCACCATCCATCAACCCCTGCACCCTGCAGCCTGCTACCCACTACCCTCAGCCACATGCAGGGATTACACCTTTAACACCCACCATCCATCAACCCCTGCACCCTGCAGCCTGCTACCCTCTACCCTCAGCCACATGCAGGGACTACACCTTTAACACCCACCATCCATCAACCCCTGCACCCTGCAGCCTGCTACCCTCTACCCTCAGCCACATGCAGGGATTACACCTTTAACACCCACCATCCATCAACCCCTGCACCCTGCAGCCTGCTACCCACTACCCTCAGCCACATGCAGGGACTTCACCTTTAACACCCACCATCCATCAACCCCTGCACCCTGCAGCCTGCTACCCACTACCCTCAGCCACATGCAGGGATTACACCTTTAACACCCACCATCCATCAACCCCTGCACCCTGCAGCCTGCTACCCTCTACCCTCAGCCACATGCAGGGACTACACCTTTAACACCCACCATCCATCAACCATCCCCTGCACCCTGCAGCCTGCTACCCACTACCCTCAGCCACATGCAGGGATTACACCTTTAACACCCACCATCCATCAACCATCCCCTGCACCCTGCAGCCTGCTACCCACTACCCTAAGCCACATGCAGGGACTCCACCTTTAACACCCACCATCCATCAACCATCCCCTGCACCCTGCAGCCTGCTACCCACTACCCTCAGCCACATGCAGGGATTACACCTTTAACACCCACCATCCATCAACCCCTGCACCCTGCAGCCTGCTACCCACTACCCTCAGCCACATGCAGGGATTACACCTTTAACACCCACCATCCATCAACCATCCCCTGCACCCTGCAGCCTGCTACCCACTACCCTCAGCCACATGCAGGGATTACACCTTTAACACCCACCATCCATCAACCTGCCCCTTCACCCTGCAGCCTGCTACCCACTACCCTCAGCCACATGCAGGGACTCCACCTTTAACACCCACCATCCATCAACCATCCCCTTCACCCTGCAGCCTGCTACCCACTACCCTCAGCCACATGCAGGGACTCCACCTTTAACACCCACCATCCATCAACCCCTGCACCCTGCAGCCTGCTACCCACTACCCTCAGCCACATGCAGGGATTACACCTTTAACACCCACCATCCATCAACCATCCCCTGCACCCTGCAGCCTGCTACCAACTACCCTCAGCCACATGCAGGGACTCCACCTTTAACACCCACCATCCATCAACCATCCCCTGCACCCTGCAGCCTGCTACCCACTACCCTCAGCCACATGCAGGGATTACACCTTTAACACCCACCATCCATCAACCATCCCCTGCACCCTGCAGCCTGCTACCCACTACCCTCAGCCACATGCAGGGACTTCACCTTTAACACCCACCATCCATCAACCCCTGCACCCTGCAGCCTGCTACCCACTACCCTCAGCCACATGCAGGGATTACACCTTTAACACCCACCATCCATCAACCCCTGCACCCTGCAGCCTGCTACCCTCTACCCTCAGCCACATGCAGGGACTACACCTTTAACACCCACCATCCATCAACCATCCCCTGCACCCTGCAGCCTGCTACCCACTACCCTCAGCCACATGCAGGGATTACACCTTTAACACCCACCATCCATCAACCATCCCCTGCACCCTGCAGCCTGCTACCCACTACCCTCAGCCACATGCAGGGATTACACCTTTAACACCCACCATCCATCAACCCCTGCACCCTGCAGCCTGCTACCCACTACCCTCAGCCACATGCAGGGACTACACCTTTAACACCCACCATCCATCAACCTGCCCCTTCACCCTGCAGCCTGCTACCCACTACCCTCAGCCACATGCAGGGACTCCACCTTTAACACCCACCATCCATCAACCATCCCCTGCACCCTGCAGCCTGCTACCCACTACCCTCAGCCACATGCAGGGACTCCACCTTTAACACCCACCATCCATCAACCATCCCCTGCACCCTGCAGCCTGCTACCCACTACCCTCAGCCACATGCAGGGATTACACCTTTAACACCCACCATCCATCAACCATCCCCTGCACCCTGCAGCCTGCTACCCACTACCCTCAGCCACATGCAGGGACTTCACCTTTAACACCCACCATCCATCAACCCCTGCACCCTGCAGCCTGCTACCCACTACCCTCAGCCACATGCAGGGATTACACCTTTAACACCCACCATCCATCAACCCCTGCACCCTGCAGCCTGCTACCCTCTACCCTCAGCCACATGCAGGGACTACACCTTTAACACCCACCATCCATCAACCATCCCCTGCACCCTGCAGCCTGCTACCCACTACCCTCAGCCACATGCAGGGATTACACCTTTAACACCCACCATCCATCAACCATCCCCTGCACCCTGCAGCCTGCTACCCACTACCCTCAGCCACATGCAGGGATTACACCTTTAACACCCACCATCCATCAACCCCTGCACCCTGCAGCCTGCTACCCACTACCCTCAGCCACATGCAGGGACTACACCTTTAACACCCACCATCCATCAACCTGCCCCTTCACCCTGCAGCCTGCTACCCACTACCCTCAGCCACATGCAGGGACTCCACCTTTAACACCCACCATCCATCAACCATCCCCTGCACCCTGCAGCCTGCTACCAACTACCCTCAGCCACATGCAGGGACTCCACCTTTAACACCCACCATCCATCAACCATCCCCTGCACCCTGCAGCCTGCTACCCACTACCCTCAGCCACATGCAGGGATTACACCTTTAACACCCACCATCCATCAACCATCCCCTGCACCCTGCAGCCTGCTACCCACTACCCTCAGCCACATGCAGGGACTCCACCTTTAACACCCACCATCCATCAACCATCCCCTGCACCCTGCAGCCTGCTACCCACTACCCTCAGCCACATGCAGGGACTACACCTTTAACACCCACCATCCATCAACCCCTGCACCCTGCAGCCTGCTACCCACTACCCTCAGCCACATGCAGGGATTACACCTTTAACACCCACCATCCATCAACCCCTGCACCCTGCAGCCTGCTACCCTCTACCCTCAGCCACATGCAGGGACTACACCTTTAACACCCACCATCCATCAACCCCTGCACCCTGCAGCCTGCTACCCTCTACCCTCAGCCACATGCAGGGATTACACCTTTAACACCCACCATCCATCAACCCCTGCACCCTGCAGCCTGCTACCCACTACCCTCAGCCACATGCAGGGACTTCACCTTTAACACCCACCATCCATCAACCCCTGCACCCTGCAGCCTGCTACCCACTACCCTCAGCCACATGCAGGGATTACACCTTTAACACCCACCATCCATCAACCCCTGCACCCTGCAGCCTGCTACCCTCTACCCTCAGCCACATGCAGGGACTACACCTTTAACACCCACCATCCATCAACCATCCCCTGCACCCTGCAGCCTGCTACCCACTACCCTCAGCCACATGCAGGGATTACACCTTTAACACCCACCATCCATCAACCATCCCCTGCACCCTGCAGCCTGCTACCCACTACCCTCAGCCATATGCAGGGACTACACCTTTAACACCCACCATCCATCAACCATCCCCTGCACCCTGCAGCCTGCTACCCACTACCCTCAGCCACATGCAGGGATTACACCTTTAACACCCACCATCAACCATCCCCTGCACCCTGCAGCCTGCTACCCACTACCCTCAGCCACATGCAGGGACTCCACCTTTAACACCCACCATCCATCAACCATCCCCTGCACCCTGCACCCTGCTACCCACTACCCTCAGCCACATGCAGGGACTTCACCTTTAACACCCACCATCCATCAACCCCTGCACCCTGCAGCCTGCTACCCACTACCCTCAGCCACATGCAGGGATTACACCTTTAACACCCACCATCCATCAACCTGCCCCTGCACCCTGCAGCCTGCTACCCACTACCCTCAGCCACATGCAGGGATTACACCTTTAACACCCACCATCCATCAACCCCTGCACCCTGCAGCCTGCTACCCACTACCCTCAGCCACATGCAGGGATTACACCTTTAACACCCACCATCCATCAACCCCTGCACCCTTCAGCCTGCTACCCACTACCCTCAGCCACATGCAGGGATTACACCTTTAACACCCACCATCCATCAACCTACCCCTGCACCCTGCAGCCTGCTACCCACTACCCTCAGCCACATGCAGGGATTACACCTTTAACACCCACCATCCATCAACCCCTGCACCCTGCAGCCTGCTACCCACTACCCTCAGCCACATGCAGGGATTACACCTTTAACACCCACCATCCATCAACCCCTGCACCCTGCTACCCACTACCCTCAGCCACATGCAGGGACTACACCTTTAACACCCACCATCCATCAACCATCCCCTGCACCCTGCAGCCTGCTACCCACTACCCTCAGCCACATGCAGGGATTACACCTTTAACACCCACCATCCATCAACCTGCCCCTTCACCCTGCAGCCTGCTACCCACTACCCTCAGCCACATGCAGGGACTCCACCTTTAACACCCACCATCCATCAACCATCCCCTGCACCCTGCAGCCTGCTACCCACTACCCTCAGCCACCTGCAGGGACTCCACCTTTAACACCCACCATCCATCAACCATCCCCTGCACCCTGCAGCCTGCTACCCACTACCCTCAGCCACATGCAGGGATTACACCTTTAACACCCACCATCCATCAACCATCCCCTGCACCCTGCAGCCTGCTACCCACTACCCTCAGCCACATGCAGGGATTACACCTTTAACACCCACCATCAACCATCCCCTGCACCCTGCAGCCTGCTACCCACTACCCTCAGCCACATGCAGGGACTCCACCTTTAACACCCACCATCCATCAACCATCCCCTGCACCCTGCACCCTGCTACCCACTACCCTCAGCCACATGCAGGGACTTCACCTTTAACACCCACCATCCATCAACCCCTGCACCCTGCAGCCTGCTACCCACTACCCTCAGCCACATGCAGGGATTACACCTTTAACACCCACCATCCATCAACCCCTGCACCCTGCAGCCTGCTACCCACTACCCTCAGCCACATGCAGGGATTACACCTTTAACACCCACCATCCATCAACCCCTGCACCCTTCAGCCTGCTACCCACTACCCTCAGCCACATGCAGGGACTACACCTTTAACACCCACCATCCATCAACCATCCCCTGCACCCTGAAGCCTGCTACCCACTACCCTCAGCCACATGCAGGGATTACACCTTTAACACCCACCATCCATCAACCATCCCCTGCACCCTGCAGCCTGCTACCCACTACCCTCAGCCACATGCAGGGACTACACCTTTAACACCCACCATCCATCAACCATCCCCTGCACCCTGCAGCCTGCTACCCACTACCCTCAGCCACATGCAGGGACTACACCTTTAACACCCACCATCCATCAACCATCCCCTGCACCCTGCAGCCTGCTACCCACTACCCTCAGCCACATGCAGGGATTACACCTTTAACACCCACCATCCATCAACCATCCCCTGCACCCTGCAGCCTGCTACCCACTACCCTCAGCCACATGCAGGGATTACACCTTTAACACCCACCATCAACCATCCCCTGCACCCTGCAGCCTGCTACCCACTACCCTCAGCCACATGCAGGGACTCCACCTTTAACACCCACCATCCATCAACCATCCCCTGCACCCTGCACCCTGCTACCCACTACCCTCAGCCACATGCAGGGACTTCACCTTTAACACCCACCATCCATCAACCCCTGCACCCTGCAGCCTGCTACCCACTACCCTCAGCCACATGCAGGGATTACACCTTTAACACCCACCATCCATCAACCTGCCCCTGCACCCTGCAGCCTGCTACCCACTACCCTCAGCCACATGCAGGGATTACACCTTTAACACCCACCATCCATCAACCCCTGCACCCTGCAGCCTGCTACCCACTACCCTCAGCCACATGCAGGGATTACACCTTTAACACCCACCATCCATCAACCCCTGCACCCTTCAGCCTGCTACCCACTACCCTCAGCCACATGCAGGGACTACACCTTTAACACCCACCATCCATCAACCATCCCCTGCACCCTGCAGCCTGCTACCCACTACCCTCAGCCACATGCAGGGATTACACCTTTAACACCCACCATCCATCAACCCCTGCACCCTGCACCCTGCAGCCTGCTACCCTCAGCCACATGCAGGGATTACACCTTTAACACCCACCATCCATCAACCCCTGCACCCTGCAGCCTGCTACCCACTACCCTCAGCCACATGCAGGGATTACACCTTTAACACCCACCATCCATCAACCATCCCCTGCACCCTGCAGCCTGCTACCCACTACCCTCAGCCACATGCAGGGATTACACCTTTAACACCCACCATCCATCAACCCATGCACCCTGCAGCCTGCTACTCACTACCCTCAGCCACATGCAGGGACTACACCTTTAACACCCACCATCCATCAACCCCTGCACCCTGCAGCCTGCTACCCACTACCCTCAGCCACATGCAGGGATTACACCTTTAACACCCACCATCCATCAACCTGCCCCTTCACCCTGCAGCCTGCTACCCACTACCCTCAGCCACATGCAGGGACTCCACCTTTAACACCCACCATCCATCAACCATCCCCTGCACCCTGCAGCCTGCTACCCACTACCCTCAGCCACATGCAGGGACTCCACCTTTAACACCCACCATCCATCAACCATCCCCTGCACCCTGCACCCTGCTACCCACTACCCTCAGCCACATGCAGGGATTACACCTTTAACACCCACCATCCATCAACCATCCCCTGCACCCTGCAGCCTGCTACCCACTACCCTCAGCCACATGCAGGGACTTCACCTTTAACACCCACCATCCATCAACCCCTGCACCCTGCAGCCTGCTACCCACTACCCTCAGCCACATGCAGGGATTACACCTTTAACACCCACCATCCATCAACCCCTGCACCCTGCAGCCTGCTACCCTCTACCCTCAGCCACATGCAGGGACTACACCTTTAACACCCACCATCCATCAACCCCTGCACCCTGCACCCTGCAGCCTGCTACCCACTACCCTCAGCCACATGCAGGGATTACACCTTTAACACCCACCATCCATCAACCATCCCCTGCACCCTGCAGCCTGCTACCCACTACCCTCAGCCACATGCAGGGATTACACCTTTAACACCCACCATCCATCAACCTGCCCCTTCACCCTGCAGCCTGCTACCAACTACCCTCAGCCACATGCAGGGACTCCACCTTTAACACCCACCATCCATCAACCATCCCCTGCACCCTGCAGCCTGCTACCCACTACCCTCAGCCACCTGCAGGGACTCCACCTTTAACACCCACCATCCATCAACCATCCCCTGCACCCTGCAGCCTGCTACCCACTACCCTCAGCCACATGCAGGGATTACACCTTTATCACCCACCATCCATCAACCATCCCCTGCACCCTGCACCCTGCTACCCACTACCCTCAGCCACATGCAGGGATTACACCTTTAACACCCACCATCAACCATCCCCTGCACCCTGCAGCCTGCTACCCACTACCCTCAGCCACATGCAGGGACTCCACCTTTAACACCCACCATCCATCAACCATCCCCTGCACCCTGCACCCTGCTACCCACTACCCTCAGCCACATGCAGGGACTTCACCTTTAACACCCACCATCCATCAACCCCTGCACCCTGCAGCCTGCTACCCACTACCCTCAGCCACATGCAGGGATTACACCTTTAACACCCACCATCCATCAACCTGCCCCTGCACCCTGCAGCCTGCTACCCACTACCCTCAGCCACATGCAGGGATTACACCTTTAACACCCACCATCCATCAACCCCTGCACCCTGCAGCCTGCTACCCACTACCCTCAGCCACATGCAGGGATTACACCTTTAACACCCACCATCCATCAACCCCTGCACCCTTCAGCCTGCTACCCACTACCCTCAGCCACATGCAGGGACTACACCTTTAACACCCACCATCCATCAACCATCCCCTGCACCCTGAAGCCTGCTACCCACTACCCTCAGCCACATGCAGGGATTACACCTTTAACACCCACCATCCATCAACCCCTGCACCCTGCAGCCTGCTACCCACTACCCTCAGCCACATGCAGGGATTACACCTTTAACACCCACCATCCATCAACCATCCCCTGCACCCTGCAGCCTGCTACCCACTACCCTCAGCCACATGCAGGGATTACACCTTTAACACCCACCATCCATCAACCTGCCCCTTCACCCTGCAGCCTGCTACCCACTACCCTCAGCCACATGCAGGGACTCCACCTTTAACACCCACCATCCATCAACCCCTGCACCCTGCAGCCTGCTACCCACTACCCTCAGCCACATGCAGGGACTACACCTTTAACACCCACCATCCATCAACCCCTGCACCCTGCAGCCTGCTACCCACTACCCTCAGCCACATGCAGGGATTACACCTTTAACACCCACCATCCATCAACCATCCCCTGCACCCTGCAGCCTGCTACCCACTACCCTCAGTCACATGCAGGGATTACACCTTTAACACCCACTATCCATCAACCTGCCCCTTCACCCTGCAGCCTGCTACCCACTACCCTCAGCCACATGCAGGGATTACACCTTTAACACCCACCATCCATCAACCATCCCCTGCACCCTGCAGCCTGCTACCCACTACCCTCAGTCACATGCAGGGATTACACCTTTAACACCCACCATCCATCAACCTGCCCCTTCACCCTGCAGCCCGCTACCCACTACCCTCAGCCACATGCAGGGAAAAAAAGAATATGGCGGACCTACCTGTAAGTCACGTTGGATAGAGCTCCTGGTCTTATCAACCGCTATATGGTGTTTATTTACACACAGGACTGTTTTTTATGTGACAATCAAATTTATAATCATTGGAGATCTGGTACAATCGTTTGCTAGGACTATTACGCTCCTCCTTAATTTGATCTGTCTATGTTTTATATCTTGTGGTGGACGAAAGTTGATCACTCCAATATCGCCCACTTGCCGCCAAAAAAACAACTCTCGCTGGATCTGACTGTCAACATTCCACCTCAGTGCTGTCAATCGTAAACACACCAATGTCAACTACCTCTGTCAGTCAAAAGAGACAGGCCGAAGATAAATCAGGCATCTCTCCTCCTGAGAAGAAAACCACTTGGAAATCCACGGATATGTCATCCCCTGAACCGTTGGCGAAAACTCCTTTGGCTTCGTTACCTGGAGATAACGACTCAGACGAAATGGAAGAGGCCACCATAGCGGACACAGTCGACGAGCTTGTCGCTGAACACAACAATGTGGTTGACGAACTCGATGACAACAAAAAAAGGTGCGTTGATATATCGGATACCTTGACAGAAGAAATCCTACGTAACCGTGAGCTGCACGAATATACCAGGAAGCTGGAAAGAAAAGTAAACGACCTCGAGCATAAGTTTGATCACATCACATTTGAACTCAGTAAGCAAAAACTAATAAACAACGAAATAGATACCAAATTACGTGAGAAAAGTGTGATCTTCAACGGTATTCTCCCAAGAGGTAGAGACAATCTTGAAGCTATATGTACAGATATTATACAAATGGTCCTTCCCCACTTTGAACAGGACTCATTTGACGATATCTACAGGATTACCTCACATAAAAAGTCTGCCCAGAATAAACGGCCTGACCCCATACTTGTCAGATTTAAGTTCCTGAAGGACAAAAAGGACTTTATGTCTAACAAAGCTATCTTATTCGACCCACGATCCTTCCCTCCAGAACGTCACCCCTCCATCAAATATTGGTCATTCGATGACGACGTGAATCCAGAGGTAAGAAGAAATCGTGCAGTCATCAAGCAAATGGCCAAGAAGGCGGTCCAATCAAATCTGGATTGTAATGCTAGACCAAAAGGAGACCAAATATTATTCGGTGGTAAAAAGTACTCACAAAGCCAATTCGATCTGTTGCCAGCTAAAATCCAACCTGGAGCCATCAAAGTCATGAAGGTGGGAGGCACGATAGCCTACCAGGGACATCACGCATGGCCCTCCAACCTATACGAATGCCCGATAAGACTTGAGAACATCCCCTTCACCTCAGTAGAGCATGCCTACTTTTACTACAAGGCACTGAAGACAGGGAACTCAACCGCAAGCAGACGCCTAGCCAGGATGAAAGATCCATATGAAATCAAAGAATACGGTGACAAGTTAAAGACGGATAACGACTGGGAAAAGCAACATGAGGCGTACATGAGGGCTATAATAAAAGCCAAGTTTGAACAAAACACTGACCTTCGCTCACTCCTATTCTCTACTGGCAACATCGAGCTTGTAGAAGCTACCGGAGACTTGAAATGGGGTACCGGAGTTTTCCTGGGAAACGTCAATCTCCGCACACACACCTGGGATGGAGAGAATAAGCAAGGCAAATTACTCATGGCCTCCCGCGAAGAACTGAAAGAAAAATTTAAAGATGAGTTGCCAAACATCACCATCATGTCCCCACCACCCCCGCCTATGGACTACGACAAATTATCACCTGCTTCCCAATCAAAGGTAAAAGGCAGATACTCCCCAAACCGTCACCCTCGCCAGCATAACCTACCAAAAGATGACCAACGCGACGAAATGATGATGGAGATAGATACTGCTCTGACCGGCCTAAAAGGAGATGACATATTCGCCTCAACTATGTCCAACAAACATCCCCCAACTACCCTTGACACGAAGTTAAAGACCTCGACCATTTTACGACCGAGTAAACTGAACTTTTCCATTTCTAGTACGCCGCGTGACACACCCGCCTCCGGCAGAAAGATACTTCGCAAGTTAAACCCTAGCCTACGCAAGTCGCTTAATGAATCGATGAGAGGCCTGGAAACTGCCAAAAATACGGTATGAACCAACTTAAACTGACAATGCACACGTACCGACCATTGACATTCCATTTAAGATTACACCTATCCTCATTTGTGTAACGTTATAACTCCACGCGCTCATTGTTTACATATCGCTTCAAACACGTGCGAACATGCCGGAAGTTACAAACCGGAATCATCCGCGCACTTACGATACCTGCTATTTAACTGAAACACTGTAACCATCCAATGTGCTATAAAAAAAAAAAAAAAATACATACTGGTTCTATAAATGTTTTTCAACGAGAATACACCCTATAGGTATAATACGAAATGATTCAGAATTACAATCAATGTAAGTTCGTTGTGCGGGACAGTCATAACTTCCCAAAATGGCCGTCATCATGTCAAATCTTGAGTTCACAGGGTAAGATGTTTTGAGATTCCTCCTTATAAAAGTCGTTACGGTCCACAAACTGTTTTATAAATGTTACTCATGTATTATATATGCTTCTGTACCTGTGTATGCACCTGGTTGAATCTGACGTTGCTCACGAAGGCTGTACAATTAACTTTTGTTACGAGCCCCAGCTACTATCTATACCCCGACCATGCCGCCCAGCCTGATAAGGCAACTGCATATTTTATTACACTCGCCTTCACTTGTTCATTATAATTGTACTCATAACTATATGTACGACTGTTCAAACATGCAAGAATCTTATGTGCCGCCTGTAGAGATTTTGAGAGTTTACCGAGATAATACACTTACACTGTCATTTGCACGAAATGGTATCGGTTGAGTTAAAAAATGTCATTATGAGCAAGGGTCTTGGACTTCTCTCTTTAAACGTCAGATCACTCAGAAATAAGGTTATCGAAATGTCCAATCTACTATTAAAAGGGTGTATTAAGTTAGCGTTCTTACAAGAGACATGGCTGAATGAGAGTGACCATGACACGCAACTAAAAATAGCCCCTGAATTTAACATCTATCGGTATGATAGGACTGGTAGGGAGGTTAAAAGTAAAGGAGGAGGGTTATGCTGTTATGTTCATAACAGTTATAAAGTAGATCCATGGACGCTCAATGCCCAAAATCTTTGTAATACTGATATCGAACTTCACTGCCTACTAATAAAACCTGGCAACAGGAGAGTATGTATATGTCTAAACCTGTATAGGCCCCCGACTGGAAATAAGAGAACCTTTATCAATGAACTTAGAGCTGCTCTTACTTCTATCAGATCAAATAAGCCTAAATGTGTTATCATTGTTTGCGGTGACACTAACATTAATCTTGCAGTCCCAGGGGAAGACATAAGTCAGGAGTTTCATACCCTACTTGACGACTTCGGGCTAATAAAGCACATAACGTCTGACACAAGACTGGCTCATAACACTAGCACCCAGTTGGATATCATATGCTCCGATCACCCCCATGTTAGCAAATCAGGAACAATCAATTTCAACATCTCTGACCACTTATGTACTTTCCTAATTATAAAAAAAGAAAAAGAACCACAAATTTGTGAAACAAGATTAGGTAGACGGTACCATAAGATAAAGGAGGCTGATATACAAAATCACCTCCAACCTCATGCTGTAATCAACCAAATCTTTAATGGTAATCTGAGAAATCCTGAGGATATGTGGTCAAACATGAGAACTTGTTTCAAGTCCCTGATTGAAAAAAAATGCCCCCAAGAAGAAATTATATCAACCAGAAGAGGCAAATTTAAACTAACTCTGGTACTATACAGAAAAATTAAAGACAGAGATAAGCTATTCCGCAAGGCCTCTAGATCGGGTCTGGTAGAGGACTATCGAAATGCTGCTAATCTACGTAAGGAAATTCAAAAAGACATCCTGTCCCTTAAACGAACTGAAATTAAAAACCAGCTTACTAGTTGCCCAAAAAACAGTAAGAAGTTTTGGCGAAACATCAATAATCTTTTCGGAAAAATTTCTAAGCCTCTACCTACCTCCTTCTTGGTCAATGGATCGGAAAAATCTGGTCGTGATGCCTGTAACGCCCTTAACATCTTCTATAGCAAACTGGGCACTACAGCTATTGATGACTATCAAGGGTTTCATGAGTATCTTAATGAGGAACCGAACACGATCTTAACCAGTAATATCCTTATAACAGACGAAATTGTAATGAGTCATATTAAACAAATCGACACTAGTAAAGACTGTGGTTTAAATTGGATTGATGCCCGTATATTGAAGATGTTTCTTATCAAATTATATCGTGAAGTTACTCTTCTCTTGAAACAATGTATCAAAGTTGGAGTCATGCCAGTTGAATGGAAGAATTACTATATAAAGCCGATTCCAAAAGACGGTGACCTTAGAATATTTAATAACTTAAGACCGATCGCAATAGTCTCCATCATGTCAAAACTGCTTGAGAAAATTGTATGTACAGCCCTTAATACTCACATGGAGGGTAATAACTTGTTCACCAAATCTCAAGGAGGGTTCAGATCTAACCATTCGACTAGTTTAAGTTTATTTGACTTTCTTACACCTGTAGTGGAGGGTATCGACAAGGGTAACATCTCCATAGCCACATATTATGACATAGCCAAGGCATTTAATAGCATTGATCATACCATTTTAAAGATGAAGCTCCAATATTATAAAGTTCACCCCCACCTGGTACGAATTATTGAAAATTATCTCCTGAACAGGACTCAATGTACTATCCTGAATGGAATAACTTCTGATTCGGTGACTATAAATAGAGGTGTACTCCAAGGCAGTCATCTAGGGCCCCTGATTTTTTTAATATATATTAATGATCTACCAAACAGTTTAAGAAATATAAATACTCGCGATGTCACGATGAATGTAACCCTATATGCCGATGACACCGCTTTGACGGTAACTGGCCCTGATTTAACTAACTGTATGATACTAACACAAGATTTCGCTACATGTATTAATGATTGGATGTCTAAAAATGGTCTCTTGTTGAATGGTAAAAAATCACAGCTTCAGATAATTGGCGCTAAGTCAAAACTTAAGAAGATTAAATTTCAAGATCTTGGAAAAATCTATATTAAAGGGATCCCCATTCAAATGTGTAGAACAGTTAGATATCTTGGTTTTAAAGTAGACAGACATGTCTCCATGAATGACCATTTAAATCACTTGAAGGCCTCTGTACAGCATAAGATTTACCAATTCAGACGTATTCGTGCGTATATTTCAAGACAAATGGCGATCACTATACTAAAGACCCATATTCTTTCCATACTAGAATATGGTATAGTTTTCCTAGGTATGGCAAATGCCAATGTTAAGAATAAACTAGAACGCTTACTCACACGAGCAATCAAAATCGCCTATCTAAATGATCCTAGAAACATCTTATCATTAAGACATGATTGTAAGGTTGACAATTTATCTAAGCGCAGTAAAATTGCTGTACTTGGTCTTATGTATAAGAAAAAAGAAGACCCATTATTCATTAAACCAATGAATAGAGAAACCCGGCTGGCAGACAGTTATGTAATGAAAACAATAAAACCTAATAGAGAAAAATACAAAAATACCCCCCATTTCGAAGGACCATCTCTTTGGAATAAATTGCCTGCCAACCTAAGGAACTCTGAATGGGCTCATATTAAAAAGACGCTGAAAAACGACGTCAACTGGGGTTAATTAATGGCTATAATATCTGTCTAAATGGGAATTATATCCCACAAGGGTCGTTAACGAGGAACGATGTCCTTATCAAACACACGAATATACACTTAGATCTTTATTTTGTCAAGAATATCTACATACATTGAATCTACTTGTGGTCAAAACTGCGCAAATGTACAATCATCCTTTTATACTCGTATGTATTCTTAATATTTGTTTTTATTGCATCGAAGGCAAAAAATCACAAAAAAAAAGATTTTTTTTCCCCTAACTGGGTTGTATTTTCTGTATAAATATTGGATTGTCTAATGAGTGAAATATAAAATATGGCCTCGCCATCATGTAGGGTTCTTGTTGTATACCCTAAAGTAATGATTATCACTAATGTTGTTAATGTTAAATCCTGTACATATGAATATGTTTTGCCATTTGTGTACCATGAAATTATTGGGTAAACCTGACAATGATCGCAAATAAAATTTTTCTAAAAAAAATCAACCATCCCCTGCACCCTGCACCCTGCTACCCACTACCCTCAGCCACATGCAGGGATTACACCTTTAACACCCACCATCCATCAACCCCTGCACCCTGCAGCCTGCTACCCACTACCCTCAACCACATGCAGGGACTACACCTTTAACACCAACCATCCATCAACCCCTGCACCCTGCAGCCTGCTACCCACTACCCTCAGCCACATGCAGGGACTACACCTTTAACACCCACCATCCATCAACCATCCCCTGCACCCTGCAGCCTGCTACCCACTACCCTCAACCACATGCAGGGATTACACCTTTAACACCCACCATCCATCAACCCCTGCACCCTGCAGCCTGCTACCCACTACCCTCAGCCACATGCAGGGATTACACCTTTAACACCCACCATCCATCAACCCCTGCACCCTGCAGCCTGCTACCCACTACCCTCAGCCACATGCAGGGACTACACCTTTAACACCCACCATCCATCAACCATCCCCTGCAGCCTGCTACCCACTACCCTCAGCCACATGCAGGGATTACACCTTTAACACCCACCATCCATCAACCCCTGCAACCTGCAGCCTGCTACCCACTACCCTCAGCCACATGCAGGGATTACACCTTTAACACCCACCATCAACCATCCCCTGCACCCTGCAGCCTGCTACCCACTACCCTCAGCCACATGCAGGGATTACACCTTTAACACCCACCATCCATTAACCAACCCCTGCACCCTGCAGCCTGCTACCCTCAGCCACATGCAGGGATTACACCTTTAACACCCACCATCCATCAACCCCTGCACCCTGCAGCCTGCTACCCACTACCCTCAGCCACATGCAGGGATTAGACCTTTAACACCCACCATCCATCAACCATCCCCTGCACCCTGCAGCCTGCTACCTACTACCCTCAGCCACATGCAGGGACTACACCTTTAACACCCACCATCCATCAACCATCCCCTGCACCCTGCACCCTGCTACCTACTACCCTCAGCCACATGCAGGGATTACACCTTTAACACCCACCATCCATCAACCATCCCCTGCACCCTGCAGCCTGCTACCTACTACCCTCAGCCACATGCAGGGATTACACCTTTAACACCCACCATCCATCAACCATCCCCTGCACCCTGCAGCCTGCTACCCACTACCCTCAGCCACATGCAGGGACTCCACCTTTAACACCCACCATCCATCAACCATCCCCTGCACCCTGCAGCCTGCTACCCACTACCCTCAACCACATGCAGGGATTACACCTTTAACACCCACCATCCATTAACCATCCCCTGCACCCTGCAGCCTGCTACCCACTACCCTCAGCCACATGCAGGGACTACACCTTTAACACCCACCATCCATCAACCCCTGCACCCTGCACCCTGCTACCCACTACCCTCAGCCACATGCAGGGATTACACCTTTAACACCCACCATCCATCAACCCCTGCACCCTGCAGCCTGCTACCCACTACCCTCAGCCACATGCAGGGACTACACCTTTAACACCCACCATCCATCAACCCCTGCACCCTGCAGCCTGCTACCCACTACCCTCAGCCACATGCAGGGACTACACCTTTAACACCCACCATCCATCAACCCCTGCACCCTGCAGCCTGCTACCCACTACCCTCAGCCACATGCAGGGACTACACCTTTAACACCCACCATCCATCAACCCCTGCACCCTGCAGCCTGCTACCCACTACCCTCAGCCACATGCAGGGATTACACCTTTAACACCCACCATTCATCAACCATCCCCTGCACCCTGCAGCCTGCTACCCACTACCCTCAGCCACATGCAGGGATTACACCTTTAACACCCACCATCCATCAACCAACCCCTGCACCCTGCAGCCTGCTACCCACTACCCTCAGCCACATGCAGGGATTACACCTTTAACACCCACCATCCATCAACCAACCCCTGCACCCTGCAGCCTGCTACCCACTACCCTCAGCCACATGCAGGGATTACACCTTTAACACCCACCATCCATCAACCCCTGCACCCTGCAGCCTGCTACCCACTACCCTCAGCCACATGCAGGGATTACCCCTTTAACACCCACCATCCATCAACCCCTGCACCCTGCAGCCTGCTACCCACTACCCTCAGCCACATGCAGGGATTACACCTTTAACACCCACCATCCATCAACCCCTGCACCCTGCAGCCTGCTACCCACTACCCTCAGCCACATGCAGGGATTACACCTTTAACACCCACCATCCATCAACCCCTGCACCCTGCAGCCTGCTACCCACTACCCTCAGCCACATGCAGGGATTACACCTTTAACACCCACCATTCATCAACCATCCCCTGCACCCTGCAGCCTGCTACCCACTACCCTCAGCCACATGCAGGGATTACACCTTTAACACCCACCATCCATCAACCAACCCCTGCACCCTGCAGCCTGCTACCCACTACCCTCAGCCACATGCAGGGATTACACCTTTAACACCCACCATCCATCAACCAACCCCTGCACCCTGCAGCCTGCTACCCACTACCCTCAGCCACATGCAGGGATTACACCTTTAACACCCACCATCCATCAACCAACCCCTGCACCCTGCAGCCTGCTACCCACTACCCTCAGCCACATGCAGGGATTACACCTTTAACACCCACCATCCATCAACCCCTGCACCCTGCAGCCTGCTACCCACTACCCTCAGCCACATGCAGGGATTACACCTTTAACACCCACCATCCATCAACCCCTGCACCCTGCAGCCTGCTACCCACTACCCTCAGCCACATGCAGGGATTACACCTTTAACACCCACCATCCATTAACCATCCCCTGCACCCTGCAGCCTGCTACCCTCAGCCACATGCAGGGATTACACCTTTAACACCCACCATCCATCAACCCCTGCACCCTGCACCCTGCAGCCTGCTACCCTCTACCCTCAGCCACATGCAGGGACTACACCTTTAACACCCACCATCCATCAACCATCCCCTGCACCCTGCACCCTGCAGCCTGCTACCCACTACCCTCAGCCACATGCAGGGAAGACACCTTTAACACCCACCATCCATCAACCATCCCCTGCACCCTGCAGCCTGCTACCCACTACCCTCAGCCACATGCAGGGATTACACCTTTAACACCCACCATCCATCAACCCCTGCACCCTGCAGCCTGCTACCCACTACCCTCAGCCACATGCAGGGACTACACCTTTAACACCCACCATCCATCAACCCCTGCACCCTGCAGCCTGCTACCCACTACCCTCAGCCACATGCAGGGATTACACCTTTAACACCCACCATCCATCAACCCCTGCACCCTGCTACCCACTACCCTCAGCCACATGCAGGGATTACACCTTTAACACCCACCATCCATCAACCCATGCACCCTGCAGCCTGCTACCCACTACCCTCAGCCACATGCAGGGATTACACCTTTAACACCCACCATCCATCAACCATCCCCTGCACCCTGCAGCCTGCTACCCACTACCCTCAGCCACATGCAGGGACTACACCTTTAACACCCACCATCCATCAACCATCCCCTGCAGCCTGCAGCCTGCTACCCACTACCCTCAGCCACATGCAGGGACTACACCTTTAACACCCACCATCCATCAACCCCTGCACCCTGCAGCCTGCTACCCACTACCCTCAGCCACATGCAGGGATTACACCTTTAACACCCACCATCCATCAACCCCTGCACCCTGCAGCCTGCTACCCACTACCCTCAGCCACATGCAGGGATTACACCTTTAACACCCACCATCCATCAACCCCTGCACCCTGCAGCCTGCTACCTACTACCCTCAGCCACATGCAGGGACTCCACCTTTAACACCCACCATCCATCAACCATCCCCTGCACCCTGCAGCCTGCTACCCACTACCCTCAACCACATGCAGGGATTACACCTTTAACACCCACCATCCATCAACCAACTCCTGCACCCTGCAGCCTGCAGCCTGCTACCCACTACCCTCAGCCACATGCAGGGACTACACCTTTAACACCCACCATCCATCAACCCCTGCACCCTGCACCCTGCACCCTGCACCCTGCACCCTGCTACCCACTACCCTCAGCCACATGCAGGGATTACACCTTTAACACCCACCATCCATCAACCTACCCCTGCACCCTGCAGCCTGCTACCCACTACCCTCAGCCACATGCAGGGACTCCACCTTTAACACCCACCATCCATCAACCCCTGCACCCTGCAGCCTGCTACCCACTACCCTCAGCCACATGCAGGGAATACACCTTTAACACCCACCATCCATCAACCATCCCCTGCATCCTGCAGCCTGCTACCCACTACCCTCAGCCACATGCAGGGACTACACCTTTAACACCCACCATCCATCAACCATCCCCTGCACCCTGCACCCTGCTACCCACTACCCTCAGCCACATGCAGGGATTACACCTTTAACACCCACCATCCATCAACCATCCCCTGCACCCTGCAGCCTGCTACCCACTACCCTCAGCCACATGCAGGGATTACACCTTTAACACCCACCATCCATCAACCCCTGCACCCTGCAGCCTGCTACCCACTACCCTCAGCCACATGCAGGGACTACACCTTTAACACCCACCATCCATCAACCCCTGCACCCTGCAGCCTGCTACCCACTACCCTCAGCCACATGCAGGGATTACACCTTTAACACCCACCATCCATCAACCATCCCCTGCAGCCTGCAGCCTGCAGCCTGCACCCACTACCCTCAGCCACATCCAGGGATTACACCTTTAACACCCACCTTCCATCAACCATCCCCTGCACCCTGCAGCCTGCTACCCACTACCCTCAGCCACATGCAGGGACTACACCTTTAACACCCACCATCCATCAACCCCTGCACCCTGCAGCCTGCTACCCACTACCCTCAGCCACATGCAGGGATTACACCTTTAACACCCACCATCCATCAACCCCTGCACCCTGCAGCCTGCTACCCACTACCCTCAGCCACATGCAGGGACTACACCTTTAACACCCACCATCCATCAACCCCTGCACCCTGCAGCCTGCTACCCACTACCCTCAGCCACATGCAGGGATTACACCTTTAACACCCACCATCCATCAACCATCCCCTGCATCCTGCAGCCTGCTACCCACTACCCTCAGCCACATGCAGGGATTACACCTTTAACACCCACCATCCATCAACCCTGCACCCTGCAGCCTGCTACCCACTACCCTCAGCCACATGCAGGGACTACACCTTTAACACCCACCATCCATCAACCATCCCCTGCACCCTGCAGCCTGCTACCCACTACCCTCAGCCACATGCAGGGATTACACCTTTAAAGCCCACCATCCATCAACCACCCCCTGCACCCTGCAGCCTGCTACCCACTACCCTCAGCCACATGCAGGGACTACACCTTTAACACCCACCATCCATCAACCCCTGCACCCTGCAGCCTGCTACCCACTACCCTCAGCCACATGCAGGGAATACACCTTTAACACCCACCATCCATCAACCATCCCCTGCATCCTGCAGCCTGCTACCCACTACCCTCAGCCACATGCAGGGACTACACCTTTAACACCCACCATCCATCAACCATCCCCTGCACCCTGCACCCTGCTACCCACTACCCTCAGCCACATGCAGGGATTACACCTTTAACACCCACCATCCATCAACCATCCCCTGCACCCTGCAGCCTGCTACCCACTACCCTCAGCCACATGCAGGGATTACACCTTTAACACCCACCATCCATCAACCCCTGCACCCTGCAGCCTGCTACCCACTACCCTCAGCCACATGCAGGGACTACACCTTTAACACCCACCATCCATCAACCCCTGCACCCTGCAGCCTGCTACCCACTACCCTCAGCCACATGCAGGGACTACACCTTTAACACCCACCATCCATCAACCCCTGCACCCTGCAGCCTGCTACCCACTACCCTCAGCCACATGCAGGGATTACACCTTTAACACCCACCATCCATCAACCATCCCCTGCACCCTGCAGCCTGCAGCCTGCAGCCACTACCCTCAGCCACATCCAGGGATTACACCTTTAACACCCACCTTCCATCAACCTGCCCCTGCAGCCTGCAGCCTGCTACCCACTACCCTCAGCCACATGCAGGGATTACACCTTTAACACCCACCATCCATCAACCCCTGCACCCTGAAGCCTGCTAACCACTACCCTCAGCCACATGCAGGGATTACACCTTTAACACCCACCATCCATTAACCCCTGCACCCTGCAGCCTGCTACCCACTACCCTCAGCCACATGCAGGGATTACACCTTTAACACCCACCATCCATCAACCCCTGCACCCTGCAGCCTGCTACCCACTACCCTCAGCCACATGCGGGGATTACACCTTTAACACCCACCATCCATCAACCATCCCCTGCACCCTGCAGCCTGCTACCCACTACCCTCAGCCACATGCAGGGACTACACCTTTAACACCCACCATCCATCAACCATCCCCTGCACCCTGCAGCCTGCTACCCACTACCCTCAGCCACATGCAGGGACTACACCTTTAACACCCACCATCCATCAACCATCCCCTGCACCCTGCAGCCTGCTACCCACTACCCTCAACCACATGCAGGGATTACACCTTTAACACCCACCATCCATCAACCAACCCCTGCACCCTGCAGCCTGCAGCCTGCTACCCACTACCCTCAGCCACATGCAGGGACTACACCTTTAACACCCACCATCCATCAACCCCTGCACCCTGCACCCTGCACCCTGCACCCTGCACCCTGCTACCCACTACCCTCAGCCACATGCAGGGATTACACCTTTAACACCCACCATCCATCAACCTACCCCTGCACCCTGCAGCCTGCAGCCTGCTACCCACTACCCTCAGCCACATGCAGGGACTACACCTTTAACACCCACCATCCATCAACCCCTGCACCCTGCACCCTGCTCCCTGCACCCTGCACCCTGCTACCCACTACCCTCAGCCACATGCAGGGATTACACCTTTAACACCCACCATCCATCAACCTACCCCTGCACCCTGCAGCCTGCAGCCTGCTACCCACTACCCTCAGCCACATGCAGGGACTACACCTTTAACACCCACCATCCATCAACCATCCCCTGCACCCTGCAGCCTGCAGCCTGCTACCCACTACCCTCAGCCACATGCAGGGATTACACCTTTAACACCCACCATCCATCAACCCCTGCACCCTGCAGCCTGCAGCCTGCTACCCACTACCCTCAGCCACATGCAGGGACTACACCTTTAACACCCACCATCCATCAACCATCCCCTGCACCCTGCAGCCTGCTACCCACTACCCTCAGCCACATGCAGGGATTACACCTTTAACACCCACCATCCATCAACCATCCCCTGCACCCTGCAGCCTGCTACCCACTACCCTCAGCCACATGCAGGGATTACACCTTTAACACCCACCATCCATCAACCCCTGCACCCTGCAGCCTGCTACCCACTACCCTCAGCCACATGCAGGGACTACACCTTTAACACCCACCATCCATCAACCATCCCCTGCACCCTGCACCCTGCAGCCTGCTACCCTCAGCCACATGCAGGGATTACACCTTTAACACCCACCATCCATCAACCCCTGCACCCTGCAGCCTGCTACCCACTACCCTCAGCCACATGCAGGGATTACACCTTTAACACCCACCATCCATCAACCCCTGCACCCTGCAGCCTGCTACCCACTACCCTCAGCCACATGCAGGGAATACACCTTTAACACCCACCATCCATCAACCATCCCCTGCACCCTGCAGCCTGCTACCCACTACCCTCAGCCACATGCAGGGACTACACCTTTAACACCCACCATCCATCAACCATCCCCTGCACCCTGCAGCCTGCTACCCACTACCCTCAGCCACATGCAGGGATTACACCTTTAACACCCACCATCCATCAACCCCTGCACCCTGCAGCCTGCTACCCACTACCCTCAGCCACATGCAGGGATTACACCTTTAACACCCACCATCCATCAACCCCTGCACCCTGCAGCCTGCTACCCACTACCCTCAGCCACATGCAGGGATTACACCTTTAACACCCACCATCCATCAACCCCTGCACCCTGCAGCCTGCTACCCACTACCCTCAGCCACATGCAGGGATTACACCTTTAACACCCACCATCCATCAACCCCTGCACCCTGCAGCCTGCTACCCACTACCCTCAGCCACATGCAGGGATTACACCTTTAACACCCACCATCCATCAACCATCCCCTGCACCCTGCAGCCTGCTACCCACTACCCTCAGCCACATGCAGGGAATACACCTTTAACACCCACCATCCATCAACCATCCCCTGCATCCTGCAGCCTGCTACCCACTACCCTCAGCCACATGCAGGGACTACACCTTTAACACCCACCATCCATCAACCATCCCCTGCACCCTGCACCCTGCTACCCACTACCCTCAGCCACATGCAGGGATTACACCTTTAACACCCACCATCCATCAACCCCTGCACCCTGCAGCCTGCTACCCACTACCCTCAGCCACATGCAGGGATTACACCTTTAACACCCACCATCCATCAACCCCTGCACCCTGCAGCCTGCTACCCACTACCCTCAGCCACATGCAGGGACTACACCTTTAACACCCACCATCCATCAACCCCTGCACCCTGCAGCCTGCTACCCACTACCCTCAGCCACATGCAGGGATTACACCTTTAACACCCACCATCCATCAACCATCCCCTGCACCCTGCAGCCTGCAGCCTGCAGCCACTACCCTCAGCCACATCCAGGGATTACACCTTTAACACCCACCTTCCATCAACCATCCCCTGCACCCTGCAGCCTGCTACCCACTACCCTCAGCCACATGCAGGGACTACACCTTTAACACCCACCATCCATCAACCCCTGCACCCTGCAGCCTGCTACCCACTACCCTCAGCCACATGCAGGGATTACACCTTTAACACCCACCATCCATCAACCCCTGCACCCTGCAGCCTGCTACCCACTACCCTCAGCCACATGCAGGGATTACACCTTTAACACCCACCATCCATCAACCATCCCCTGCACCCTGCAGCCTGCTACCCACTACCCTCAGCCACATGCAGGGACTACACCTTTAACACCCACCATCCATCAACCCCTGCACCCTGCAGCCTGCTACCCACTACCCTCAGCCACATGCAGGGATTACACCTTTAACACCCACCATCCATCAACCATCCCCTGCATCCTGCAGCCTGCTACCCACTACCCTCAGCCACATGCAGGGATTACACCTTTAACACCCACCATCCATCAACCCTGCACCCTGCAGCCTGCTACCCACTACCCTCAGCCACATGCAGGGACTACACCTTTAACACCCACCATCCATCAACCATCCCCTGCACCCTGCAGCCTGCTACCCACTACCCTCAGCCACATGCAGGGATTACACCTTTAAAGCCCACCATCCATCAACCACCCCCTGCACCCTGCAGCCTGCTACCCACTACCCTCAGCCACATGCAGGGACTACACCTTTAACACCCACCATCCATCAACCCCTGCAACCTGCAGCCTGCTACCCACTACCCTCAGCCACATGCAGGGATTACACCTTTAACACCCACCATCCATCAACCCCTTCACCCTGCAGCCTGCTACCCACTACCCTCAGCCACATGCAGGGACTACACCTTTAACACCCACCATCCATCATCCCCTGCACCTTGCAGCCTGCTACCCACTACCCTCAGCCACATGCAGGGATTACACCTTTAACACCCACCATCCATCAACCCCTGCACCCTGAAGCCTGCTAACCACTACCCTCAGCCACATGCAGGGATTACACCTTTAACACCCACCATCCATTAACCCCTGCACCCTGCAGCCTGCTACCCACTACCCTCAGCCACATGCAGGGATTACACCTTTAACACCCACCATCCATCAACCCCTGCACCCTGCAGCCTGCTACCCACTACCCTCAGCCACATGCGGGGATTACACCTTTAACACCCACCATCCATCAACCATCCCCTGCACCCTGCAGCCTGCTACCCACTACCCTCAGCCACATGCAGGGACTACACCTTTAACACCCACCATCCATCAACCATCCCCTGCACCCTGCAGCCTGCTACCCACTACCCTCAGCCACATGCAGGGACTACACCTTTAACACCCACCATCCATCAACCATCCCCTGCACCCTGCAGCCTGCTACCCACTACCCTCAACCACATGCAGGGATTACACCTTTAACACCCACCATCCATCAACCAACCCCTGCACCCTGCAGCCTGCAGCCTGCTACCCACTACCCTCAGCCACATGCAGGGACTACACCTTTAACACCCACCATCCATCAACCCCTGCACCCTGCACCCTGCACCCTGCACCCTGCACCCTGCTACCCACTACCCTCAGCCACATGCAGGGATTACACCTTTAACACCCACCATCCATCAACCTACCCCTGCACCCTGCAGCCTGCAGCCTGCTACCCACTACCCTCAGCCACATGCAGGGACTACACCTTTAACACCCACCATCCATCAACCATCCCCTGCACCCTGCAGCCTGCAGCCTGCTACCCACTACCCTCAGCCACATGCAGGGATTACACCTTTAACACCCACCATCCATCAACCATCCCCTGCACCCTGCAGCCTGCTACCCTCTACCCTCAGCCACATGCAGGGATTACACCTTTAACACCCACCATCCATCAACCATCCCCTGCACCCTGCAGCCTGCTACCCACTACCCTCAGCCACATGCAGGGATTACACCTTTAACACCCACCATCCATCAACCCCTGCACCCTGCAGCCTGCTACCCACTACCCTCAGCCACATGCAGGGACTCCACCTTTAACACCCACCATCCATCAACCCCTGCACCCTGCAGCCTGCAGCCTGCTACCCACTACCCTCAGCCACATGCAGGGACTACACCTTTAACACCCACCATCCATCAACCATCCCCTGCACCCTGCAGCCTGCTACCCACTACCCTCAGCCACATGCAGGGATTACACCTTTAACACCCACCATCCATCAACCATCCCCTGCACCCTGCAGCCTGCTACCCACTACCCTCAGCCACATGCAGGGATTACACCTTTAACACCCACCATCCATCAACCCCTGCACCCTGCAGCCTGCTACCCACTACCCTCAGCCACATGCAGGGACTACACCTTTAACACCCACCATCCATCAACCATCCCCTGCACCCTGCACCCTGCAGCCTGCTACCCTCAGCCACATGCAGGGATTACACCTTTAACACCCACCATCCATCAACCCCTGCACCCTGCAGCCTGCTACCCACTACCCTCAGCCACATGCAGGGATTACACCTTTAACACCCACCATCCATCAACCCCTGCACCCTGCAGCCTGCTACCCACTACCCTCAGCCACATGCAGGGAATACACCTTTAACACCCACCATCCATCAACCCCTGCACCCTGCAGCCTGCTACCCACTACCCTCAGCCACATGCAGGGATTACACCTTTAACACCCACCATCCATCAACCCCTGCACCCTGCAGCCTGCTACCCACTACCCTCAGCCACATGCGGGGATTACACCTTTAACACCCACCATCCATCAACCATCCCCTGCACCCTGCAGCCTGCTACCCACTACCCTCAGCCACATGCAGGGACTACACCTTTAACACCCACCATCCATCAACCATCCCCTGCACCCTGCAGCCTGCTACCCACTACCCTCAGCCACATGCAGGGACTACACCTTTAACACCCACCATCCATCAACCATCCCCTGCACCCTGCAGCCTGCTACCCACTACCCTCAACCACATGCAGGGATTACACCTTTAACACCCACCATCCATCAACCAACCCCTGCACCCTGCAGCCTGCAGCCTGCTACCCACTACCCTCAGCCACATGCAGGGACTACACCTTTAACACCCACCATCCATCAACCCCTGCACCCTGCACCCTGCACCCTGCACCCTGCACCCTGCTACCCACTACCCTCAGCCACATGCAGGGATTACACCTTTAACACCCACCATCCATCAACCTACCCCTGCACCCTGCAGCCTGCAGCCTGCTACCCACTACCCTCAGCCACATGCAGGGACTACACCTTTAACACCCACCATCCATCAACCATCCCCTGCACCCTGCAGCCTGCTACCCACTACCCTCAGCCACATGCAGGGATTACACCTTTAACACCCACCATCCATCAACCATCCCCTGCACCCTGCAGCCTGCTACCCACTACCCTCAGCCACATGCAGGGATTACACCTTTAACACCCACCATCCATCAACCCCTGCACCCTGCAGCCTGCTACCCACTACCCTCAGCCACATGCAGGGACTACACCTTTAACACCCACCATCCATCAACCATCCCCTGCACCCTGCACCCTGCAGCCTGCTACCCTCAGCCACATGCAGGGATTACACCTTTAACACCCACCATCCATCAACCCCTGCACCCTGCAGCCTGCTACCCACTACCCTCAGCCACATGCAGGGATTACACCTTTAACACCCACCATCCATCAACCCCTGCACCCTGCAGCCTGCTACCCACTACCCTCAGCCACATGCAGGGAATACACCTTTAACACCCACCATCCATCAACCCCTGCACCCTGCAGCCTGCTACCCACTACCCTCAGCCACATGCAGGGATTACACCTTTAACACCCACCATCCATCAACCCCTGCACCCTGCAGCCTGCTACCCACTACCCTCAGCCACATGCGGGGATTACACCTTTAACACCCACCATCCATCAACCATCCCCTGCACCCTGCAGCCTGCTACCCACTACCCTCAGCCACATGCAGGGACTACACCTTTAACACCCACCATCCATCAACCATCCCCTGCACCCTGCAGCCTGCTACCCACTACCCTCAGCCACATGCAGGGACTACACCTTTAACACCCACCATCCATCAACCATCCCCTGCACCCTGCAGCCTGCTACCCACTACCCTCAACCACATGCAGGGATTACACCTTTAACACCCACCATCCATCAACCAACCCCTGCACCCTGCAGCCTGCAGCCTGCTACCCACTACCCTCAGCCACATGCAGGGACTACACCTTTAACACCCACCATCCATCAACCCCTGCACCCTGCACCCTGCACCCTGCACCCTGCACCCTGCTACCCACTACCCTCAGCCACATGCAGGGATTACACCTTTAACACCCACCATCCATCAACCTACCCCTGCACCCTGCAGCCTGCAGCCTGCTACCCACTACCCTCAGCCACATGCAGGGACTACACCTTTAACACCCACCATCCATCAACCATCCCCTGCACCCTGCAGCCTGCAGCCTGCTACCCACTACCCTCAGCCACATGCAGGGATTACACCTTTAACACCCACCATCCATCAACCATCCCCTGCACCCTGCAGCCTGCTACCCTCTACCCTCAGCCACATGCAGGGATTACACCTTTAACACCCACCATCCATCAACCATCCCCTGCACCCTGCAGCCTGCTACCCACTACCCTCAGCCACATGCAGGGATTACACCTTTAACACCCACCATCCATCAACCCCTGCACCCTGCAGCCTGCTACCCACTACCCTCAGCCACATGCAGGGACTCCACCTTTAACACCCACCATCCATCAACCCCTGCACCCTGCAGCCTGCAGCCTGCTACCCACTACCCTCAGCCACATGCAGGGACTACACCTTTAACACCCACCATCCATCAACCATCCCCTGCACCCTGCAGCCTGCTACCCACTACCCTCAGCCACATGCAGGGATTACACCTTTAACACCCACCATCCATCAACCATCCCCTGCACCCTGCAGCCTGCTACCCACTACCCTCAGCCACATGCAGGGATTACACCTTTAACACCCACCATCCATCAACCCCTGCACCCTGCAGCCTGCTACCCACTACCCTCAGCCACATGCAGGGACTACACCTTTAACACCCACCATCCATCAACCATCCCCTGCACCCTGCACCCTGCAGCCTGCTACCCTCAGCCACATGCAGGGATTACACCTTTAACACCCACCATCCATCAACCCCTGCACCCTGCAGCCTGCTACCCACTACCCTCAGCCACATGCAGGGATTACACCTTTAACACCCACCATCCATCAACCCCTGCACCCTGCAGCCTGCTACCCACTACCCTCAGCCACATGCAGGGAATACACCTTTAACACCCACCATCCATCAACCATCCCCTGCACCCTGCAGCCTGCTACCCACTACCCTCAGCCACATGCAGGGACTACACCTTTAACACCCACCATCCATCAACCATCCCCTGCACCCTGCAGCCTGCTACCCACTACCCTCAGCCACATGCAGGGACTACACCTTTAACACCCACCATCCATCAACCATTCCCTGCACCCTGCAGCCTGCTACCCACTACCCTCAGCCACATGCAGGGATTACACCTTTAACACCCACCATCCATCAACCCCTGCACCCTGCAGCCTGCTACCCACTACCCTCAGCCACATGCAGGGATTACACCTTTAACACCCACCATCCATCAACCCCTGCACCCTGCAGCCTGCTACCCACTACCCTCAGCCACATGCAGGGATTACACCTTTAACACCCACCATCCATCAACCCCTGCACCCTGCAGCCTGCTACCCACTACCCTCAGCCACATGCAGGGATTACACCTTTAACACCCACCATCCATCAACCATCCCCTGCACCCTGCAGCCTGCTACCCACTACCCTCAGCCACATGCAGGGATTACACCTTTAACACCCACCATCCATCAACCCCTGCACCCTGCAGCCTGCTACCCACTACCCTCAGCCACATGCAGGGACTACACCTTTAACACCCACCATCCATCAACCCCTGCACCCTGCAGCCTGCTACCCACTACCCTCAGCCACATGCAGGGACTACACCTTTAACACCCACCATCCATCAACCATCCCCTGCACCCTGCAGCCTGCTACCCACTACCCTCAGCCACATGCAGGGACTACACCTTTAACACCCACCATCCATCAACCATCCCCTGCACCCTGCAGCCTGCTACCCACTACCCTCAGCCACATGCAGGGACTACACCTTTAACACCCACCATCCATCAACCATCCCCTGCAGCCTGCAGCCTGCTACCCACTACCCTCAGCCACATGCAGGGACTACACCTTTAACACCCACCATCCATCAACCAACCCCTGCACCCTACAGCCTGCTACCCACTACCCTCAGCCACATGCAGGGACTACACCTTTAACACCCACCATCCATCAACCCCTGCACCCTGCACCCTGCACCCTGCACCCTGCACCCTGCTACCCACTACCCTCAGCCACCTGCAGGGATTACACCTTTAACACCCACCATCCATCAACCTACCCCTGCACCCTGCAGCCTGCAGCCTGCTACCCACTACCCTCAGCCACCTGCAGGGACTACACCTTTAACACCCACCATCCATCAACCATCCCCTGCACCCTGCAGCCTGCAGCCTGCTACCCACTACCCTCAGCCACATGCAGGGATTACACCTTTAACACCCACCATCCATCAACCATCCCCTGCACCCTGCACCTTGAAGCCTGCTACCCTCAGCCACATGCAGGGACTACACCTTTAACACCCACCATCCATCAACCCCTGCACCCTGCAGCCTGCAGCCTGCTACCCACTACCCTCAGCCACATGCAGGGACTACACCTTTAACACCCACCATCCATCAACCATCCCCTGCACCCTGCAGCCTGCTACCCACTACCCTCAGCCACATGCAGGGATTACACCTTTAACACCCACCATCCATCAACCATCCCCTGCACCCTGCAGCCTGCTACCCACTACCCTCAGCCACATGCAGGGATTACACCTTTAACACCCACCATCCATCAACCCCTGCACCCTGCAGCCTGCTACCCACTACCCTCAGCCACATGCAGGGACTACACCTTTAACACCCACCATCCATCAACCATCCCCTGCACCCTGCACCCTGCAGCCTGCTACCCTCAGCCACATGCAGGGATTACACCTTTAACACCCACCATCCATCAACCCCTGCACCCTGCAGCCTGCTACCCACTACCCTCAGCCACATGCAGGGATTACACCTTTAACACCCACCATCCATCAACCCCTGCACCCTGCAGCCTGCTACCCACTACCCTCAGCCACATGCAGGGAATACACCTTTAACACCCACCATCCATCAACCATCCCCTGCACCCTGCAGCCTGCTACCCACTACCCTCAGCCACATGCAGGGACTACACCTTTAACACCCACCATCCATCAACCATCCCCTGCACCCTGCAGCCTGCTACCCACTACCCTCAGCCACATGCAGGGATTACACCTTTAACACCCACCATCCATCAACCCCTGCACCCTGCAGCCTGCTACCCACTACCCTCAGCCACATGCAGGGATTACACCTTTAACACCCACCATCCATCAACCCCTGCACCCTGCAGCCTGCTACCCACTACCCTCAGCCACATGCAGGGATTACACCTTTAACACCCACCATCCATCAACCCCTGCACCCTGCAGCCTGCTACCCACTACCCTCAGCCACATGCAGGGATTACACCTTTAACACCCACCATCCATCAACCCCTGCACCCTGCAGCCTGCTACCCACTACCCTCAGCCACATGCAGGGATTACACCTTTAACACCCACCATCCATCAACCATCCCCTGCACCCTGCAGCCTGCTACCCACTACCCTCAGCCACATGCAGGGACTACACCTTTAACACCCACCATCCATCAACCATCCCCTGCACCCTGCAGCCTGCTACCCACTACCCTCAGCCACATGCAGGGATTACACCTTTAACACCCACCATCCATCAACCCCTGCACCCTGCAGCCTGCTACCCACTACCCTCAGCCACATGCAGGGACTACACCTTTAACACCCACCATCCATCAACCATCCCCTGCACCCTGCTACCCACTACCCTCAGCCACATGCAGGGACTACACCTTTAACACCCACCATCCATCAACCATCCCCTGCAGCCTGCAGCCTGCTACCCACTACCCTCAGCCACATGCAGGGACTACACCTTTAACACCCACCATCCATCAACCAACCCCTGCACCCTACAGCCTGCTACCCACTACCCTCAGCCACATGCAGGGATTACACCTTTAACACCCACCATCCATCAACCATCCCCTGCACCCTGCAGCCTGCTATCCACTACCCTCAGCCACATGCAGGGACTACACCTTTAACACCCACCATCCATCAACCATCCCCTGCACCCTGCAGCCTGCTACCCACTACCCTCAGCCACATGCAGGGATTACACCTTTAACACCCACCATCCATCAACCCCTGCACCCTGCAGCCTGCTACCCACTACCCTCAGCCACATGCAGGGATTACACCTTTAACACCCACCATCCATCAACCAACCCCCGCACCCTGCAGCCTGCTACCCACTACCCTCAGCCACATGCAGGGATTACACCTTTAACACCCACCATCCATCAACTCCTGCACCCTGCAGCCTGCTACCCACTACCCTCAGCCACATGCAGGGACTACACCTTTAACACCCACCATCCATCAACCATCCCCTGCACCCTGCAGCCTGCTACCCACTACCCTCAGCCACATGCAGGGATTACACCTTTAACACCCACCATCCATCAACCATCCCCTGCACCCTGCAGCCTGCTACCCACCACCCTCAGCCACATGCAATATTTGCTGTAGCGGCCGGCCGACATGCAAGGCCTGTGTCTGCCTGCTCCTTACAGCCCCCATTATACCTCCATGCTGTATTCACAAGCCTAATGAAATCACGCAGCGGCATAAAGGCCATAAAGACTTTATGTCTGAGACTGTGTGCATAGCTAAGACACAACTCAATAGTATGAGATTACATTCATGGCACTTGTTTTGGAGCAGGGATAATGGACCTCCTGCAGTAGGGTCAGATTTTCAGAAAATGTACAATTTGCAGCTCTATATATTTAGTATTTTCTACTATATTCTGCTAAAAAGATGATTAATTTTGGGTACATTTGAGTATATTTGGTACCACATTGATTTAAATTATCAGTTTGGTTATGTTAAACGGCATTTTGAAGCTCTTTTCTGTCCCAAATATTGGTTATTTGAGAGGATTGGTGAAGGTGAATTGTAACTTTTCTAAAAATCTGACCCAGGGGACAGTTGCAGAAGGTATGCAAATGGTTCTTCTGTTGGAGTGGTCCTGTCAAGTTTTTTAAAAAATGTACAATTTACCTTCATCCCCTGAAATATCCCAAAGTTAAGGCAAAAATCAGGTTCAAAATATTTATGTGAGATTTTGTTTTTATTCAGATAAAAGCAATACACAGAATGGGGCTTAGATCCTCTATTCGCTTATGCGGGTAGATCTTCCGGCCAGTCCACAACCGGGAGCAGGGATAATGAACCCCCTGGTGTACCACCCTTGCCGCGCCAAAGCGCGAATACATTGATGGGAGCGTGTCGGCCATCGGCCGGGAGCGCAAAACTTGTGTGCGGTAGGCAGGTGCGTGGTATGCATGGGAGCGGTATGGGAGGGGAGCGGTAGACATGAGCGCGAAAATGCAGGTGCGCGGTATACAGGAGTGCGGTAAGGTATGGAACCAACTCCCTGCAGGGTCTGTTGCGAAATGTTAGAAATGGTTGTTTTGTTGGAGTTGTAGTGTCAAGTTTTCAGAAAATGTACAATTGGCCTTCACCAATCCTCTCAAATAACGCTAATTTAAGACGAAAATCAGGTTCAAAATACAGTTCAACATAACCTTACAGAATGTTTGAATCAAGGCAATATCAAATATACTCAGATGTAGCTAGTGTTGACGATTTCGTAGTCTAATTTAGCAGAATTTACTAAATGTGTGGATCTGCCAATAGTGGGTATGCATAGCCGTTCATATACAACAAATATATGAACTTTAAAAACGTGAAAACATCAATTTTGAGGTCAGATTTTCAGAAAATGTACAATTCAACTTCGCCAATCCTCTCAAATAAAGTTCAAAATACACTTCAACGTAACCAAACAGATTGCCAGAATCAATGCAATGCCAAACATACTCCAATGTAGCTAGTATTGACCAAATTGCAGTCTAATTTAGCAGTCCAATTGTGCATTTTCTGAAAATCTGACCCACTTTGTATTCAATTTTGACCATTTCCTGAGACCTTCACCCAAGTACTTTTACCAGGTGTAAATCAATAGGAAGTAATTATTGGTGTGAAAATTCCCCATGAACCTCACAGGCAGGACAGTGTAGGCTCCATAGATTCATACTGAACATTGAAATTAGTTTTAACACCTGATACTAAACAAAATTGCTGCAGTCTGTTTAATCCCAACAAAGGTCAGAGGTCAAGGATTGTCTGACAGAGGTTTTATTTTCCAAGGCCATCGTGAAATGAGTTTTCCACGCTGGATTGAGAAAAAAATATGATTGGTTACAAGCATAGATTTTCTACTCTTTGCTCATTTTTGTTTTTTATTTTGTAAAAGGTAAAGGGATTTTGATAAAGTTTTAAGGATTGTAATAGCGGAGAATTCCGCTTTAGGAGGCTGAATTCATAGTCATAACATGTTCATTAGTTTGTGGGTCAGACAATGTATTCAATGACTCTTTAAATGTCTTAAACATATCTATGTCTTTAACTCCAACATAAGTAACACCCTCAGAAAATCTTTGCTTCAATGCCTGCATCATATGGTTCAGATCTTAAAAAAAAGTACAATCCACCTTCACAAATCCTCTCAAAAAACGTATATTTAAAACTGAAATTAGCTTTAAAATGCAGTTTAACATAGCAAAACAGATAATTTCATTCAACGCGACACCAAATATAGTCAAAATACACTTGATATTCATTATTTCCCAGCCTAATTTAACAACATTTCCTAAATATATTTAGCTGCAAACTGTACATTGACTGATGATCTGACACACATATAATCATTTCCTCCAACACTGTATGTCACTAAGGACTTTATTCATTCATGTTTGAACCCATAGAAAAGAGGGAGACCTTTGAAGAGTTTAGGGTTCAGACTGGTACAGCCTCAACCTTGATCCGTCTGTTATTGAGAAAGGTTCCTCCTCAGATGGTTTTACCTGGATGACTGAATCAATGGACACACTCACCAGCACAAAGTAAGCCACTCTACTCATGAGAGAGGAGCGATTGAATAGGGGCGGGATTAAAGATTCAGATAGAGAGGCGAGACCGAGGAGCCGAGGAGAGAAAAGAGAGAGAGAGTGAGAGACAGTAGGGAAGAGAGGGCAAGAAAGACAAAAAACAAGGATGAGAGAGAAGAAAGAAAACATGAGAAGAAGAAACTGAGAGACAGGAGAGAGGGCGATGGAGAAAGGGGTAAGAGTGGGACATAAAGAAACAAAGAGAGGAGCGATTGAATAGGGGCGGGATATAAGATTCAGAGAGAGAGGCAAGTGAGGGACCGAGAAGAAAGCGGAACAAGAGAGAAGGACAGGAAGGAGGAAAGAAAAGAGAGAGAGAGAGAGAGTAGGGAAGAGAGGGAGAGAGAGACAAACAACGAAGATGAGAGAGAAGAAAGACAGAACATGGGAAAAAGAACATTGGAGACAGGAGAGAGGGCGATAATAAGGAGGAACGAGATGAGAGAAAGATGAGAGACTGGGGGAACAAAGGCTTAGTGGACAAAAGTGGAGAGAGAGAGAGGGAGAGGATAGGGAGAGAGAGGGGAAAGAGGGAGTGAAGAGAGAGACAGGAGAAGGAGGGAAAGGGAGAGGAGAGGGGTATAGGGAAAGAGAAGGAGAGAGAGAGAGGGAGAGACAGGAGAGGGGGAGCGAGAGAGGAAGGTAGATGGAGAGGGAGAGAAGAAGAGTAGGAGAAAGGGAGAGGGAGATGGAGAAGGGGAGGAAGGAGAGAGAAAGAGAAAGTAGAAGACAGGGTGACAAAGTGTAACGAGAGGGAGAGAGTAAGAGAGAAAGACTGAGTGTGGGACATAAAGAAACATAGAGGGACAACCCAGGGAACATTTGAGAGAACAGAAAGCGAGAAGAAAAAGGCGATTATTAGACATAAAGAGATCCAGAAGGGAGAGGCAGAGTTAAAGAGAGTGAGGGGAATAATGAAGAGGTAATCAATATAAATGAACAAGCCCTGATGGAGATTTGATTGCCGCGAACCACCAGAAGCATCTGTTTCATTGCACCACTGATAACACACCCTCAGCCAGGAGGACTGGGCCGAGAGAGGATTCAATAAAAAAGAGATAATTCCAGAAAATGTTGTTAAAATGTCATCACACTTGTTGGGTTTTACATGCAAAAACATGTTTAATGGCTGGAATGTGGGATATTGATAATTTCAGCCATTTTTTGTTATGGGATGAAACTGTTCATCGCACAGGGAATCTCTGCTGAGAGACTCATAGAGAAAATAATGTAATTATGATGTTTATTATATGCACATTCTATATGAGACGTGCTATAAGTGGGGTGCTATAAAAATATTCATATAGGACGTGTCCTATATGAAATGTAGTTGTCTAAAAATAGCTCTTTTGTTATGCTTCGCCGAGCTTTGTCTCTCCGCTGAGCATGTAAACAAATCCCCGTGATCGGTAATCCACCCGTGATTCTGGTACTATGACTATAGAAATACATAATAAAACCTACATCATTGAATAGAGCGATAAATTCTCTTTTGAATGATATAAATTGTATTAATGTAGCTCAAGGAATGGCCATGATATGGACGTTTTAATTCATCAATATACTAACAGGGCTGTCAGTGGGGCTGTCAGCGGGGCAGCAGGGCTCTCTGAGACTTCTTTAGTATTTTTTCCGTGATATCTGATGACATATGATCAAATTTTATGCACATGATTCGTCCACACATGCACTTGATTCGTCCACATAAGCACTCTGCCTACGGCATCGTGCTTATGTGGACGAATCTCGTCCTATAAATTTTCGATTATTGCCGGCTCGTCCCATTCTCTCAATTTATAGAGCTCTGTAGCTAGGAAGATTCTGGGAGAATCCTCAAAGATGTTAGCTAAGTTACTTTTAGATGAGCTGGGAAAGAACTGAAAAAAGTTAGTTGTTGATTGATGATAATTAATGCATTCTCAAATCAACATTTGGGTCAGAATTGCAGAAAATGCACAATCTACATTTCTACACATCTCTCTTAATTTGGCTAAATTAGAGTGAAAAATGAGTATATCTGAGTGTATTCTGTATTGTATTCATTCAATAAATCTGTCTGGTTATGTTGAACTGTATTTTGAATCTGATTTTCGTCTTAAATTTGGGTTATTTGAGGGGATTGGAGAAGTGAATTGTACCTTTTCTGAAAACTTGACCCATTTGCAACACCTTTACGCATACTATGACCTTAAGGACTGGATTAATCAATACTCTGATGGTGTGATATGTTTGTACAAGGATTTGAAGTTAATCAGCAGCGAGAAAACAGCCGGTCACAGCAGGAAGAGTCACCAGTCACAAAATTGATATTTTTAATAAGAATGATTTGATTGTTGGGGTGCTTAGCGCTTCCGGTTTACTTTTCTGACTGTCAGATTTACTTTTTGATTGACTATAAAACTTTCTGCTTGACTTTTTGATTGACTATTCTGACTTTCTGATTGACTATTTCAACTTTTCGATTGACTACTTCGACTTTTCGATTGACTAGTTCAACTGACTATTTCGACTTTTCGATTGACTATTTCGACTTTTGCGATTGACTTTTCTGACTTTCTGATTGACTATTCTGACTTCTCGATTGACTATTCTAACTTTTTGAATGACTACTCTGACTTTTCGATTGACTATTCTGACTTTTTGATTGAGTATTTTGACTTTCTGATTGACTTTTCTGACCTTTTGATTGATTATTTCAATTTTTTGACTACTTTTGTGGCTTCTGGTACAATATACCTAATGTTACCACAGTGAAATGAAATATATGAAATATATGTATACATATCTGAGGTTAACCTACGGAGTAAAATTAACTAAACCTACCCACTTTACTATAGAGAGAGACTATCAGGAAATATCACTACCTTCCTGATCATACATACAAGAATACAGAAATATTTATTAGATACCCTAGTGTTTATAATCATCATTGGAATCCACTAGATCTCATCCTGTAAGATATGATCATATCTCTAAATCTATTATTGGCGACTTCTGACTCATTTTTCTGAAACTGTCATATGTCAATTTGTTAATACGCAATTTGTCACAGATTTCATAAAGAACACATCACATATCAGACTTGTAACCTTATTAACGGTGACAAAGCATCCTTATCCACTAAACCCCAACACTATGGGTCAAATCCTCAGAAAATGTATAATTTGCCTTCGCTGATTCTCTCAAATACACATCAATTAAGACAGAAATGAGCTTCCAATGCAGTTCAACGTAACAGAACTGATACTTTAAATCAACACAACACAAAATAAACTCAGATATACCCAGCATTCATCATTTTTCAGCCTAATTTAGCCAAATTTCCTAAAATATATTAAGCTGCCAATTGTACATTTTCTGACGGTCTGACCCTTATCCTCTACACCCCCAACACTATACATGGATATCAGTACTTACAAGCAGAATAAATCACTATTTAGCCGCGAGCAGTGTTATATTCACATATTTACCGGAGTTAAAGCAATAAAACAAGGTTTATTAGGTTTAAGAGGATGCCAGGGGGGATGAACACACTGAATAGCAATGTACACCCCCTGCTATAGTCATAAATATACTTTATGTCCAAATAAAGAAATGAGTAAGCGAGTGGGGGTGCTTAGTGCCATCTATAGACCTCTCTTGTCTGGTATAGCCATCCCAATTCTGGCAGATGTAATTGTAAATTGAACGAGATCAGACTAAAATTACAATATATGGGTCAAATCTTCAGAAAATGTACAACTTGCCTTGACTAATTCTCCAAAATATGCCACGTTCAAGACAGAAATGAGCTTCAAAATGAAGTTTAACATAACAGAACTGATGTTTACATCAACGCGACACTAAATAAACTCAGGTATACCCGGTATTCATCATTTTTCAGCCTAATTTAGCAAGATTTCCTAAATGTGTAAAGCTGCCAATTGTACATTTCCGACGATCTGACCCATATATACATTATGTAATGTGTTTCAGGAAAGGTCGTCACATGTCGCAAAAATTGATATTTTCAAAAATGTTATTCACAAGATCTTGTTGGAATGTTGTAGTCCGGCAGCCAGAGGGGGTTCGCGTGCACCCCCTTAATTTTTGTGGAAACCTATTTTTTATCATTGCTAAATATGCCTAGTTACCAAAAATTGTTGTTGCCAACAAATGTCCCATGGGGTTCGTTTGGCGGCCATCTTGGATTTTTTATCGTAATTACGGCTTTTTAAAAAAATTCATATCAAATATTGTTAAAAATTCAATTTTTGATGGATCTCTTTGATATTCGGAGTTTGGATGCTACCCATAGTCCTTTCAATTTGATCAATTTTTGCGTGACCTTGGTCAAGGTCAAGGTCACCAAATGGAAGGTCAAACACCAAAAATACACCTAAATTTGGATAGTGAGGTATTTCCGTTTCCTACCATTCTGTCAAATATCCTAAATGTTGAGACATTATATATTAGACACTTAGGCCTTGTACCTTGTCTGACAGCTAGATCACCATGTGGCAGTCAGTCGAGTGTGGCATATCCAATTTGCTACCCAGATCATTGCAATTTGATCTTTTTTATATGATTCAGTCCCTTGATAAGTATCCCATAGAAGCTTTGTTAGTGATAAGATCCCTTCAAGGAAGGGCTTTATTATTTGACAATGTCCGGACAACCTCCGGACCTCCGGACCTCCGGACAACCACTGGGCAACCTCCGGGTGGCCTCCAGGATGCCTCTGGATCCCGCTAGGAGGCCAAGGATCACTAGGATGACATTTTTTAGTCATATTGTTGTTTTATTGAATAATTCCTCATGTTTTGATATTACATTATTTAGACTTCAACCAACATTGAGGTTATATGTTTCTCTTATTACTCTGAACTATTATATTTGATGTGTATTTGTATTTCATTATATATTCCTTCTTGATATTGAAACACCTTGTATTGCTTAATAACATATACATCACCTCTCTGAGAACCTTGATGTAAAATTAGGTTGGGAGCAACGACCCAACCTCATCCCAGGATCTGTCAGGAAAAAAGACTGATTTCACAAAGTATTCTTTCTGTACTTTATTATACCCGGAGGTGCGTTTTCATGAACATAGAATATTATTCACCCATGGCCTTAGAGACAGACATGGTTCTTTTCCTCATGACCCCTTACTAGAGATATGGTTAATTAATTTCACGAGAAGTAACTTATACGATCACCACAACTTAACCCATAAATATCAATAGTACTTAAGCCTGGAAGAGAAGATACATCTCATTGGAAAGAACACTTAGGCAAGAATCACAACATTAGTATGGAAAGGTCCTATTCTTTATCTTTGAAACGATTCAGACCGTTTTGTGTGACAAGAAATAACCATGTAGATTGTTAGTCTGACCAGAGCAGTGGTAGAGCTCTGACTGACAAGTAGCGTGACTCGCTAGATTGCCGATTACCACAGTGGGACTTTTTTCTTCATCTTTCGCAAAATGCATACAAAATGGCGGAAAACTGAAATTAGTTCTTTTATTTTGATTTATTGATTTCTTTCATTGATTTTTGGGGTGAAATGAATATAGAACCTACCTCGGGGTCATTCTGTCTTAGTTGCAGAGAGTACGGAAGACGGGAGTGTTCATGTGATGAAAAGTAAAATTCAGTTTTATTTTTAAAAAGAAAATCATTTTCGTTTCCAAAATCATTTTGAATTTCAAAATAATTTGTCCATCTCTTTTAAAAACTAAAATTCCTTTTGTTTTAAAGTACGTTTCAAAAGACACAGGTGTTTTCATTTCCGTTTTGAATTTGATTTCCGTTTTCATTTCCATCTTGAAATGGAAATGAAAATCTATGAACGAGACTTAAAACGAGATGAGATCTCACGAGATTTCGAGCACAAAATGGCGGCCCCCATAATCAAATTCAAAACGGAAAACGGAAAACGCCTGTGTCTTTTGAAACATACTTTGAAACAAAAGGAATTTTAGTTTTTAAATGAGATGGAAAATGTTTTTGAAATTCAAAATGATTTTGGAAATGAAAATGATTTTCTATTTAAAAAATGAAACTTTCCATGCGTGAGCACTCTCGTCTTCCGTAAGAGAGAGACTTTGGGGCCACGCTACGCTCCACATTAGTAATAAATACCCAGGTAACCCTCACTTGAGATCTATGTAAGCCATCCCGAACGTTTAGGCCCTGTACATGCAGCCAGTAAAAGGCCTTTTATAGCTTTGTGCAGAGCCTTGAATGTCTTAAATCCACAATTAATATACTGTGGATTTTATACTGTTCGCCTTACCCAGAATTAACTTGCCCAAATATCTGTATTACTCTCACCAATGTATTTACTTGCAACCATTACCTGTATTACTTTCAGTACTATACGTGTCAGATTTTCAGAAAATGTACAATTTGCAGCTGTACACATTCAGTAAATTCTGCTAAATTAGACTGCAATTTGGTCAATACTAAGTAGATTCGAGTATATTTGGCACTGCATAAATTCTAGCAATCTGTTTGGTTAGGTTGAACTGAATTTTGAACTTTATTTTTTGTCTGAAATCCGGGTTATTTCAGAGAATTATAGTGAAGGTGAATTATACATTTTCTGAAAATCTGACCCATATTAAAGTTGACTTTCAAGGCACGTTGTATCGAACAGCTGAGCACGCTTTTCAGGTGACAAAGGCCGCAGAACTAGGTCACCCGATCATTGCCGAAGAGCTCCGGAATACGCCAAGTCCTTACGAGGTCAAGCGTAGGGCCAGACTAGAATTGTCCCCAACACCAGAATGGAAGAAGAAAGAAAAAGACACTCTTGAACAAATAATCAGACTGAAATTTGCCCAGAATAAATACATTAAGAAGAGATTAATGGATCTCCCGCACACGAAGTTCTACGAGATGACAACAGACAGGAAGTGGGCCTCCGGGACCAATCTTCCGAGAATACTCGATCAGAACAACCAACGATCGGTGCTGAACTCTAAGGACTTCTCCGGCAATAATCTTCGCGGGAAAATCATCGGGCTTCTAAAGGCAGACCTACTTAAGGCAGCTAAGTGAACCCCTGTTGATGATCGGGATTATATTTAACCTAAGACAGCTCCTCTTTGTATGGCAGCATAACTTCTCATATTATCGCCCACCAAAACAAACAATTACATTGACAGCATGAATTCAGTACTGATTATCGGTGACTCACGTGCTAGGGCTCTCGGCCCTCCCCTTAAATCTCATCTCCCAACAGACACTGTTGTTGAAATATCTTCTTCGCCCGGTGCGAGTATTCTTCAATCTGTCAGAAATGCTACCGAGAAATTACACCTCTTCTCACCAACTCATGTCTTCATACTGTCGGGTCTGTGTAATTTAACTGTCAAAGACAAGCTCTCCAAATCTGTCACTCTACGCCATGCTGATGCGGTAACCATGAAGGGAAGCCTATCGCAAGAGTTGAACGATTCCTATAATTATATTCTAGGCCACGTACATCATCCACCATATGTAAGCGTCGCCCCTATAACAGGTATGCACATCAGCCAATACAACTGGAGACGGGATGTATTACGTGGTCGCTTACAAGTTGAAGATATTCCTCTCGACCCATTCCAAGAAGCATTGAACTACCAAGTTGAGATAGCGATACAACTGATTGTAGAATATAATACCTCAAGAGACGTTGGAACCCCCTGGACGCAGAGACCAGTCCACAGGTTTCATCCCAATAACTCTACCTACACACATAACTATACCCATCTAGCCTTAGATGGCTGCCACCTTTCGGACATTCAGCAGGACAAATGGGCCATTGCAATAAGCAAAACATACAAAGCTCAGATCAATAAGTAAAGCTCCAAGTGCCTAATTGATTAACACTAACAGTAACTATTACACCTGCTATAAATCATATTATAAATTTACTAAAATTTGTTATACTTCTGCGCCGATAAAACTGATTGCTCGTTACCATACCTGACTAACTGTATATTAATTAACTGTTATCATGCCTGTCTAACTGTATTACAAGTAGCTAATGCCGTTTCTACTCTAATCTACTATGATAACGATAGGAAATACATACTCCAATCTGACTCAGAATATAGATTAAGCATCAAACTCATTATTAATTCGCTTTCATGGTGCTGAAATTCGGTAATTGATTAGTTGATATATGTATATGTTGAAATAATATGGGTTGATAATTGTTGACATTCTTACCGATATCTCATTAATATTGTAAATTGCTTGATGACTTGGAATTATGAGTATCAGCAAGGTGGAGACTGGTTAGTGGCCTTTCTGAGCGATGAGGTAACTTGTGTAGTGCCTCCCCCCCCTCGTTATTTTTGGTTCACCACTAGCCTCCCCTACGCTACCTCTCAACCAATATTGTCATGCACCAACAGTTTACTGGAATATCGTCAATGTTGATATTAATTTGCCAAAAAAGGCTTACCGCTGTATAAAGAAGAAAGGAGACCTGTATTGATTGAATCTCTTGTGCATGCACTGACTCTCAAATTGTTTCTCTGAGATGTGTAAAATGAAATTATCATAATGCGTTTTCGTAAACCAAGGTTACCACTTGCTGCTGCTGACTTTGAACACTGTGTACAGAAATATTGAAATACCACTCTCAACTCTAAAACACCGTGTATAGAAATATTACTCTTAACTCACTTATAGAAAGAAATATTTTTATAAGTAGCAACCTGGCAGCTTGTTCATATCACCTGAATCACCTTGTCATTGTGCACATTACTTGGTCAAAGATCAAAATCATAATCATAACTACATAATTATTAGAGCTGCACTGCCAAGCAGTATAAACTCTATTTCTCTATGAATCCCGAGTCCTGAAAACATACATCATAATTCATCACAACTTTATTATTAACACTGTTGTCGATCTCATACACCGCTATATTCTATGTAAGGTGTAAATTGTCAAAACTGTATTACTGTTACTATTGCACAATTACTTTTGCGTAATCTGTCAAACGAAACTATTGAAACTATTAATGTAACGCTTAGCATAACTCCCGAACTTATTATTGTCATTATAACCACTCAACCAATCGGTCACCATGACGACATGTACTGGCAGCACGCTGCTACACTCTTTTTCTGATTTAAAGAATTTTAAAGGCCTAAAAATGGTGTCCTGGAACATTCGCAGTCTCGCCAAACACCACACACAGGTCGAATATTTAGTCACTGGTGGAGAGGTAGATGTATTGGGTTTTAACGAGACCTGGCTAAATGCCAGTACTCATGATAACGAAATTCAACTACCAAACTACTCATTATATAGACTTGATAGAGCTGCAAGAAAGAGGGGAGGAGGACTGTGTTTATATTTTAAAAGTGATTTAATCGTTGACACCGAGACTTATAAAAATTTAAACGTATCTACTAAAGACCTTGAAATACAGGTAGCATCGGTCAGAAAGGGCAGGAATAAGTGTTGTACCATATTGAACGTGTACAGGCCACCTAGTGGCTGTACAAAAACCTTAATTCAGAATCTACGTGAAATCCTCTCAAAACTAAATCAGTCTCAAGAGATTTACATGATGGGAGATTTTAACCTCGATTTTGGAGCAATCAGCACCTCTGCCACATCTTTTTCCTCTGAATTAAAAAAATTAATGACTGACTTCTCTCTAACCCAACATATTAATTTGCCGACAAGGCTTACCCTTAGGTCTCAAACCATAATAGATCACTTTTATACCAACTCCTCTCTAATCAGTGCAGCAGGTACCATAGACATAAACTTGTCTGATCATTTCCCCATATTTCTCATAAGGAAGAAACCTCGCAACTCTTATACTGTGGATTCATTTTGGGCACGATGTACAAAACATCTGGACCAAAAAATCTTAAACGAAATTCTCAGAAATCTTGATTGGACAGCCTTCTTTAATAGCTCTGACCCAGAAGAATGTTGGGATTCCATACTCAGTAACATCCTACTTTATTTAGATAGGATGTGCCCTCTAAAAAAGTTTAAGAACGTTAGAACTACACCGAAATGGATGACAGACGATCTCCTTCAAGTAATGAATGAAAGAGATAAACTATTTAGAATTGCCAAAAAGAAAAATGACCCAGAAATTCTACACAAAGCCAAATCCCTAAGATATATAGCTAACTCTAGATGCAAGGCCGCTAAGGCACAATACATAAAATCTAATCTTGAGTTTCACGATAAAAACCCACGAAAATTTTGGGAATTTTTACGCCCATTAATAAATCCGGGGAAACTTAAGACAAATAACACTATACATATAGAGAAGGGCGGACAGACGATTGAAGCATCAGAAGTCCCAACTGAGTTCAATAAATATTTCCTGAATGTGGGCCCCAATCTGGCTAATAAAATACCCCCCTGCCCAGCCGCCACAAAAAGCGTAGAGGCTAACTTTAAACCAATCCAAGATTCACAAGTACCTATCTTTAAGTTTTGCGAGTTGTCCCCAAGAGAAGTGGGGAAAATTATCTCTAAGATCGATGTATCGAAAAACTCTGGATTTAATTATATCCCATCTTCAATTATGAAATCATGTTTACTAGCCTTAACTGATCAGATGACGCATATTATAAATATTTCTTTATTGTTGGGTAAGGTACCCAGTTCGTTTAAACTGGCAAGAGTTACACCGTTATATGAGGCAGGCAGTAAGTGGAACACCTCTAACTACCGCCCAATTTCATGCATCTCCATGCCTGCTAAAATTCTAGAATCAGCAGTACAACAACAACTCACGGAACATTTTGAATCTAATAGTCTTTTTAATAATAACCAATACGGTTTTCGGAAAAATCACTCCATTCAACAAGCCCAAGTAGATCTTCTCGATAATATTTATACAAATTTAAATGATAAGTTCCTTAATAAAACAGTTTTCCTTGATTTTAGTAAAGCATTCAACACCGTCCACCACCAAATTCTTTTAGATAAACTTAAATCATATGGCATAACAGGCATGGAGCTGCTCTGGTTCACTAATTACCTCAAAAATAGGAGACAATTTGTCACTATAAATGGACTAAAATCCGAAGAAGGAGAGGTCACCTATGGCGTTCCGCAAGGCACCATATTAGGCCCCATATTATTTACGATTTATATTAATGATTTACACTCGGTAGTCCGTCATGCTAAAATTCAGCATTACGCTGACGACACCGTCATATATTATCACGATCGCAAAATTGACTCTCTCCATCAAAATTTGCAAAAGGACCTTGACAACATTTATCTCTGGTGTGCCAAGAACAAACTGTCCTTGAATGCCTCGAAATGCAAGGCCATGTCATTCTCATTAAGTTATGTATCAAGAGCGAAACTCTCTGCCTCTGTAGTAGACCTCACTCTTGGCTCTTATGTATTAGAGATTGTTGATGAGTACAAATATCTTGGCGTAGTCCTTGATGATTTGCTTACATTCAGATCCCATGTACAGAACACCTTGAAGTTAGTAACTTCTAAGGTTAGATTATTATATAAGGCCAGAGACTCTCTGACCAGTAAAGCAAAGCACGACATATACAAACTAGCCATCCTCCCAAACATAGATTACTGTGACTTTATTTATGATTCGGCTCCAAAAAATTACAGAAATTACAATCCCAGCAAAATCTAGCATTAAGAATTATTTTTAGCAAGTCTAAATATGATAATGTTGACCGGGAACATAAGGCTCTAAATGTGTGGCCTCTTCAAATAAGAGGAAAAAGAAATATGACCATCTTATCCTCCAAGCTCAGTAAAATCACGGATTCAATAACATATAAATCTCGACTACGGTGGAACGAGTTGAAGCCGGTAGCACATAAGATTGAAGATAGCATTACATTTAGGAAATTTACACAGCAACTACTAACCCCATTTTAGAACCACTCTGCTTTTACATCTTCAAGAATATTGGCTAATTTGTCGTGTTTTATTTACTTATCTATTTATTATATCTTCTAGGTCAGAGTCTCTCTGGTTAGAGTCTTACTGCCTCGCCTTACCAATTCATAAACTCTGCCAAAAATACTGTGTGTTCACCTATTAAAGAGATAAACCACTGTTCTCCGCACTGCTGCAGGCGGGAGTTAAAGGAACTTTAACTTTGTCTTGAGAAAGTACATGGTTGGAGGATAACAAAAAGCAAAAAAAAATGGATCTCAGCATATTTTTTTTCTTTCTAGAGACCAGCAAAGTTTAGTATTGAAGTATGTGGGAAAAATGGATATTTTCTCAGTTTTTCCAAGATTTCAGACAGACAAATAACATTTTTCAATTGAAATGTCTTCTAAACATAACCACTATAGATGTTTGCCCTCATGTATTAAAGAACAGGGTATCAACATATTTTGAAATATATTATTTAGCATTGAAAATCTTCAATATTCCTGTTTTTAACTCACCACCATGCAGATTCAGTTGAATAACTTTTTTAAAAGGTCGGTGACCCCCATTTTTTATTGCTTGAAAGGGTAAAGCAATATGTTAGCTATGTTGATAGAGATTTTTAGGAGAAAGTTATTTTCAATTTTTTTTTTATACTGAAAAAACGAAAAAATTGTCCTTTTCTCATAGACTTCTATAGTGAACAACCATAAATTTTGAGGCTCCCTAAAATGAAAACTAACCCGGTGACATATTGTTTTCATTGGCTTTTTGAATTCACATAACCTTGTTCTTTCACGAGGCAAAGTTTAAACAAAATGTTATTTTCAGTTTTTTTCCCAGTTGAACTGTGGTTTATCTCTTTAAACACCCAATCCACCTTCAGTGTCACACGGACGCTAGTCGCTTATTTAGCGTAATATCTATCTTTGTACTTTATCAATTCAAACTGCACCCAGGCCAGAGGCCAACAAAATGTATATTATTATTAATTACGAGGGATAAACCATAATCTCTCAATCCTGTCATTTAAGCTAGTAACATCACCTACCTTTCATCTGTTATTAATCATATCATAAAATGTTGTTGTTTAGATTACTTTCTCTCAAAAACCCTATAAGGGACCTCATGACTATGATATTAGTGAATTGTTGTCTCACTCCGATTAAGTTATTATTTCTGTATTCACCCCTATAAGGGGCCTTTAACGCCTACGATAGTAGCGACTTGTTGTTGTTTATCATGTTCATCCTAACTGTAACAAATCTTAAGACACGAAATATGGCAAACTCCGGAAGAACTGGCACGCTCCAGTGTCAGACTTGTTCGTCCATTTGTAAACCAAGATCTTGCAATAAAGGATATTTGAATTGAATTGAATTGAATTGTAAAGTTGTGAGGCTGTCAGAGTCAGAGATCAAACAGCAATTCTAGGTTTGGTGCAAAGATGCCAATTTTAATCTTTTCTCAAGCTTAAGTACTAGATACACTTCATGCATCGCCCCATCCCTCAGCCCGTATTGGCTATCGCTCACCTCACCTTCTTTGCCTAGAACTTCTTATTAGTCGCAGAACAGTTTAGGTCAAAAGATGGGATAGTCCCTTTAAATGAAGGGAAAGTTCTCGCCTCAAACTGCAAAGTGCCATTATAATTCCGTCTGAGAAGCATCCAACTTGATGTAATGTTACTTCCTGCAAATAAAACATTTTCAATCAGTCAATCAGAGAAGCGGCGAGGCTGGATGATGCAACATACCTCACAAATGTGATGTGGTTTAGGAAAATGAGTCACAAGTTGCAAAAATTGCAATTGAGATATCATCATATTTGAAAAGATGAGACCAACACGATTCCAATGAATGTAAACATTAAGGAAATCTATTAAGTACTTCTATCTTTTTAGTTAGATATTTTTACCTTTGAAAAAAAAAGGTTTGCAATATTTCTGGGTGGATAATCATCAGTAAATATACTCAATGGGATGATCTAAGAAACGCACTGATATAATTAATAAACAGTTTGGAAATTGTGTAGATGTATTGATGCAACCACAAGGACTAGACACTCCAAACATGACAATATTCCAACAAAGATATTTTGTAAGTATATGACTTTGAAAAAACTCCCCTCTCAAACGTACTCCCCCAGACCATATCAGCAATAGCAGCTTTCAAATTCAGGACATTTATTTTGACATTTACCCTAAAGTCATACATTCCATCAGATAGATGTGGCTCCTCGCTCCATGAATCTGCTGCCTCTGTCTCCGCTATGATGCCCTTTGAGGTCTCCATTATGTCCCCCCCCCACCTCTCCCTTACCCAGCCCCTGCGCTCCAATGCCCCCCCCCTCACAGCTCCCCACAAATCTGGGAAGGCTGAGATATGGCCTCCTATATATGTGATTTGTTATGGCAAAAGGAAAAGTCAAAAATCGCAAAAAAATGGATTTTGAGATGAGAATGAAAAGATATGATCAAGCAGATTCTAATGTTGGCAAATATTAAGAATCTATTTCTATAATTCAGGTTTGGTATCTTTATTCATGAAAAAAATGTTATACTAGGAAGGTAACTACCTATAGCTCATAAGATGACTTTGGAAATGCATGGATATATGTAAAACACAATCTTGAAATTTAGTAACTATATTCATTCAACCAACAGCGTTAAGCACCCCAAATGTGAAAACATTCCAATGAAGTCATCTTATGAATAAAACACTTTGAAATACATCCATTTTCCGACTTGCAACTCATTTTCTGATAAGACACCACATATGGTAGAGAGTAAGATAGGAGGTTAGGGTGGTACCTTTGTGCAAAAGAGTCAGATTTTCAGAAGATGTACAATTGGCAGCTGTACACATTTAGGAAATACTCCTAAATTAGGCTGAAAAATTAGGAGTACCGGGTATATCTGAGTATATTTGGTATCGCATTGATTTAAAGTATCAGTTATGTTATATTGAACTGTATTTTGAAGCTCATTTCTGTCTTAAATGTGAGTTATATGAGAGGATTGGTGGAGGCGAATTGTACATTTTCTGAAAATCTGACCCATACGTTACAGCAGGCGGTAGGGTGGGGCTGAGATGACCCCGGGCGGGGAAGGTGAGGCTGGTGTATTAATATCTGGCCTGTCATGTAATGGTGGTGTATTACATGTAGGGCGGGGTACACAGCCTCATTTATACTTCATAGACAACAGCTTTACATAGAGATTGTGGTGGGGTGACGGGGGGGGGGCGGGTAGGGGGATGGGAGGGGTTGAGAAAGACTGGACTGGAGAGTGGGAGGGGAGGGGAGGGGGTGAGATTGAGAAGAGAGGGGGAGGAGATAGAGGGAGGAGAGAGGGAGGGAGAGAGAGGGAGAAGAGTGTAGGAGGAGAGAGTGGGAGAAAGAGGGAGGAGAGAGAGGGAGGGGGAGAGGGAGGAGAGAGGGAGGAGAGAAGGAGGAGAGAGGGAGGAGAGAGTGTTGGGGGAGAGGGAGGAAGGAGAGGAGGAGAGAGGGAGGGGAGGAAGGGAGGGGAGATAAGGGAGGGGAGAGAGGATGTAGGAGAAAGAGCAAGAGAGAAAGATGGATGAGAGAAAGGGAGGAGAGAGAGGGGAGGAGAGAGGGAGCGGGAGGAGCGAGATGGAGGAGAGAGAGGGAGGAGATAGAGGGGAGGAGAGAGCTTGGGAGACGGAGGAGAGACAGGGGAGGAGAGAGATGGGAGAAAGGGAGGAGAGAAAGGGAGGAGAGAGGGTGGGAGAGGGAGGAGATAGAAGAAGGAGAGAGGGGGAAAGAGACGAAGGAGAGACGGGGAGAAAGGGAGAGAGGGATGGGAGAGAGAAGAGGGATGAGACAAGTGTAGGGAGAGAGTGAAGGGAGAAGCAATGAGAGAGTATGAGGAGAGGGACATGTAAGAGAGTGATGGTGGGGAGAGAGGTGGGGGTGACGGACAGAGAAGAGCATGGGAGACAGGGAGAGAGATCCTAATAATAATCCTGATAATTAAAGATGAACTGTAAATACTATTCACCAAGATATTGAAACCAATACTCATATGATATGAATACAAACGAAAATGTATTATAAATACCAATGACTGTATAGTAATATAATTATACAAAAAGACAATAATTGTGTAAGCTACTGACGAAAACATGGTGAAAACCAGTAGATGGACCTGTTCAAAAGAAATAAAAAAGAAAAAGTTTTCAAATAAAATCCAATTCAGTCCTACAAGTCACAATATTTACATTTAATAACGTTTTATTTCTCGGAACAATTGCAGCTTTTAAATCGATTTGATTAATCTAAAAAACAATAATACGTGAAGCATAATATCCTGCGGTATAAACCCACTCCAACACTGAAAACTAAAAGTGAGATGTAAATACCTGTCATCAAGATATTGAAAGCTATAATTATATGAATAAAAACGAGAATTTATTACAAATACCACTTAATGTATTGCAATATACTTATAACAGAAGGTAATTATAAGCTACTGACACACACCAGTAGATGCACCTGTTCAAAAGAAAAAAAAAGAAAAGGTTTTCATATCAAATCACATTCAGGTGTATAAGTCATGAAATTTAAATTTGGTAAGAAGTTATTGTTCGTAACAGCTGAGAATGCAGCTTCTAAATCGATTTGATGAATCTAAAAAAAACATCACGTTTTGAAGGATAATATGCGGCCATATGTGATGTGTTTCAGGAAAATGAGTCATAAGTCGCAAAAATTGATATTTTTCAAAGTTTTTTCCCACAAGATCTCTTTATTGGAAAGTTCTGATTTACGGAGGGTTTAGCACTTATTGTCATATAAATCCATGGGACAAATTTCAAGACATTGTATTAAATATATCATTGTGTTTTGAAGGCCTTCGTATCGAGTATATTTAGTTAATTTACTGGTTTACCCAGCCAGAAACATTGCGACTTGTGACTCATTTTCCTAAAACGGATCACATTTGTTACAGCATGCTTCATGTGGAGTATATTTAGTTACTTTACTGGTATTTACCCAGCCAGAAACATTGCAAACTTTTTTTTCCAAAATATAGATATCAAACTTAAAATATAGAAATACATGTTAGGTACCCTAGTGTTTACTATCATTGGAATCAGCTTGATCTCCTCTTTTCAAATATTGTGATATCTCAAAATTCATATTTTGCGACTTATGACTAATTTTCCTGAAACACATCACATATAAACCTACTCCAGTCACTCCACGCATGAACTAACATCATCTGAGTACACTGTAATGTTTCTGGCCTGCGTCATGTAAAACAATATCTAAAACATCTCCTGCCGTTGTGATACGTGAGCCATGCAGACTTCTAACATATGGCCAAAACATTACTAAGTACAGTGGCGAGAGGCATGTTTAGCTTCAATGTTCCATTGTTATGTGATCAGTTTACTTTAAAAAGCTCACATAAGTCGTCATGTGGCAGGGGAAGGTCGCATTATATATTGATTCCTATGTTACATTAGATGTCTCTACTCTGTACCTCTTTCCTTCCACTCTCTCTCTCTCTGTCTCTCTTTCTCTCCACTCTCGCTGGCTCTCTCCTGTGCGACTATATGAATGTTGGTGGTCGTTACTCTGCCATGAATGTGATGTGTTCCAGAAAGATTAGTCTAAATTCACAAAAAAATATATTTGTCAAAGTGACTTATTTACAAGATTTCTTTAGTTAAGTGTTTTCATTTCTGGGGTGGATAGTGCTGGTAGGACCATGAGTACATACAAGGCCAATACAATGGTCGCATTATATATTGATTCCTTTGTTACATTAGATGTCTCTACTCTCTCCCTCTTTCCCTCCACTCTCTCTCTCTCTGTCACTCTTTCTCTCCACTCTCTCTGGCTCTCTCCTGTGCGACCATATTAATGCTGGTGGTCTTTACTCTGCCATGAATGTGATGTGTTCCAGAGAAATGGGTCTAAATTCACAAAAAATATATTTTTCAATGTGACTTATTTACAAGATTTCTTCAATGCTTCGATTTGATATGCAGCATGATAATAAATACAGAATATTTCTCATTTTGTACCCAAGACATTCCATTTTGGTGGTTATTTTCCATTTGGTTGCCATGGTAACCAGGTCCCACATTTCCCAGAGGTTGGACCCTGTTTAAATGAAAAGGGCATAACGTTCTGTATGGGAATCAATCCTCGAAACATACTTCCCCCCAAAATAAAATGGGGCTGATGAAATGCACCCTACTACATATACCAAATTCCAAGCCTGTATCTTGAATATATATGCATATCAAAGGTTATCCTAAAGATTATATTTAACTACTTTAACAACTACTTTCTCATTCTCAAAATCATTGAAAAGGTATAGTTGTGTATAAACAGTAGAACCAAGATATCTTGCATTTGGTGTTTGTTGGCGGCCATTTTGTATTGTTTAGCTATAGGGCAACAGGGTAGTCTTCCAACCTTATGGCATGTGGGTCAGATTTCCAGAGAATTCACAATTCGCCTTCACCAATCCTCTCAAATAACCCACATTTAAGACAGAAATGAGCTTCAAAATACAATTTAACATAACAGAGCTGATACTTTAAATCAATGCAATAACAAATATACTCAGATAAACCCGGTATTCTTCATTTTTCAGCCTAATTTAGCAGAATTTCCTAATTGTGTAAAGCTGCCAATTGTACCTTTTCTAAAAAATCTGACCCATGGCCTAACGCAATGTCCCTCGTTCTCCACTCACCCATTAATGTTGGTATTTGCTCTGCCCAATATGCTATGTTCGTTGAAAATGAGTTCAAATTCGCAAAATTGACATACTTTTACAACTCTGATTTATTCTCAATTGTATATAATTTGTAATAACAACAAATACAAAAGTTGTCGCCCAAGTTTTGCATCTGGTTCTATATCTCAATATGTCTCTTCATCATTATTAAATGAGTTGTAAAAAATGCCCTTTTCCTGACCCCCATTACCCCCACCCACAGCCACAAAGTTTACAACATTGCACCAGAAGTCGATATGTAAAATGCCTGAGTCAATATTGAAATTAGAAGAAAAAGCATTAGCAGAGAAAATAAACTAAAGTAAAATGGTCCGTTCAGTCGGTGAGATGAAATTATGTATAATTTGATACCTAGCACTGAGGTTGTGTGTACCCACTGGTGAATGGCTGGGTTCATGGTGATGGGGGCTGCTGCACATTCATCATCTTTTTATCTATGGGTCAGATTTCCAGAAAATGCACAATCTACGTTTCTACACATCTCTCAAGTCCTGCTAAATTAGATTAAAAAAAGACAAATACTGAGAATATCTCAGTGTATTCTGTATTGTATTCAATAAATCTGTCTGGTTATGTTGAATTGTATTTTGAACTAAATTTCCGTCTTAAATTTGGGTTATTTGAGGGGATTGGTGAAGGTGAATTGTACATTTTCTGTGGATTTGACCTTTACATATGTGATGTGTTAGGGCAAAATGAGTCACAAGTCGCACACAACTGATATGTTTCAAACGTTTTCCCACAAGAACCCCTGCTCAAAATATTTTCATTCCTGGAGTGTTTTGCGCTGTTAGCAGCATGAATAGAAAATTTTACCAAATATTAAGTGTTTGTGTTTTTGAGTGTTTTTGAGCCTATCCTAAAGTACATATATATCGACTACCTTTATTAATGGGTACTAGTGTCCTGGTCGTACTGAATTGTTGTATCAATCTTGATTTTTTTTTATTTTGAAATGATTTGAGTTAATGTAATGAGGTATAATGGATGACCGTACATAGCCAGTGGTGGCCTGGCTAGTATCAGTTGGCTCCTGGTGTGTATCGGCCCTCGTAGATGGCGCTAGTTAACCGTCATAAATCCTGGCATGCAATAAGGGACTTGCATGTGCCGCTGCGCATGTTTGTCACAGTGCATCCTGGGATGGATTCTAATGAAGTATGACATAAAAATTTGTTGCCAATTTTTTTATCGAAAATTGCAAGAATGTTTTAACCAATGACATAGTTTGTATAATTGATTTAAACGAATGCATGATGGGAAAGATGGGGACTTGTGTCATCAAAATATGTATATCACATGAATATTGACGTACATAGTACATCTGAACATGGCATGTATTCTATATATTTTACACTGTACAATTAGTCCCATAATTAAATGCGAATCATATGATTTAAAATGGCTGTTATGCATATGCGATGTGTTACAGGAAATTTATAAGTCGCCCAAAAAGGATTTTGATTAGATTAGAAACGAGGAGATTCTGATGATAGTAAACAGTAAATACAACTAATAAGTACTTCTATATTTTGAATTTAATATTTTCACCTTTGAAAAAACAATTTGCAATATTTCTGGGTTGACATGAAATGTAGCTAAATATAATCTATGAGATGACATTGGAAACACAAATATATTGTTATTACACTGTCTCAAAATCTGATTCATACATTTGATTTTGCTATACAGCGTTAAGTACCCAAACAATTAAAACATCCCCACATCTTGTGAATAAATCAACTTGACATTTTTGAATGGGTTTTATGAGAATAGCATTTTTTTGTAATCTGACCGAATACAATTTATTTATAAAACAATATCCATTTTGTTACTCATTTTCCTGGAACACATCGCAAATCCCTTATACTACAGGATGGGATGTATGATAGGGCCTATATGGGTCAGATTTTCAGAAAATGTACAATTCATATTCACCAATCCTCTCAAATAACCCAGATTTTAGACGAAAATAAAGTTCAAAATACAGTTCAACCTAACCAAACAGATTGCTAGAATCAATGCAATGCCGAATATACTAGAATTTACCTAGTATTGACCAAATTGCAGCCTATTTTAGCGCATTTTACTAAAAATGTACAGCTGCCATTTGTACATTTTCTGAAAATCTGACCAATATACTGAGGTCATTGCCCTGATTGTGTCGTATGGTATAGACATGGTATGTACAGGTCATTGCCCTGCTGTGAGGTTGTGTAGTGATACCACCAGGAGGTATCTGGGTGGGGGTTATGTGTCCCATAATAAGGACAAAGTCGCCAAGATATAATTATTCACATCGACATCCCATGTAATGTGACCTGAATAAAAGACGGATCCAGGGGAGTATCCGCACGAGAATTTGTGTACGATAACTACTTGGCTGGTTAGTTTAGTAAGATTATTGTCATCTCTCTCTATTTGTTATATCGATAGGAATAATCAAAGCTTTTAAAATTATGGTTTCGGCGACTGCAGAAACGAGGGTTGCCTGCACACATTAATATTTTAGCAAAAGAATATATATTTTGTTACCTTTTTAATGGAATAAATGATAATCCCGGAGTTTCTAGCTTTGTTTATCTGATTAGAGCTAGGCCTAGGGCTTCCCCGACCTGCCGCTATTTATGACGTCATTGTGCCCATGGCCATGTGATCCTATCTGATGATCTGATTGGCTTAGAGTCGCAGTGGCTCTTTCTTCCATCAACCTTCTGTTTTTGCGGCCATTTTGAATTCTCCGGCTCCGCTTCAAGTACGCGGTTAGCGAGAACTTTTTAATTATCGCTCAAATCAAAAAATTTTTCAAGGCCATTGTTATCTAATTTTTGCAAGCCAGCTTTTGAGACTACTTAAGGAGGTTTGACCTATGACGAAAAGTTGAGGCCAAAAGGTAGGGGAGCCGCTATGTAGGATCGACCTTTTAATGACGGCGTGACAGACCTTAGATTTCGTATAAGCCTTTGGCTTTTTTTTTTCAAAAAAGCGCGGGGGTCACATTTCTTAGAGATCTCCAGCCCAGAGCCCAAATGTGATGTGAAAAATGAGTCACAAGTCGCACAAAATATGATTTTGAGATATCATCATTTTTGGAAAGGTGAGATCAAGCAGATTCCAAAGATTATGAACATCAAGTACATCTATATTGTGCATTCATGAAGACAAATTAAGTATATTCTTTGAGTCAATTACTATACATTAATTATATATAATGCTAACCTGACTCTTTCTACCCTGTCTCTTTCTCCTCCTCTCTATATCCTCTCTCGGTTGTACCTCAATGTTGATAATTGTATGTTAACTGAAATTGTATAAACTGTTATTAATTTGTTGATATAGATGTATACCCCAATATGCTACGGCCTCATGGGAAGAACAAAATTACTTGAAATGACGACCATTTTCTCTAAAATTATTTTCTAAAAATTATTGATGTAACTGTATAAAGAGAAATAAAAATACTTATATATATATATATATAACAAAGTATAAAGGTGCATTAATGTTGTACCATATGTTGAAGATTTCTTCATGGTTTTTGTTTTTCTCTCTCCTTTGATCCCCTCGCTCCTTGTTGTCCCTCCCTCCTATATTTTTCTCTCCTTTTCTTCGCTTCTTTCTTTTTTTGTTCATCATTCATCTCTCTCTCTCTCTCTCTCTCTCTGGCCACTCTTACTCTCTGCTCTGCTCTTTTTCCTTTCTTTTTCTCTCCACTCTAGCACTTCCTTTTTCTCTCCATATCCGTCCCCTCTATCTTTTCTGTCTCTTTTATCTCTCTCTCTTTATCTCTCTCTCCCTCCCCCTCTTTTCTCTCCACTATCACCTCCCTCTCTTCTCCCCCCTCCCTTTCTCTCCCTCTCTTCTCTCTCCCTCCCTTTCTCTCCCTCTCTTCTCTCTCTCTCCCTCTCTCACTCCTTCTCTTCTCTCTCTCCTCTTTCTCATGTCTCCCTCCCTCACCCTCCCTCTGTCTTACTCACTCCATGCCTATTCCCTCTATACCCCTTCCCACCTCCTTCACCTCCTTTTGCTCTTCCTCTCCGTTCATGACTGGTTCCCGATCCCTCTCTACTTAATGTGAATACGCGGGTTCATACTCAGTAGCATACATGTAATACCCATCCCTCATGTACCGTATACGGGTCTGATTTTCAGAAAATATGCAATTCAACTTCGCCAATCTTCTCAAATAACCCCAATCTTAGACGAACATAAAGTTCAAAACACAGTTCAACCTAACCAAACAGATTGCTAGAATCAATGCAACGCCAAATAGACTCGAATTTACCTAGTATTGACCAGATTGCAGCCTATTTTAGCCTAATTTACTAAATGTGTACAGCTGCCAATTGGACATTTTCTGAAATTCTGACCCATACATGTAATCCCCATCCCTCATGTACGGTATATAGCACAGCGGGAAACACGATGCATTATAAAAGAGCCAGGTTTATAAATGCATTGTGGTGTGGTCCGCCATCTTTGTATACCCATCTGTCTCCCTTATCCCTTGGTTCTACTCTCACATGCGTATATTGCTAATATTCTCTGCCCCTGCTTGTGTGTGGCTCAGATTTTCAAGAAAATGTACAATTCACCTTCACCAATTTTGTCAAATAGCCCACATTTAAGACAAAAATAAGCTTTAAAATGCAGTTTAACATAACAGAACTGATACTCTAAATCAATGTGATACCAAATATACTCAGATATACCCATTTTTCAGCCTAATTTAGGAAAATTTCTTAAATGTATACAGCTGCCAAATGTACATTTTCTGTAAATCTAACCAGTTTACCTGTGCTCTCTCTATGCTAGCCCTGTCTCCATACATCCTCCCTTCGCCTGTTCTTCCTTTTCTCCTCTGTCAATTAGGAGATTTGCATAGCCGCCATTTTGAATCTTGATTTGCATGGAATTGTGGGACTAATGGTACTGTGGAAAATCTATAGAAAACATGTCATGTTCAGCATGAAATATTTATCAATGCTCTAATGTCAATATCCATGTGTTATACATGTGTCTATGACATAAGTCACCATCTTTCCCATCATGCATTTGGTTTTCATAGATCGTTTATACAAGCTATGGTATTGGAGAAAACATTCTTGCAATTTTTGATAAAAATGTTGCCAAATATTTGTATATCAGATTTCATCAGGATCCATCCCAGAATGCACTGTGAGAGACATGCGCAATGAGACATGCAACTCCCCTATTGTTCTTCTACCTGTTCTATGTTCTCCTTCTTCCTTCTCCTCTCTCCCCTTCTCATTACCCTCGGAAAGATCCAAACATGTTAACATTTGGGAAATCTAAAAGTGTCTTTATATTTTACGCTTGATTTTGATAATGTTTGAACAAATGTTAACCCCAACAGATACACCAAGAATGAAAACATCCCTACCATGTGGTATTGTGAATAGGACACCTTCAAAAATATAATTTTGCATTTCATGACTTATATCTAACAGCTAAGAGCTAACAACTACATCTCCTGTGTCATTTAGACGAATAAAACAGTATTCTTTTCTATTCTATATATATAGAGATTATAACACATTAACATATTGTAGTGAGGTATCATTTGTTCATTCCTGTGTTCATTCCTGTGCGTACACTATATGTAGAGCACTTAGTTTACATCTACTGGAGCACGTAACAACACCAGTAACTATAAGAGACATTTACAAGCCGTAGAGTGGCTTTATTTTATGAATATTTCATCCTACAGAGAGATGCATGGGTCTGGGGTGGTCTGAATGCCCTGTGGGTGAGGGGGACATATAAACAAAACGACAGGAGCCTGGTGCATAAGCTAAGGTATCTGTGGGTGAGGGGGACATATGAACAAAACGACAGGAGCCTGGTGCATAAGCTAAGGTATCTGTGGGTGTGGGGGACATATGAACAGAACGACAGGAGCCTGGTGCATAAGCTAAGGTATCTGTGGGTGTGGGGGACATATGAACAAAACGACAGGAGCCTGGTGCATAAGCTAAGGTATCTGTGGGTGAGGGGGACATATGAACAGAACGACAGGAGCCTGGTGCATAAGCTAAGGTATCTGTGGGTGAGGGGGACATATGAACAGAACGACAGGAGCCTGGTGCATAAGCTAAGGTATCTGTGGGTGTGGGGGACATATGAACAGAACGACAGGAGCCTGGTGCATAAGCTAAGGTATCTGTGGGTGTGGGGGACATATGAACAGAACGACAGGAGCCTGGTGCATAAGCTAAGGTACCTGTGGGTGAGGGGGACATATGAACAGAACGACAGGAGCCTGGTGCATAAGCTAAGGTATCTGTAGGTGAGGGGGACATATGAACAGAACGTCACGGGCCTGGTGCATAAGCTAAGGTATCTGTGGGTGAGGGGGACATATGAACAGAACGACAGGAGCCTGGTGCATAAGGTATCTGTGGGTGTGGGGGACATATGAACAGAACGACAGGAGCCTGGTGCATAAGCTAAGGTATCTGTGGGTGAGGGGGACATATGAACAGAACGTCACGGGCCTGGTGCATAAGCTAAGGTATCTGTGGGTGAGGGGGACATATGAACAGAACGACAGGAGCCTGGTGCATAAGCTAAGGTATCTGTGGGTGTGGGGGACATATGAACAGAACGACAGGAGCCTGGTGCATAAGCTATGGTACCTGTGGGTGAGGGGGACATATGAACAGAACGACAGGAGCCTGGTGCATAAGCTATGGTACCTGTGGGTGAGGGGGACATATAAACAGCACCACTGGGGCCTGGTGCATAACCTTGTCACTATAATTATGAGACTTTTAATCTAAGGGTGTAAATTGCACCGTATCCACTCTTCCTTAGTTTATGCAACACGCCCAAGACCTGCTGGTCCCTGTTGTATAAGCTAAGAAAGGTTATGTTCTTATGGAAATTCCATCACCTGTAGGAAGCGGAGAAATTCCTTCACACATAATAAACTTTCCGATGGGAAGGAATAGCGATACACTCAATGGTGGAAGGAATTATCATTCCAACCCGTCAAAGGAAAGGAAAAGAGTGTAGTCCTGAATTCCAACATACAACTCCTTCCTTAAATACACCAGGAGGGAAATACTGTAGTAAGTGCCTACATGTGTACCTCTGCTGGGTGGGAAGGAAAAGTCGTAGGAGAAACATCACTGAAACTGTATTGGACTGAAGGATTTCACCCGTGAGCAGCTACTTTTCCTTGCATAGCAGGTGGGAAGGAATGGTTCGGGGAAGGAATAGCCTATAGACTCAATGCTTTTTAGTGTAGGAATTTCCAACCGAAGAAAATTAAAACACTCACAGACAACTCCTCCCTTAGCTTAAATACACCAGGCCCCTGGACACTGTGTACCTTATATTGGTAAGATTTTCAGAACATGTACAATTGGCAGCTTTACACATTGAGTAAATTCTGCTAAATTAGGATGCAAGTTGGTCAATACTAGGTAAATTCAAATATATTGGGCATTGCAGTGATTCTAGCAATCTGTTAGGTTAGGTTAAACTGTATTTTGAACTTTATTTTTGTCTGAACTTTGGGTTATTTGATAATATTGGCAAAGTTGAATTGTACATTTTCTGAAAATCGGACCCATATAGTCTGCATATATATAGCTGCTGGTATATCTCTACTCTATCATGTAATACACGATCCCCCGCATGGACCATAGTTAATACATGTCCCTATACATGGGGAGGAGGCATTGTATAAGCAATAGATGAAGACATATGTATAAAAGAAGGAAGCGTATATTCAGGGAAATTATACCAGGAACACACCTTGATGGGTTATGGGATTGGAACAATGAATAAACAAGTTCCATTATCAGGAATAGCATCAGGGTTAAGGCTGGGTTCCACTGGCCAGCTACTACTCCCGCTACTCTTCCTGTTTCTTTGCTCCTGCTTCTTTAGAACAAGCTATGGGTGAGTGGGTGCTATTGCTCTGCTACTTCCGCCGCTACTTCTAACGCGACTCAGAAATGTAAGCAGACAACATTTTATTTTCACATATAAATGGACACATCAAGTAGCGTGGGAAGTAGCATAGAGTGATGCCCTGCTTCAGCCCCTGCTATTTCCAGCTATGTCCCGCTACCTCCTGCTACTTTGTACAAACTAGCGGCCACTTCAAATTAAACATGTTTGATAGAAGCGGGAGCACACTACGCTTCGAAAACGCTCCAAATGAAGCGGGAAGTAACACGGCTTTGTAGTGGGCCCCAATAGCACCCATCCCCGTTACTTTCTTGCTTCTGCTCGCACTTCTTTCATCAAGAAGCGGGAGCAGTAGCAGGAGAAGTAGACGGCCAGTGGAACTCTGACTTTAGAGAGCGGAATGAGAAACACAGGAATCAGAGAGAGTGAGAGAAATGGGAGATAGGGGAAACAGGAGAGACAGGTAAGGGAGAGAGGAGAGACAGAAGAGAGAGGAATAGCAAAGTAGAGAGACATGAGAGGGAGGAAAGGAAGAGAGAAGAGACAGGAGAGTGAAAGAAGGGAGAGGGGAGGGACAGGAGAGGGAGGAATAGGAGAAATGAGAGACAAGAGAGACAGGAAAGGGAGGGAGGAGAAACAGGAGGGGGAGAAAAGGGAAAGCGGAGAAACAGGCAAAGGTAGAGGAAGGGAGGAGGGACAGCAGAAGAGGGAAAAGGAGAAAGGAAAGACAGGACAGGGAAGAAAGGGACAGAGGAGGGGCATGAGAGACAGGAATTGGAGACGGGGGGACAGACAGTGAGGACATAATGCTCCATCAGGAGTGAGAAAAGCAATGATAATCTCAGGGGAGAAGGTACAAACTAGGGCTAACCAGAAACATGCCAGTGAGAACTAATTTAGTATTTGTGTGCCAGTATTTTATAAACCAGTGTTCATGTTGCGCCATGGACTTTGTGTATAAAAGTGAATCAGTGAAAGGACTGCACTTTGCTGACACCCTGGTCGGCCGCACGTGAAAGGCAGGTTTGACAGCTGGCTTTTATAGCAGGAGAGATATGTGAATAGATGGCCCTACCATTACCCCTCCCCTTTATATAACATTATAATATAGGCAATGGGGTGGGTGGAGGCGGGGGGAATGGGAGGGGGAGCGGGAGTGAGAGGGAGGGAGGGGGTGTAGTTGGGGAGGGGAAGGGGGATAGAGGGAGGGGGGTGGGGAGGGATAGGTGAAAATATGGCCCACCACTACCCCTCCCCTTTATATAACATTAGGATATAGGGACTGGGATGGGGGTGCGAAGGGGTGGGCGGAGGGGGAGGGGGAGGGAGGGGGAGGGAGAGGAAGGGGAGGGAGGGGGTGTGGAGGGATATGTGAATAGATGGCCCATCACTACCCCTTCCCTTTATATAACATTATAATATAGGGATTGGGATGGGAGAGGGGATGGGTGGGCGGAAGGGGAGGGGGAGGGCAGGGGGAAAGAGGGGCGAGGGAGGGGGAGGGGAAAGATATGAGAATATATGGCCCTACCACTACCCCTCCCCTTTATATAACATTATAATACAGGGACTGGGGATGGGGATGGGGAGGAGGAGGGAATGGGAGGGGGAGGGGAGGGAGGGAAAGGGTGGGTGGGGGAGGAGTTGGGGTGAGAGGGGTAGAGGATGGGAGGAGGAGGGAATGGGAGGGGGAGGGGAGGGAGGGAGAGGGTGGGTGGGGGAGGAGTTGGGGTGAGAGGGGTAGAGGATGGGAGGAGGAGGGAATGGGAGGGGGAGGGGAGGGAGGGAGAGGGTGGGTGGGGGAGGAGTTGGGGTGAGAGGGGTAGAGGATGGGAGGAGGAGGGAATGGGAGGGGGAGGGGAGGGAGGGAGAGGGTGGGTGGGGGAGGAGTTGGGGTGAGAGGGGTAGAGGATGGGAGGAGGAGGGAATGGGAGGGGGAGGGGAGGGAGGGAGAGGGTGGTTGGGGGAGGAGTTGGGGTGAGAGGGGTAGAGGATGGGAGGAGGAGGGAATGGGAGGGGGAGGGGAGGGAGGGAGAGGGTGGGTGGGGGAGGAGTTGGGGTGAGAGGGGTAGAGGATGGGAGGAGGAGGGAATGGGAGGGGGAGGGGAGGGAGGGAGAGGGTGGGTGGGGGAGGAGTTGGGGTGAGAGGGGTAGAGGATGGGAGGAGGAGGGAATGGGAGGGGGAGGGGAGGGAGGGAGAGGGTGGGTGGGGGAGGAGTTGGGGTGAGAGGGGTAGAGGTTGGGAGGAGGAGGGAATGGGAGGGGGAGGGGAGGGAGGGAGTGGTTGGGCGGAGATTGGGCAACTAGATCAGGAGGTTGTTTTGCTTTGACTGGTCTATTAGCCCGGGAACAGAGCAAGGGTTTTAGTCGCAATTCGTTTGGATGTTACTGCCATTAACAACAAATTATAAATGATTTCAAAGCAAAATGAACGAATGGAAAGCCATGAACTTGCCATTTAAGCAGTAAATATTAGGGTATATAAAGTTTTTTTTAATTTGTTGATGTAAGTGGTTGGCCCAGAAACAGATGTCCAACTCTAGTAGGCATGGTCTGTCGGCCTACAACTGCCCCCACCATCCCAACACATGGAGACGAAATGTGAATAGAAGGGCCACCACTACTCCTCCCATTTATATAACATTATAATACAGCCCTGGACTGTTGATGGGGTTGGCGAGGGGTGGGTTGGGAAGGAGAGGGGAGAGAAAGCGGGGATATATGAATAGATGGTCCCACCACTACCCCTCTCCTTCATACAACTTTATAATAGTACTGGGACGGGGAGGGATGGGAGGGGGAGTGGGTGGGCTAGGGAGGGAAAGGGTGGGGAGAGATGGCCCTATCACTACCCCTTTATATAACATTATAATATAGGGTCTGTTGATGGGGTGGGAAGGGAGGGTTTGGTGGTGAAGAAAATCTAAATACCCTCTATAAGATGACCTGAACAATGCAAGGATATATTGTATTATCTTCGATACACTGTCTTGAAAGTTGGTACAAAGTTGAAATGAAAATATAAAAGTATTTCGTTTACTATCATTAGAATCGGCTTGATCTCATCTTTTTAGATATTCTTTTCAAAATCTGAGTTTTCCTGTGACCCAATGGAGGGCTTGATTCAGACCACCTCCCCCTGCTCCCTCTCTCTTCCTCCCCCTCCCCCTGCTCCATTCCCCTCCCCCTCTCCCTCCCTCTGCTCCCTCCCAATGCTCGCTATCTCCTGTTCCCTCCCCCTGGTCTCTCCCCCCGCCCCCTGTTCCCTACCTCCTCCCTTCAACTGGTATATTGGTGTATGTAGGGATGTTATGGATGATGATGTATAGGATGAGGCAATGATACAACTTGGATGTCTTCCCTCATACTCTGTATCTCCTGCATACATAATACATGCCCTACACTATACATACCCGCCACTTGCACATCACTTATCATTACAGCTATATACGGCAATATACGGCAATACACTGTATTACACAACCCATGATGAATGAGGGAAAAGTGGATGAATAGGGAGAGGGGAAAAAGAAAACAAGAGAGGGAGAGGGAAAGAGAGAGAGGGAGAGAGAATAGGGGAGAGAGATGATGAATAAGGAAAACTGGTTGAATAGGGAGGGGAGAAAGAAAAGAAGAAAGGGAGAGGGAAGGAGAGAGGAAGATAGAGAGGGGAAGAGAGAGGGAGGGAGTGTGACAGTAGGGGAGAGAGATTATGAGTGAGGGAAACTGTTTATGTTGAATAAGAAAAGGGGAAAAAGAAAACAAGAGAGGGAGAGGGAAGGAGAGAGGAAGATAGAGAGGGGAAGAGAGAGGGAGGGAGAGAGAGAGTAGGGGAGAGATATGATGAATGGGGGAAAACTAGTTATGTTGAATAGGGTGAGGCGAGAAAAAGAACAAGAGAAAGATACGGACAGCGAGACAGAACGAGAGAGAGGAGAGAGGGGGGAATGAAAGAGACACTAGAGATAGATAAAGTCAGAAGGAGACAGAGGAAGAGATATGTCGCGGTAGAGAAAGGGAACGAGATGAAGAGAGAGGCAAAAGACAGAAGGGAGATGGAGACAGATAGGGAGAGAGGGAGAGATAGAGGGAGGGAGAGGGAGAGAGAGCATAGACAGTAGGAGAGAGGGGGTAAGGGAAGAAAGGGAGATAACGAAGGAGAGAGTAGAGAGTTGGGCAGAGGAAGAGAGGGGTAAAGAAAGGACGATAGCAATGGAGAGAGTAGAAGAGCGGAGATAGAGAGGTTGAGAAGATGGAAGAGGAGATCAGTCATAGGGATAGAGAGGAGAGGAAGTATAAGAGAAGAGAGAGGACGAAGAGACAGTTGGAGAACTTAGAAAGGAAGGTAGCTCATCGGAGAAATATTTGTATTTTAGAGAGTGTTATTCAGTCAAAAGCATTATGTACATGTGTATTATTTTCAGAATTTGCTGATTTCTCATATTACTCTCATTTATACATAACTTGACATTTTAGTGACAATGTTGTTCATATAAATAATAAATAATATCACTTCTGATTACTTGAAAGAAACTACTTCTTTACTTGAAAGAAAATGAAATCCAATAGGTAAACTACATAGATGCCTCAAAACAAACATCAGCGCATTGTTCAACATCATGACAGTCCTTATGTTTGTTCTATTTCTTTCGAACAGATTCACATTCCAATGAATGTATTCACACGAGCAGATACATGTACATCTCACACATATACTATACACAAATATAATAACATGCATACCCTCTCAGAAAGCCATCGGTCTTCCTTATACATTCTTTTTTCCAATATTTTACCCTGACTCTTGTTGGGTCACGCATATTGTATTCATGCATTTGCCCTTCTTCCTTATCTTTTTCTGACCAGAATAATCATAGACAGCGACTTAATCTCCGATGACATAAGGGAGTGGAACGAAACCAGCTTTTACCGTCTGCAATAGACCAATGATCCTACCGTAATGGACTATTCATCCACAATGTCCTAATGTCAATATCTATGTGTTATCCATGTTTCCATGACTCAAACCCCCATCTCATGTATTGTATCATCTCATCAAAACCTCCATGTTAGAATTAGAAATCGTACCAAGATTAGAGTAACAAACGAAAGCTCAAAAACAGGAATCAGGCACCCAATGGAAGAACTATTTGAACACATGTTTATCTAGATAATTGGACTACCTTATTGTATTAACATCAGCAATAAAGAATTCTTGAATTGAATTGAATGTTATTGGTGAAAACATTCTTGTATTATTTTACATAGATTTTGATGAAAAATTTAGTGTATAGTTGAGCTACCTTACAGAGAAAGAAGGAACAGAGAGCATGAATGAGGTATAAGAGAAAAGAGATGAAGAAAAGACAGTTGAGAAACTGAAGGAAGGAAGATAGTTAATAGAAATGTGATCCGTTCTAGGAAAATGAGTCATAAGTCACAAAATATGGATTTGAAGATATCCCCATATTTGAAAAGAGGAGATCAAGCTATATTTTAAATTTGATAATTCTATTTTGAAAAAAAAGTTGGCAATGTTTCTGGATGGGTAAATATCAGTAAAGTAACTAAATATACCCATACAAGCCTTCAAAACGCAAGGATATATTTCATACAATGTCCCAGAATTTCTTACATGGATTCATACGACTTTAAGTGCTAAACCCTCTAAATATCAGAACATTTCAATGAAGAGATCTTGTGGAAAAAACACTATGAAAAATATCAATTTTGCAATGCAATTCATGACTCATTTTCCTAACATGGATCACAAATTCTGGAATGAAGCCATCTTTGACACCCAGTCTGCATTATATAAATAATCCTACCCTAATGGACAAGTCTCCAACGGTAACACCGGACAGATAATCAGGATAAAAATCACCTAAAATTTAATGTCATATTTTATAACTTGTATTTCTGGAGTGAAGGCCGACACATCTCGATGGATTCATGTCATGTTTCAGGGCATAGCAGGGATGTATGGCACATTTGTATGGCTTATTGTGTCCTGGCATTTCACAGAATATGAATATCATTTGTGATTTCATGTTGCTTTTGTTAAAATTGGCTCAAGTTCTGTTCATGTGAAAGGTATCACTCTTGTTACTTTACTACTTTATTACTTTAGTTTAACCCATTGAGGATGGGAGGCTGTATAAATGCAGTCTACAATCTCTCCATTGAGGACGGGAGGCTGCATTTATGCAGTCTAGGCATTGCTGTCTGATATTGTTTTATATTGATAGAAGGGGCCATAATTTAACAAAAAATGAACAGATCTATCTGAAATTTGAAATATCAGCTAACAAAGACATTACAGCCACATAAAAAATATTTGTAGAAGTATGTTGTCATGGGGACAATAATGATGATGTCATAACTAAGATACATAAATCCTAGAAAGTGAATTCTGAGCAAAGATACCCTTCCTGAAGCCCCAAACGTGTGTAAACTGCCTCCCGTCCTTAAAGGGTTAATTCTAATATTGCTGGACGACCTGGGTGCTGTTTCATAATCAGGGACAGAGGAACTAAGAACAACAAAATCCCATTTGGGACAAATTCAGTTTCATAATTAACGTTTGAGAATATTTGCAACTTTGAGAAGATTTCACAACAGATTTTCGCAATGTTTGACAGTTTTCGTAGTGAATCTTTAAGGTTCAATTATAATTCAAAGGGTGCATTGCACTATGTACGATTCTGTGGTAAACCACTCTTAGATGCCTTGTAACTCCCTCATAGCAAAAGGAGGAGAGATAGAGAGAGAGACAGGGAGAGAGGGAGGTGGAAGGGGAAGTTTGTGATGGGGCAGGAGAGCGAAAGAGAGCGAAAGAGAGACAGGGAGGGAGAGAGAGGGATAAAAAGGAGGGAGAGAGAGGAAGGAGAGGGAGAGAGCGAGAGAGAGGGGAGGAGAGAGAAAGAGAGAAAGGGACACAGAAAGGGGACGGGATCCAGAAGGTGTTGGTGCATGTATCCATGATACCTCCAAGAGATTCTGTGAATAAAACATTAATTTTGCCACCTTTGACTCATTTTCCTGGAACACAAATAGTTTCTAAAATGTCCATATTCTGCCATTGCGATCTGTAGCCAGCAGAAAGGGAGCATTAGGGAGCAGCATTAGGGAGCGGGCATATTTTACTCTGCGGGATCAAAAATATTGCTTTGTCTGCGTCTGGTGTGATACGGGAGACAATGGACGTATGGTGGCGCTTATTAACAATAGGGCAATTGCAGGTCCGCCATCTTGTATCTTAATTTACATGGAATTATGGGAGTTGTCTGTCAGAGAAGGCTCAATAGGGGATTTATATGTGAATCTTGACTCACATGGAATTATTAGAGGTTTATGTCAGAGTGAGGCCAAATAGGGGACTTATATGTCGCCATCTTGAATGTTGATTTACATGGAATTATGGGAGTTCTATGTCAGAGAAGGCTCAATAGGGGACTTGCATGTCCGCCATGTTGAATGTTGATTTACATGGAATTATGGGAGTTCTATGTCAAAGAAGTCTCAATAGGGGACTTGCATGTCCGCCATTTTGAATGTTGATTTACATGGAATTATTAGAGGTTTATGTCAGAATGAGGCCAAATAGGGGACTTATATGTCACCATCTTGAATCGGGAATAGGGAACTGTATGTCATACTAAGGCTCAATAGCACACTTGCAGGTCCAGCATCTTGATTTTTTTTTTTTTTCTTTAAATCATCTTGGATCTTGATTTTTGTTTATGTAGAATTATCTGAATTATATGCCAGAGAAAGCCAGAGAAATAGGGCAGTTGTATGTCCGCCATCTTGAATGTTGATTCCCATGGAATTATGGGAGCTTAATTTCAGAGTGAGGCCGAAAAGGTTACTTGTATGTCGATTATCTTGAATCTTGAATCTTGATTTACATGTGAGTTTTATGTCTGTGTAATATCTATAGCCAACATGCCATGTTCAGCATTGGATATTTACCAGTGCTCCAATATCAATGTGTTATTCATGTTTGCATAACACAAGCCTCCGTCTTTCCAAACATGCATTTGGTTTTAACAGACCATTTACACTTCTTACAACTTTGCTAAATAAATGTATCTCAGACTTGGACGGAACCTATATATACTATCCCTGCATGCATTGTAACAGACATGTGCAGTGGCACATGCAAATCTCCTATTAGAGCTCTCTCCCATAACGTACACCATCACTACCACCTCATCCCGCCTGTCTCATTTATAACCCTTTTTACCATTGCAGTTTATTGTAATGTTAATAGGGGGATTGTATTTCAACTATTCATGTATTGGGCTATGAACTATTGGTGATAATTGTTGTATTCATAGAGGCTTTGTATTTTGACGTTTGATTTATTAAGCAATTTCAGGATTGCATTTATAATAAGGTGTGCCTAGAGTTTTTTCTTCCCAGGACTTTTGAGTCAATGCATTATATACAATGCAATATTATTAATGGTTAGCGTGTGAGAGCACGGCGTTGGTTGAGGGAAGTTTTAAAGTACAAGTATACTGTATATACTGAGTATGCCGGTATAATGGTCTGTAATAATTTTTAGTTTATATGTGATGTGTTTCAGGAAAATGAGTTATAAGTCGCAAAAATGATATTTTTCAAAGTGTTTTTTTCAAAAGATCACATGACTGGAATGTTCTGATTGTTGGAGAGTTTATCAATTATAGCTATATCAATCGGTGTATCAAATTTCAGGACAATCTATGTAATATATCCTTTAGTTTTAAAGGTCATCATATGGACTACATTTAGTTACTTTACTGTTTATTGACCCCAAAAAATATTGGAAACTTTTTTTTTCAAAAACGAAAATATCAAACTTAAAATCTAGAAATACTTATTAGATTATTAGAGTTTACTACCATTGGAATCGGCTTGGTCTCATCTTTTCAAATATAATGATATCTCAAAATCTATTTTTTGCGACTTATGACTCATTTTCCTGAAACACATCACATATATATAATTATTATCTTGCATTTGATGAACCTTTAACGGATGTCTCTCGTAGTAGGTAAATATTTGATTAAATTTATTGTTGTTTTTGCTTTAAATGTATAATATAAAATCAGGCTATTCTGAGAATATTTTTTTTTTATGTATAAAAATGTCTATTGGACCTGAATAAAATATTTCCAAAAGCAAAGCAAACCAATGCCTCTTATCATCATCGTACACTTATGACTATGAGGGTTTTATGATACAACCTCTTCATTTTTAAATTAACTTAATTAATCTTGCAATAAAGGATATTTGAATTGAATTGAATTGAACTTCTCTTCTGTTCCCTCTTAATAAAGTAGATGTTGTTATTTATTTAGACTCAACATTTTCGGGCTTACTTGCCCTTCTCTAGGAGTAGTATCAAGCTTCAATCTTCCATTTGTGATGTGTTTTAGGAAAATGAGTCATAAGTCGCAAAATTGTCAGTTTTCAAAGTGTTTTATCCACAAGATCTCTTTAGTCAAATGCTCTGTTTTTCCGAGGGTGTAGCAGTTATAGTCAAATAAATCTGTGTAACAAATTTTGAGGACATTTTATTAAATATATCATTGTGTTTTGAAGGCCTTTGTATGGAGTATATTTAGTTACTTTACTGGTTTACCCAACCGGAAACATTGCAAACCTTCTCTTTCAAAAATAAAAATATCTAACTTAAAATATAGAAATGCATGTTAGGTACCTTAGTTTTCACTATCATTGGAATCAGCTTGATCTCCTCTTTTCAAATATTGTGATATCTCAAAATTCATATTTTGCGACTTATGACCCATTGTCCTAAAACGGATCACATTTGTTATCGTATTCACATTGAGAATGCACTGTAGAATGCAACCACAACAACTGCAGAAGGGATAAAACGTCTCAGTGGAGTCAAGCCTTTACTGATCAATGATTAGTTGTTGATGTATATTAAATACCCTTTGGAATTGTGCTGTATTTATAAACCTTCAATCGTCTTTTGTCTCGTGTGCCATGCCAGCCAATATAGAGGAAATTAAGGAGTTTAAATTGTTTCTGAAACACAACTACCAACCTGGGTAGTATGTTCTTGTAAAATTATATGTAACACTGAATAATTATCATATTATGGTAACTTACTTATGTATGATAATAATATGATTGTAACATGTTATCAATATTGTAATAATGTAAAATTGTTTTACACTATTTCATAATATTATTGTATTTAATGTAAAACTAAATTGAAATTGAAATGTAAAATTTAATGTACAATATGAAATAAAGTTATTCATATATATATATATGCTCCAACTCCAACCCGTACTATAAGTGCTCAATATTACGTATTAGATACAATGTATCTCATATATTGTTCTTGTAGCACAACATTTGTATCATTACATTAATTTCCATTTGCCTCACAGTCATTCATCACATCCAAACAGGTAGTAGAGTGAAGGGCTGAATCATGTCTTCAGAAAATGTACAGTTCACCTTCACCAATCCTTTCAAATAACCCCCAATATAAGACGGAAATCAGTTTAAAAATACAGTTCAACACAACCAGACAAATTTATTGAATGAATACAATACAGTTTAGACTCAGATATTAACATTATTTATCATTTTTCACTCTAATTTAATAGAATTTGAGAGATGTGTTGAATTTTTGAGTGTGCATTTTCGGGAAATCTGACCCAGGAATACTGAGTAAGAGCAACAGGAGTAAGACAATACAAGATGGAGATAATGAGAGTGGAAACACAGCGGGCTCTCTCCGCTATATGTAACACAGCAGGCTCTCTCCACTGTATGTAGTATATTAGTCATACTCTATGCACATCCATTACCCACACTGATGGATGCATGCTATATGCATTGTTTTACACCAGTTTATCTGTGAGGTGTTGATAACACACATTCATTTATATTACATATCCTGAACCATGCTGATGGGGTTAATGAAAGGCGGGTTATAGGGCGGTTAAGTTGAACAATATTTGGACCCAGCCATTTGTGATGTGTTGTAGGAAAATGAGTCTACAAAGTGATATTTTTCAAAGTGTTTCATTCACAAGAACTCTTTAATTTTTGCAATGTTCTAATTTTTTAAGTAGCTATGGCTTTATGTTGTATGTATACGACCAATGCCAGCAGCGCACTGTGACACATTTCATGATTTTACACATTTGGTATGTAATGATGTAAAAATAGGTCGTGACATTTTCAAAAAAGAAACAAGACTGGCTGAAACCAGCAGCAAGCTGACCAATACCCCTGGTGGCCGGATACTGCCAAATTCAAAATGGCTACCGCCAAACATGAAAAGCACCATATCTTAGCTTCTACAGGCTGAAACTGCAAGTATGATACAACTTTTTTGATATTTTTGATTTTGAGGAATCAATTTCTGTGAACTGTTTTTTTGTTTCAAGATCATTTTAAGGTCAAAATCCAATATGGCTGCCATCATGAAACAAAAATGTCAAATCTCAGCTCCAGTTAGCCCCTAATCTATGTGTAATACCTATTTTTCTATGTTTTCTAGTAGGACAATATTTTACTTCTTTTTAATAACATGACATGAATATTAAATGGGTGCATATGCAAGTCCCCTATAAGCTAACGATAACATATAATATTCTAGACTTCATCAAGTGTTTTTAAGCTTAGAGAGTCCATTTATCACTATTACATCTGCCAGTAGGCGCTGGTTAATGAAGGGTATTGTGTGTGAGGAGTGGAGGAGATGGGTGATGGCTCCAGCAGGTGCACAATCGGTACAATTCGCATTCAATTATAATAATTCTTTTAAAGCGGCACTCTCCGCTAGGATTTTCTATACTTTTTTGTGCAGTTCTTTTCCAATTTATGAGACATTTGACGACGACTTAGGAGGTTTCTATCTATGTGTTGTTACTACAGGGCTTCTGAAACTTCCTTATTTTTATTTGGAGGACCCGCCTTAATCAATTCTTATGATGATTTCACTTATTATCGCTCACCGGCGGCAGTTTTCCCTGGACCGGTTCCACTTCAAATTATTTGATATACATATACCAGCAGCAGAATATTGATTAATTCAAATCTATGAATCATAACATGAGTAAATGTTGTGAGATGTTGTGTGCCGTAATAGCTGAGAATGCAGCTTTAATAAGTTCTTCTAAATTAGAAACTGTCCATTAATCATGAAATCTTCAAAATTTAAATCAAAATATAATGCATCATTTCATAATATGAGGTTCAGTAGTTTCCTTTTTGTATAGTTTTAAGCGCAAATAAGTTCTATATTGAATTGAATTGAAACTGGATACTGTAATTGTTAAGAACATTTATTGAAAGGAGTTGTTTGGAGCTCCACTGAAACTGGAATACGTTCTGCTAAATTAGACTAATGCTTAAAGGTGCTTAATTAATAATAAAGTAGTTAAATATACTGATTGAGATTGAGATTCAAATATATATGATTCAATACACAGTCTTCAGATTTGATTATGTATTTTTGTTATGTTTGCTATTAGCAATGCTAAACACTCCAAAGCGAAATAATTCTGACAACGGTTCCCGTGGAAAAACACTTGAAAAACCCATTCTTTTGCGATTGATGACTTATTTTCCTGTCACACATTATGTCAGAATATTGATGAAGGTGAATTGTACATCATCTGACAAGCTGTCCCATACACTCTAAGCGGTAGAAATGAGTGATACTTTCTATTGTGTAGACTGAATAATAAATAGCGCTGCATTACTCTGCCAGTTGGTGGAGTCCCATTCATCTGCATTACTATAGAAGATAGTTAGAAATAAGCAGATCCTTATATCTCATCGCACAATGGGGGAGTGCTATTGGGGCGAGGACTATACATTGCACCATGTTGTATTCATTCCACCTCTGAAAGTGTGGAGAACGAAATGCCCATTGGATTAACATAGGCAGTTATTTCTCCACACATAGGGGAGTCTGGTTATTTGTTCTCACGTCCTCAAAGCATCCTCAATGAATCTGTCTGGTTATGTTATACCCCATCTAGAAGAAAATGACCTACTATACAAATACCCATATGGGTTCAGGGCAGGTCACTCACTAGAACAAGCGCACAGAAGACTTTTTGAATATATAATTATATGAATTTAAAAACACAAAAGATCCTGTCTCCCTGGTATACCTAGACTCTCGAAAAGTATTCAACACAGTAGACCATGAGATACTGCTCAGAAAACTAACAACATTCCACCTCTCACCAAAAGTAATAGATTGGTTCAGAGACTACCTTACTAATAGATACCAAAGAGTGCAGGCAAACGGTGTTACCTCCGGAAAGGCCAGAGTCACCTATGGGGTCCCCCAGGGAACGATTTTGGGGCCTCTCCTATTCCTACTGTACATAAATGACCTCCACAGAGTTATTAAACAGTCACAGGTACAACTCTTTGCCGATGACACAGTGATATTCCACTCACATCCACGGGGAGAAACTTTGTACAAAGAACTTCAAAAAGACCTGGATGCTGTGGGAAAATGGTGCACACTAAACAAAATATCAGTAAATGTACAAAAAAGCAAAGCCATGAGCACAGCCCTACGTACAACAAAATCAAACACAAATGTGTTAAGCCTTAACAACGCCGAATTAGAGCATGTCACACAATACAAATACCTTGGCCTAGAAACCCTATATCATGGGCCCCACCTTGATATAGTATAGCTAGTGCATCCCATTGCAGTAGAATAGGTAACTAGTCATTTAGCGCTATCTCATTAACTGTAAAATTAAAACTCTAGTCTAAGGGACCCTCTGGAAGAGCTATGGCTGCCATAGAAGAGGGCAAACGCATTTCCGGTGTAATTTATCTTATGTTCTGTTTTCTGGAAATAAACAATATACATACATACATACATGTTGACCCCAAGACTTGACCCATATACGGGAAGTAAATTTACAATATGTGTAAAACTCAGATAGGTCAAACACATTGGCCACTACTTACAAATGGGAGAGCAGTCCTGTAAGACTCATTTTGATGTGACACATCACAAATTATAGTCCCGCGTCCCGAATAAGATCCCCTAATGGTTTTCACTAAACTGCTATTTCACTTGTATTTCACTTGTATTATGCCAACTGCACTGAAATGCGACCTGACCACAAACGGGGGACAAGAAAAAGGGGGAAAATATAAACATATGGCGAGCTCTATGTCTGTATATTTGTACCGATTATAAGTAATTATCCTACTTGTCTGCCAGTCACCATTTATAGAAGCAGTGAGCAGTATTTTAATAGCGATGTGATTATATATGTGGGAAAATGGGATTTTCTTTGACTTCATTTTGTTTACTTAAGAATGTAGAATATATGTTTGCCCTTCCAGACTTGTAGAAGATTTCAAATAAAAGAAATCTAAAGGGCCTAGTCCACTAAAGTGTGGAATCCACTGGGCTTGTGGGGATTGTGAGCTTGCAATCGCAGCATTGCGAAGTAGAAGTCATTACTGTCATTGCAGAACCATCACTTTGCCGCAGTGTGTTGTTGATAGTAATCCATCAGCAGCGGCAGCAATGCAATTTAATTCCATTTCGAGATGTTGCCGGAAATATCAAACATTTTTTATGTTGTTACGCAACGTTGCGACGGCTCAAAATCAGCAGGGAGGCATGCATCATTGCATGCTTAGAAATCCACCTACTTTGCAGTAGTGTGATGCAACACTGCGCTGTTGACTTTGCAATCCAACAAAGGGCATGATCGTAGCCCCCCGCAAGCCCAGTGGATTTATGCTTTAAGCCACTTCTCATGCAATTTTGCACCTCAGGGACCCTTTTGTACTAAACTCTGTGAGAATCGCCTGAGAATCGACATAGTGGACAACAGCCTTTAGTCTCTGCAAATACATTGCACCAAAGAGCACTTACATTGTGAGGCCTGTTGCAAAGGCTATTGCAGAGCCTGTTGCAAAGGGGCCCACACGTCTGCGATACCCTGCTCTCCAAGATCAAATATTTTCATTTCTATTGCAGAAGCCTGTTGCAAAGCCTAATGCAAGGCTTATCACGGCTAGTGTGCTCCTGCCTTAGGTGGGCGCACACTAGCCGTGATAAGCCTCGCATCTTTTGCATCTTTTGAAATATGATGCTACCTCAAAAAACATTTCTCTCAACTTAACACGTGTTTCCCAGTTAGCGGATGTGGTGTCAAGTGATCTAAATAATGGGTCAGCTATTGGAAAACCACAACTAGGTGAAATCGCCAGAGAGTGTACAATTCGCCTTCACCAATCCTATCAAATATCCCAGAGATGTACCAAAAGGAGGTTCAAAGTACAGTTCAACTTAAACGAAAGGATAATGTTACATCAACCCAATACAAAACACACTCAGAGAATCTCAGTATGTATCACTTTTCAGCCATAATTTAGCAGAATTTACTTTTGTGTAGAGCTGCCAATTGTACGTTTTCTCGCAATCTGACCCAACTAGTCCTCGTTAAAATTGTATTAAACGAACATGATCACATCATGTTAAATCAACGGTATCTGAAATGATTAAGCACATAATGCCGTGGGCTGGGCGACAAGTGGTCTGAACGGTTGATCATTAACATACAAGTGTCTCCATAAGGAATGCAGAGACATGAGTCAGTCAGTAGGCATTGTTATCATTAGTGGAAATAATGAGTCCTGCTGTACATTGTATGGGTCAGATCTTCAGATAATGTACAATCGGCAGCTCCGCACATTTAGTATATTCTGCTAAATCAGGCTGAAAATGATGAGTTCCTGCTCTATCTGAGTATATTTGGTATCAAATTGATTTAAAGTATCTGTTTTGCTATCATTTTCACATTGGCAGCTGTACACATTTAGTATATTCCGCTAAATTAGACTGAAAAGAACTTCGAGTATGTTTGGTATTGCATTGAATAAAAAAAAATCAGTTTTGTTATGTTAAACTGTATTTTGAAACTCATTTATGTCCAAAATTTGTGTTATTTGAAAGGATTGGTGAAGGTGAATTGTACATTTTCTGTTACTCTGACCCATTAAATGAGCTGAGCCTTACACTAATTGCTGCAACACTTGTACCACCATTATATGATCTATCATGAACTCAACATTTAAATCTTAGTTTCAGTCATTAAAATGATAATTGCTTGTGATTGGTGGGGAAACACCCGTACAAGTTTATCTTATATTATGTCCAAGGGGGAAACTTAGGTCCTGGGGGCAGGTCTTGGGGGCAAAAGTTCTGGGGACAGGTGGGGGGGGGGGGGGAGGGGCGAAAGCCCCAGAGGGGTCTGTGGGCAAAAGTTGGGGTGGATTTCATACAATGTCAAGATGTCAAGATGTCAAAATGTACAATAGGGGATTTGCATGTCTCACTGCGCATGTCTATTGCAGTGCATGTTGGGATAGATTCTGTTCAAATCTAACATACAATTATTTGGCAACATTCTTATCGAAAATTGCAAGAATGTTTTCACCAATATCATAGCTTGTAAATGATCTATGGAAACCAAATGTATGATGGGAAAGATGGGGACATGTGTCATGTACACAGGTATAACACATGGATATTAACGATAGAGCATTAATAAATATTCCATGCTGAACATAACATGTTTTCTTTAGATTTTATACTGTACCATTAGTCCCATGATTCCATGCAAATCAAGATTCAAAATGGCGGCTATGCAACTCCCCTATTGGCAGCTCTACACATTTAGGAAATTCGACTAAATAAGGCTGAGAAATGGTAAATACTGGGTATTTAGATCGGTGTATATTCAGTATTATTTATGTGGTGGCAATTTAAAGAGTGTTTGGGTTAAGTTTAATTATATTTAAATCTAATTTCTGTCTTAAATTTGGAAAATTGAGAGATTTGCTGAAATTGAATAGTACATTTTCTGACACTTCTCCCCCATAAACTTCATTCAAATGATGACTGGGAGACAGGTGCTGCCCCTAACATGCAATATGTTAATCTCTCACGGAATCAGTATAGGCCAAAGACAATGGGTCAAATTTTCAGAAAATACACAATCTACAGTTCTGCACATCTCTCAGATCCTTCTAAATTAGAGTGAAAAATGATAAATACTGACAATATCTGAATGCATTCTGTATCTTTTTCATTCAATAAATGTGTCAGGTTATGTTTAACTTAATTGTGAAACTGATTTTTGTCTTAAATTCGGGTTATTTGAGGGGATTGGGGAAGTACAATTTCTGGTGATTTCACCCAAATATAGAAACAGTAAAAGGCAATTAAAAAGGTCCTGGAGTCCTGTTCCAACTAAAGTGACATACCTGTAGTTGAGTCATTGCACACGCAAGTCACGCAGATACAAAGAAAGGACTTAGAATTAATGGCTGCCATTTGTCTGAGCTCTAGTTTGATGGTTACATATGTGATGTGGACTAGATTTAGGACAGGTACAGTTGGCAAATAGCCAAGAATCAGGTGTCTTCAATAGCAAGTGGCAGGTAGGTGTAGGTAGATCAAGTACTGTTACATAATATATGGGTCAGATTGTCAGAAAATGTACATTAACAAATCCTCTCAAATAACCAACATTTAAGACGAAAATCAGGTTCAAATATATATTTATTCAGCCCTGCTCAAAGGAAGAGCGCCAACTCATCCCTTGTTTGTTCAGTAATTTATAGGCTTTTATTATTTTCGTGGTGCATACATTTTCAGTTGCTAGACAGTATTCTCCATGTTATATTTGATTTGATTTGATGTTGTATTTGGGTCAGATTTTCAGAAAATGTACAATTGACCTTCACCAATCCTCTCAAATAACCCACATTTAAGACAAAAATAAGCTTCAAAATGCAGTTTTAACATAACAGAACTTATGCTTTAAATCTATGTGATACCAGATATACTCAAATATATCCAGTATTCTTCATTTTCAGCCTAATTTAGGAGAATATGTTAAATGTGTACAGCTGCCAATTGTACATTTTCTGAAATCTGACCCATGTACAGTACAGTATGTATCAATTGGCACCTTGTACTGGGCGGAATGCTTTACATCCTTTAGCAACGTCCTACTGTTGCTCCCTTATATTAACTCTCATCTAAGAACTAATAACAATAATAGCATGTAACTATAATAGCATTATGCGTGTTAGGTAATATTATTTAACTATTTTCTTTCATCCATCTCCGCTCTCTTCTTCCACTCACTGCACTTACTCCCCTTCCTCTTCCCCTAAGACCTCTGTCGCTATCTCCCCTCTCTCTCTGCTCACTCCTGTCTCTTCCCATCCTCTCCCTGTCTCCCATGCCTTCCGTTCTTCTGTTCTTTATTTTTCTCTCCGTTATCTACTCGCTCTCCGTTCTTTCTCTTCTCTCTCCATCCCCTCCCCTGTTACCCCAGAGTATATCTTCCTGTGTCTACTGCAATGACTTTTAGTCACATTTCTCTCTTCCTTTCCTCTCTCTACTGCCCCTTTCTCCCACTCCCTCCTGTTTCTCCTCCCCATTTCGCATTTCCATGTCTCCCTTGCTTCTTTTTTTACTCATTATCTCTTTCCTCCATCCCCTCTCACTTTCACATCTCTGTCGCCCCTCTCTCCTACCCCCACTACCCAGTCTCACCTCTCCCCTCTCCTTGTTCCCTCTCCTCTTTCCTCTTCCCCCTGTCTCCTGTCCCCGTCCCTGTGCCCCTGTCTCCTTTCCCCTGTCCCCTGTCCCCTGTTCCCTCTATACCCTATTTCCTGTTTCCTGCCTTCTCTGCCCTGTCTGCTTGCTCTCCCCTGTCCCCTGCCCCATGTCCCTTCTCCCCTGTCTCCTGTCTTCTGCCTTCTCCCTCTTGTCTCCTCTCCCCTCTCCCCTTCCCACACCTCTCATTCTCCTCTTCCTCTCCTCATTCATCCCTCCTCATTTACCCCCATCTTCTCCCTCCCCTCTACTCCCTCCTCTCCGCCTATAGAGTACACTTACAAAGCCCGCCAGTCTTGCACCTGTTGACACTGCCGCCTGGTGTGCCCCAGGCACACTACTGGCACATGGCAGCGCCACCAGCGGTGGTTAGGAGAGTCTCTAATACACCAGTAACACACAACCTATTGCCTAATGCTACAATTATGTACCAGCGGTGGAGGTGGTGGGGGAGATGGGGGGCGGGGGGAGAAGTGGGCGGGGAGGGGGGAGATAAACGCAGAGGGGAGAAGAAGGGGTTCTGGGTGCACTGCAAATGGGATATGTCACAGAAGTCAGACAAAACACCAGTTGTTTTTCAATAGGGACCCTTGGTCAGGGTGTTTTCAGTTTTCGGATGTGAGAGTACATGTGGGTCCGATTTTCAGAAAAGGTACAATTGGCAGCTCTACACATTTAGTAAATTAGGCTAAATTAGGCTAAAGAATCGTCAACACTAGGTATATCTGAGTATATTTGGTATTGCCTTGATTCAAGCAGTCTGTTAGGTTATCTTAAACTGTATTTTGAACCAGATTTTTGTTTTAAATTTGGGTTATTTGAGAGGATTGGTGAAAGTGAATTGTACATTTTCTGAAAGTCTGACCGATGTACCAAATCTTATGGAGGTGGGGTTGTTGAGAAGTGGGTGGGGGTGTCAGAGGATGATGGTAGATTGGGACTGAGGGATCAAAGGTGATGTGTCACAGGAAAATGAGTCAAACGTAAAAAAATGATATTTTTACCAAATGTTTTTCCATAAGAATCCTTGCTCAGAATGTTTATATTGTTTAAGTGTTTAGTGCTGTTAGTAGCATGACTAAATCTATGTACCAAATTTCGAGACCGAGACCGAGTATTGAATATATATATCAATAGATGCAAATCATTGTGATTCTTATTCTACTTTACTATAGTGAGTGACCATAACAAACATTTATTTGCATTATCTTTTTTTAATATAGAAGTCGTTGGAATCCTTGATCTTGATCTCATGTTTACAAATAAGATGATATATCAAAATTCAATTTCTGTGACTCTATTTCTGCAACACATCACATATGGTATAGCACAAGCCACAGTTGCAACGGCATATTTGTGTGCAGTGACTACACTCTAAGATGTCAGCACTACAGATTTCTTCCCTTCATGTAATGTATAAGTTTTTAGCTTAGAAAATATTTTATTCAGGTCTACAAGATTTCCACACGTATATAGTGTGAATATTTTGAGGACAGCCTGATCGAATTAACAGATGGTGAAAGAAAGTTTATACATCAACTCTACTTAGAGCAGTACATGATAAGAGTACGTTTACATATTCTAGATATAAGCTAACTGAAGAAAGTTAAAAACAAGGATTCCAACTCATTTCACCTTGTCAATGGCGAGTTTTTGAGAGGAAGAAAAGAGACTTGAATGTCCGCCATCTTGAATTTTGATTGACATAGAATGTCAGTGTAAAACAGATACAGAGAACATGCCATGCTCTGCATGTAATATTTATGGGTGCCCCGATGTCAATATCTATGTGTTGTACATGTTTTCATAACACAAGCCTCCTTCTTTCCCGTCATGCATTTGGCTTCTATAGTGCTACGCTGGTTATGTGTATATGAGTGAAATCGCCAGGAAATGTACAATTCACCGTCACCAATTTTCTCAAATAACCCAGATTTCAGACGAAAATAAAGTTCAAAATACAGTTCAACCTAACCAAACCGATTGCTAGAATCAATGCAATGCCGAATATACTCGAATTTACCTAATATTGACCAAATTGCAGCCTAATTCATCAGAATTTGCTAAATGTGTAAAGCTGCCAATTGTACATTTTCGGAAAATCTGACCCATATAAGAGGGTGAATAGCCGAGCAGAATCAGCTGCCGGTAAGCGATAATAAGTAAAGCCAGTGCAGGAAAGGAGGTACACAAAAGTTCGTCGATCTTTAGCAACAAAATCAGAAATGTTAGTTTTTCTTCTGCACTGAAAAGTGTTGTGTTGTGATACAAAGATATTCTCACAGTGGATGCTCTGTCGGAAGAACTGTCAAGGCAGAGATATGTGACCCGGTTTTCCAAGTAACCATATGTACAAAATTAGGAAAAATAAAGTTTCAATACATATATTGAGGGGACTCTTTGACTCTGTGACTCTGGCCCATTGCATGAGTTTTGGGGATGTTGTATCATTTAAAATTATATCAGTGATCTGTTTGGGATCCAATTCTGTTGGAGTTGCATGGGCCTGCATGGGTGTTACGTTAAGGTGAGAACTATGATGACCCACAAAGAACTCCCGAATAGTTGTTACATCAAGAGAAGGTAAATGAAATAAATACAGATTTATTACACTTGCTTTCAATCATGAAAATAGAAAAAAAATTGATTCCTAAATTTCAATTTTACCGGTAACTTTAGTAAGATAAACCAGATTCGTTGCCATGACAAACCTATGAGAAGGTAAATGAAATAAATACAGATTTATTACACTTGCTTTCAATCATGAAAATAGAAAAAAAGAATTGATTCCGAAATTTTAATTTTACCGGTTATTTTAGTAAGATAAACCAGATTTGTTGCCATGACGACCCCATGTAAATCATAGTGAAATACGAACTATGCATAAATCACTCTAGATACGTTGTTTTCAGAGCAATGCCTGCATAAAAAATGTCCAATATGATAGTATCAACGCAATGCCGAATATACACGAATTTACCCACTATTGACTAAATTGCAGCCTAATTTAACAGAATTTACTAAATGTGTACAGCTGCCAATTGTACATTTTCTGAAAATCTGACCCATATAGAGGAAGCCAACTCTCAAGATACTAATTCTCCCCTTCTGAATGCTTAATCCATGAAAACTAGCCACATTAGACTGTAGACACCTATAGAACTCCTTCTATGGTGTGTGTTATACATTTTGAGTCGTTTCGGTTGCCAGTGTCTAGAATCATTATTTTTCTTCTTGGTCTAATTTCCGATTGCCAGCAGAGACTATTGCAAGCAGCCATTTTTAGTTGAGTTCAAAGTTTAGGCGGCTGGCCAATCAGAAAATACAAGATTCTCGTATTTCAGCCAATAAGAATGGCTTAATTCATTTGATGCTGGCAACGCGAAGCACAGTAGAGGGCAGTAGATTTAATGACAAGCTTGAAATGGGCAGTATAGATCTACCTAAGGCACATATTAAAATACATTAGAAATAATAGCGTTGGTTTTTTTTATTCATTTCACTTCTTAAAGTGTGGAGAACGGAATGCCCATTGGATTAACATTGGCAGTTTGTTCTCCATGCATAGATGAGTCTGGTTATCTGTTCTCACGTCCTTAGAGCTGCGTTTTGATTGGATAATATTTTGTGGATTGATGGTTACGTAAAGAATGCACACCTTGATGCAAACCAAATATTTCTTATTTGAGGCAATCAAAATTTAAATTTTGATAATTTTTTGACCATATCAATGGTAGAAATGAGACAGAAATGAGGTTCAAAATGCAGTTTAACATTGCAAAACAGATACTACAAATTAACGACCCACCATATAATAGTCAGATAAACCCGGTATTCATAATTTTTCAGACTAATTTAGGGGAATTTCCGAAATAAGTAGAGCTGCCAATTGTACATTTTCTGAAACTGTTACCCTTGTTGGCTGGTGCTTGGTTAAGTTATGGTGCACTGTATTCATTTTCATCAAGATTTAAGTGGATTGGTGAAGGCCAATTGTACATTTTCTGATGACCTCACCTACATACAAAAATATGTGTGAAGTCGCTAGAAAATGCATTATTCAATCCGCAGAATTTAACTCTTTTCCAATGATTGCAAATACAAAGTGTACCCAAATTTATCATTTTCAACTTAATTCAACACAATTTAATTGATGTGTTTTATATATTTTCCCAACCCGTTGAATCATCCAAAACTTGTGAAACCACAAAAAGTTGAATAAAATCCTCATATTTTCAAAAACTGTGTTACCTGATCTTACCCATAAATGACGAGTTTAGTTTTATACCAGAATTATTTTAGTACAAATTGGGTTTCTTTACAGTCCGCCATGACAGCTATGGCGCTCAAAAAGGAGGAATCGCTTCCCTCAAACCTTATAATGGAAATTACGCGAATGAAAATAATGATTTTCACTTCGGCTCAGGAAAACGAAACAAAAACATGTTAGTTTGAGAAATGAGGCAAAGACACGGAAGAAAAACAGATGGGGAGTTGGCAGAATTGGGTTACGGGAGGAAGAATCCGGCAAAACTTTAATAAGAAAGATTTTAAGAAATATTCCGTTAAACATGCGACAATTTAGAGATTCTCAAATTAAATGAATCACACCAATAGGGGGTTTGCATGTCTATAGTGCACTGCATGTTGGGATAGATTCAGTTACGGTTTGGCATAGAAATACTTAGCAACATTTCTATTGAAAATTGCAAGAATTTATTCATTAATATCTAGAAAAAGGGGGGATGGGAAAGGTGGGGACTTATGTCATGGAAACATGTATAACACATGGATATTAACAGTAGAGCGCCGAAAATCATTCGATGCTGACCATAGCATGTTTTTCCTCAGATTTTGGATTGTACAATTAGTCCAAACATTCCATGCAATTCAAAATTCAAAAGGGTGCAAAGTTTGAAACATTTCTGGGTGGACAATTTCTAGCAAAACAGCTAAATATACTCATTATGCTGACCTTAGAAAGGCTTGGATATATTTGTTACACTGTCCTAAAAATTGAGATTATAGATTACAGATTATTCTCAGGTTACAACAAGCGTTAGGCAGCACAAAATTAAAAACCTTCCCACAAATATATCCTGTGAATATAACATTTTGAAAAATAACAATACTGTGACTCATGACTCATTTTCTTACAACACACCACAATTTGTATAATATGTGATGTGTTCCAGGTAAATGAGTCACAAGTCGCGAAATTCATATTTTTCATAGTGTTTTCATCACATATATAATCCCTTTATTGAAATGTTTTGCTTTTTAGAGGGTTTTGCACTTTTAGTCATATAAATCCATACAACAAATTTCAGGACATTGTATTAGATAGATCCTTTATAGTTTTGAAGGCCTTTGTAAGGAGTATACTAACTTTAATGAAAATTACCCATCCAGAAACATTGCAAACTATTTTTTCCAAAAATAAAAATATCAAGAATAAAATATTGAAATATTCTTAAATGTCCTTCATGTTTACTATCATTAGAATCAGCTTGATCTCCTCTTTTCAAATATGATGATATCTCAAAATCCATATTTTTGCAACTTATTTTTCTAAAACGGATCACATATGTGATGTGTTTCAGGAAAATGAGTCATAAGTCGCAGAATATGGATTTTGAGATATCACCATATTTGGAAAGAGGAGATCAAGCTGATTCCAATGAATGTAAGCATTATGGATAATAACATTAATTTTATTTAAAAAAAAAAGGACATCTAATAAGTAGTTTTATCTTTTTAGTTAGATATTTTTATTTTTGAAAAAAACGTTTGCAATATTTCTGGGTGGATAATTACCAGTAAAGTAGCTAAATATACTCAATGGGATGATCTAAGAAACGCACTGATATACTTAATACACAGTCTTGAAATTTAGTAGATATATTCATAGCACCAAAAGGACTAGACAGTCCAAAAATGAAAATATTCCAACAAAGAGATCTTGTAATTAAATCACTTTGAAAAACATCAATTGTGCGACTTATGACTCATTTTCCTGAAACACATCACATATGCCAATGCAGGACTTTCTAGTTCCGCATGCTCTCTGGACAGAATGCGGCAGCCCGACAACTCCCCTATCAATTTCTCCCTGGTCCAGCTGCCATGGAAACTACAATCATGTGTCAAGAACACGACGGCAGCTTTGTTACATCTTTTAAATAAATATCTTCAAAAGAAAATAGAAAAATATTGAAACAAATGATCATCTCTTACAGAATTGATAACAAAATACATCATGTGGACAGGTGCCAATGTAAATAGTGGTGAGATCTGGTAGCTTATGAACAAGTGGGATGACATTTCTCAAACAAGACGGACGTCCTATTTCCTGTACATTGGTCAATTTTTGCAGAAAATCTACAATTGGCAGCTCTAAAAACTCAGAAAAATGTGATAAATTAGGCTGAAAAATGATGAATAACGGGTATATCTGAGTATATTTGGTGTCGGGTTGATTTATAGCATTTGTTTTGCTATGTTTAACTGTATTTTGAAGTTCATTTCCGTCTTAAATGTGGGTTATTTGAAATGACTAGAGGAGACAGCTTTAAAAAAGGTGGAGGTCTTACTTTCCCTACCCTCTACATAGAGGAGAGAATAGAATGAGGTGCTATTAATTGAATATTCATTGGGCAACATTACAAATGAAGATTCAGTCATGGCCCCCTTGTGGCATGTGTTCCTTTATTACCGTTTTGGGGTATTTTCTGCTTTTCTTACATGAAATGATTTGGTGATACAATTGCTGTAATTTGATTTTGCTTTGATGACATATAAATTATGTCAAGGGGACATCTAAGAAGGGTCTCTATTATCCATGTTTGATATATTTAAGTTTGAAAGCAAGTTTGCAATGTCTCTGGGTGGACAATTACTACTAAAGTCGCTGAATATACTCTATAAGATGAGCGTAGAAATGTATGGATATATTTAATACACTGTCCTGACAGTTGGTACATGGGTCAGATTTTCAGAAAATATACAATACAACTGCTCTACTTATTTAGGAAATTCTGCTAAATCAGGCTGAAATAATGGTGAACACCAGGTATATCTGAGAGTATCGCATTGATTCAAAGTATCGGTACTGTTATGTTGAACTGCATTCTCAAGCTTATTTTTGTCTTAAATGTGGGTTATTTGAGAGGATTGGTGAAAGTGAATTGTATATTCTCTAAAAATCTGACCCACATATATTGATTTGATTTGATTTGAAGAATTCTTTTATTTGCCAAGATGGTAGATTACAGAAGGTAGTTGCGCCAATCATGATACAATCATATTATTTCCTCCGGCGAATGCCTTATACAAATTCCAACTAGTTCTAGTTTGAACAGTTATGTAACAGACAAGGGTTACAAGTTATCAAGTTAAAGCTACCAATTCGAAAACTTATAAATTAAGTCAGGGAAGAAAAGAAGAGGTTTGTACAAATTTGTTCCAGTACTTGTGGAGAAGTGCTGACAACACGACCATTAGCTAACCCAAAAATGTGAAGATTCATTTGTTAAGATAAAGGAGCCTGAAGGCAATGAGAGATGAAGGTGATGCACCTTGAGTGGAGATGAATTATAGCATGGGGGTGGGTGGGTAGTGAAGTGAGTAGTTTGATGGCGGAGGAAGAGGAAGAGGAATGAGGAGCAGGGAGGTTGTAGTAGTTGGGTCAGATTTTCAGAAAATGTACAATTTGCCTTCACCAATCCTCTCAAATAACCCACATTTAAGACAAGATTGAGCTTCAAAATGCAGTTTAACATAACAGAACTGATACATTAAATCAATGTGATACCAAATATACTCCAATATACCTGGTATTCATCATTTTTTCAGCCTAATTTAGCAGAATTTCCTAAATGTATAGAACTGCCGATTGTACATTTTCTGAAAATCTCACCCATTTATGGTGTAGCATTAGTTGCGTTGAAACATTGAGTGAGGAAAGTGTGGAGGCGTGAAGTTTGTTAGTTTGATAGATTATGGATAGTTTGCCAAAGCACAAGCCTAGCTACTGTAAATGGCATAATGCTTGGCCAGGACATTGTCACTCGATGAACACCCACTGCAACCCCAACCCACTGCAACCCTGAGTACCCTGCCCCACATGCCCCCTATCTCAAATGCTCCAACCCCAAATGCCCCCTGTTCAAAAAGCTCCCCACACTAAAAATCCCCCCACGCAAAATGCCCTAAACCTGAATGCCCCCACCCACAGAGCCTCACCCAAAACTCCTCCCACCCCAAGTGCCCCCATCCCAAATACCTTGTTAAGTTGTGAGTCAGAAGTCTAGGCTTGGTTGGTAGAATAATCGACCTTTAATGTCAGTAAAACCTCAGCTTATATTCTAGCCTGGCGGCCTCGTTTCTTCCCTCCTGCCCCCCTCATTGGCTGAGGCCTTCTCTCTCTCCCTGGGTCACTTTATTATACCAGGAGGGAGGGTAGGCAGGAGACACATACATTCTTATTAATTATTACGAGTGCCAGACTAATACAATAATTCCAATTAGCATAATTATCAATGTAACATCACAAACACAAATAGAACAATAATAATCTTATTAATTAACATTTGTAATTAATTAATGAGGATGGATCTTAATGACCCTCCCCCACTTGGTTGATTACTCATTAGCAGACCCCCTCCTTATATGGTTTATCAAAACAAGGGTCGCCTCTAACTCTTCCTTGGAGGAGCCGGGCTGGCGGGTAGCACAGACCCCGCCCCCTCCGCTGGTAGAGTTGCTCCTGGTCTTGCTCTTGACCTAAGAAGCTAGTATATTTTCTACAACCTCCTATTCCAAATGCCCTCACCACTAATACCCCCACCACTAATAGCCCACCCTCAAATGCCCCCACCCTTAATGCCCCCTGTCCAAAAAAGCCCCCTCCCAAAATGTCTCAAAATACCACCACCTAAAATGCCCCCTCCCAAAATGCCCACCACCAAAAATACCTATCACCCTAAACGCCACCAAAATACCACTATCCAAAATGCACCCTTCCCAGAATGCCCCCTTCCAAAATGTCCACTCCCAAAATACCCACCAACCTAAACGTGACCACCAAATATGCCTACCATAAAAAATACCACAATCAAAAATGCCCCCTTCCCAAAATACGACCACCCAAAATGACCAACTCCCAAAATGCCCCCTTCCCAAAATACGACCACCCAAAATGACCAACTCCCAAAATGCCCCCTTCCCAAAATACGACCACCCAAAATGACCAACTCCCAAAATGCCCCCTTCCCAAAATACGACCACCCAAAATGACCAACTCCCAAAATGCCCCCTTCCCAAAATACGACCACCCAAAATGACCAACTCCCAAAATGCCCCCTTCCCAAAATACGACCACCCAAAATGACCAACTCCCAAAATGCCCCCTTCCCAAAATACGACCACCCAAAATGACCAACTCCCAAAATGCCCCCTTCCCAAAATACGACCACCCAAAATGACCAACTCCCAAAATGCCCCCTTCCCAAAATACGACCACCCAAAATGACCAACTCCCAAAATGCCCCCTTCCCAAAATACGACCACCCAAAATGACCAACTCCCAAAATGCCCCCTTCCCAAAATACGACCACCCAAAATGACCAACTCCCAAAATGCCCCCTTCCCAAAATACGACCACCCAAAATGACCAACTCCCAAAATGCCCCCTTCCGAAAATACGACCACCCAAAATGACCAACTCCCAAAATGCCCCCTTCCCAAAATACGACCACCCAAAATGACCAACTCCCAAAATGCCCCCTTCCCAAAATACGACCACCCAAAATGACCAACTCCCAAAATGCCCCCTTCCGAAAATACGACCACCCAAAATGACCAACTCCCAAAATGCCCCCTTCCCAAAATACGACCACCCAAAATGACCAACTCCCAAAATGCCCCCTTCCCAAAATATGACCACCCAAAATGACCAACTCCTAAAATGCTCCCCTCCAAAATGTCCCCCTACCAAAATGCCCTCTCCAAAAATTCCCCCCTCCAAAAATGCCCCTCCAAAAATGCCCTCACCCAAAATACCCCCACCAAATATGCCCCCCCCCCCTGGAATTGCAGAATGTCCCCGTCATAAAAGGCTCCACCAAAAATGCCCCCAGACCCAAATGCCCCCCTTACACCCAACTTCCCATGCCCCGCTATAATAAAATCATCTCAGTGAACACACCTCTTAAGTCAGTAGACACCTCCATTGCGCATGCGCCAGCGACCTGCCCATATTCCTACTGCCACTCAATAGTTAACCAGCTTCCCGGCATGCAGTTGGTTAGTGCCGGGTATTGTAGTTATCAATATTTAACACTGCCCTCCTCCCCGCCTCACTCTCCCATTGTACCCGGGGAAGTCATCAGAAAATGTACAATTCACCTTCACCAATCCTCTCAAATAACCCACATTTCAGACAAAAATAAAGTTCAAAATACAGTTCAACCTAACCAAACAGACTGCTAGAATCAATGCAATGACACATATACTCAAATTTACCTAGTATTGACAATATTGCAGCCGAATTTAGTCGAATTTATTAAATTTGTGCAGCTGCCAATTGTGGATTTTCTGAAGATCTGACCCACACATCGATGTTGTGTGTCACTCCCCCTACTGGGAATACAAGCAGTAAATAACAATACTATTCTCTCTATTCTGTATCCAGCATAAGCTATTGGTGACATTCATACCCAGTCACAGTGTTAAATAATAATACACCATGTTTTAGTACTCTGGGCAGTTGTATGAATTCTGCAATAGGGGAATTGCAGTTGCCACAGTGCGTGTTTGAACCATGCTGGGACGAATTCAGTTCAGGTTTGGCATCACTTTCCTATGTATAAATGTGTATGTATTCAAGGATATACCTTTAGAATGATGTTAATCACCAGTACATGTATACGCATGTCATGCTAAACCTCCCTATTCTACTTATTATGACCATGAAAGCGTCATTAGAACACATGTCTATGTACATATTTAGCATCATATTTATCAAGGATTGTAAGAATGGATTTGCAATCGTTGATGACAGGTATACTGCTAGTGTGTTTATACTTAAATTAGAATTGGAATTACCCAATAGCTGCCAGTGAGCGATAATAAGTGAAATCATCCCACAACAGGATTACGGTGGGACTCCGAAATATAAATCTGGACCTTTATAAATCCCTATAAGATAACACGTTCAAATGACTTTAGGATTTTGAATAGGTTGGAAAAGAACGGACCGAAAATTAGAAATTCTTAGACTTTTGATTAATGTTCACTAAAGAATGCCAGTATAATACAACTCCCCAAGCAGGGAATGTAGAAATTGGGTTTGGATGGTGCAGGAGCCTAAGGCGGCCCCAATATGAACAGCAAGTGGGCCTGAAGTGGCCCAGGGGTGGGATACATCATTATTTATACCACCCTATAGGCCTACCATCACTCATATGTGTGTGTAAGCATAGTAACATGGCTATTTATAAATATTGTATTAGAGCAGCAACAAGGTTGTGTACATTGGTGATGTGTTTCAGGAAAATGTGATGTGTTTCAGGAAAATAGATAACAAAACAAGTCACAAGTCGCAACATTAGTGGTTTTCATATATCAAATATTTTCAGAAGGTATTAATCTGTTTAGTCTCTGCCTAGGGTTGTTAAAACATAAAACATTCATTTCTATTCGTCAATTATCCAATTTGCGTCCATTTTGAAAACTTAGCTACAGTTTCTTTGTTATATATATGACGTGTTCCAGGAAAATAAGTCATGAGTCCCAAAAGAAATCGTTGAAATACCATCATATTTGAAAAAATATGGACTAGCAGGTTCTAATGATAAAAAAAGTTTGCAATATTTCTGGGTGGACAATTTCTAGTAATGTAGCTAAATATACTCTATAGGATGACCTTAGAAGTATACAGTTTGATACATGTACTCAAACGACTTTGAGCATTAGATTCCTCAAAGATGAGAACACTCGTACAGAGATAACTTGTAGATATTTTACTTTTTCTCGAATTGTGACTTATTTTCCTGAAACACATCACATAGTGCTTCCTTTACCTATTGGTTACTTGAGGTAGATTGGCAATGAGGACCAAACTTCCCTGTTCAGTGGAGCTCTAACTCCCTCCATCACCCTCCACCCCCCCCCTCTCCCCCCCCCCCCCACACCCACCCACCCACATCTCTCTCCCACCTTACACAAGGTCCAACAAGTCCTTGACGTTTGCTTTTTCAATTACATCTCTTTCCTTTTGTGTACCTGGTATAGCTTGAGAAACCAAACATGACCTACTACCAATCTGCTTAAGAAATTCAACACATAGAATCAAATTTAATTCGGATCCCACAAAGTCAATTCAAAACAATTCAACTCTATTCAAATTCCACAAAGTTGCTTCAATTCAATTCTATTCAAATTCCAAAAAAGTTAAGTGTACACGTTCAGTTTGAGCCTTTTTGAACCTTTAGCGATGCGATAAAACGCCTTAATTATTGATTATTAGCAACAGATTGGCAATAACGACCACTCAACCATATTGAGTGGCACTCCCCACCTTAACCCCCCCCCCCCTCCCTCCCTCCCCCCACCCACCGCCCACAAAGCTAATCCTTCCTCCAGTAACTGGCAATCACTGAAGGTCAAGGTCACTTGTATCCCTCAAAGCGTCTCATCTGCGTTGGACAGAGACAAGTCCTCCAGTGCAGGTCTGGCAGGTCTCCAGGGTGGATCAGCCAAGCGACGCACGGCCGGCCGGCCCAAAGCCTAGACCAACAGTGAGCGGAGCGGCGAGAGCGGAAAGCGCTTCTGTCTGTGCTACATTTGCTTTTAATGTTTTCATGGCGTTTTCTCTGACATTGATCCCGTAATACCGAGAGCAAATCAGAAAAATCAGCTGTCTGGAAAATGGCAGAATTGAGCAAATCCATCATGTCAGACACGGTGGGGGTGGGGGGAGGTAGAGGGGGAGGAGGGGGTAGATGACGGAGGATGGGGACACAGGAGAAGGGCAGAGGAGGTAGCGGAGAAGGAAGAAGAGAAGAAAAAGGGGAACAAGGGGTGATATAGGAGTTTGTAAGGGGAGGAGAAGGAGGATGGGGAAAGGGGAAAAAGTGGGAGTGGGGTGTTGACGGGAAAAGGGAAAGGAGTGCATTGGAAGGGTAAGATATGTGAAAGGGAGGGATTTGGAAGGGCTAAAGAAGAGATGAAGAAGAGGGACAGGAAGAAAGAGGAGGATAGGAAGAAAGCTCAAGGAAGATTTGTGATTTGATAATAATTGGGGAGACAGTGGGTAGGCGAGAAATAGAGAAAGGGAGACCAAGAAGAATGGGAGCAGGGGGTGGGTGGAGGCAGGGGGAGAATGGGGTGGGGTTGGGAAGAGGTAGAAAAGGGAGAGCGTTGGGAATATGAGAGAGTTGGGAGGAGATCTATTGGGACGAAGGGAGGGCATCCATGCTATGGAACAAAAACAACAGTCGTCCTGGATCAGATAATTAAATGCCTTTCTGTCTCTTTTCTCTATCTCTCTCTCCCTTCCTCACTCACTAAAGCAACAAGTGGTACCCTTTGTATCGGATGACATCTAAACATCGTAGCATTTAAAACATTACTTCATCTTTGTGTTTGTTCTACTCGAATGTTTGAGAACTTATAATGTATCATATTGCAATTATAATATAGATTTGTATGTCCTGCAATATTCTAAATAACAAACTGACAAATTATGTAATGAGGCGCACGTCATGCTTATACTTCACTTACTTTACTTATTGGAATGTTCTGATTTTTGGTGGGTTTATCACTTGTAGGTATGTCAATCGATGTCTCAAATTTCAGGACAATCTATGCAATACATCCTTTCGTTTTAAAGGTCCTCATATGGACTACATTTAGTTATTTTACTGTTTATTAACACCCAGAAATATTGGAAACCTTTTTTTCAAAAACGAAAATATCAAACTTAAAATCTAGAAATACTTATTATTTCATTATACTGTTTACTATCATTGGAATCGGCTTGATCTCCTCTTTTCAAATATGGTGATATCTCAAAATTTTTTGCGACTTATGACTCATTTTCCTAAAACGGATCACATTTGATATTGTTCAATATCAGTTCTGTTATGTTAAACTGCATTTTGAAGCTTATTTTTGTCTCACATTCGGGTTATTTGAGAGGATTGGTGAAGCAGAATTGTACATTTTCTGGAAATCTGACCAATATATGTGATATGCTGTATATTGAACGGCCATTTAAAGGTAAATACCAGCGTTGTTAGCACTGCAGTAGGCGGGAACATTCATGTATAAAGTTGTGAGCACATAAGTGATCGTAGTTTTTCTTCTAAAGGCTACAGTATATGGGTCAGATTTTCAGAAAATGTACAATTGAACTTCGCCAATCTTCTCAAATAACCCAAATTTCAGACAAAAATAAAGTTCAAAATACAGTTCAACCTAACCTAACTGATTGCTAGAATCAATGCAATGCCGAATATACTCGAATTTACCTAGTATTGACCAAATTGCAGCCTAATTTAGCAGAATTTACTAAATGAGTAGTGCTGCCAATTGTATATTTTCTGAAAATCTGACCCATATGTGGTATAAGCGAACTAAGATATGATATTTGGACTCAGTGAACAGTAGATCTTATAAAAAGAGATGAAACTTCATGGAGAGATTGATCATACATTGGACGAACAGTTGGTGAACAATGCTATCCTTTTTGGATAATTCTACGATAGTGTGATGCAATACGAGATATAAAATAGTAAGATGAATTAACAAAGCATTGTCAACTAGAAATGGAATGTATAACAGGACATAATGACACGAAGAGAGACATGACCGATATTCTGCACCGAGGTGATAAAAGTTTGCAATTTAATTAAACAGATGTAGTGAATTGTGGTTCCTGCTAATTAGTACCGCACTAACTAACGAACATATCACTAACTCAGGTTCTTGGTCCTTGCCAGCTATCAACCTTTATTACCATACACCAGCTCTGGAGGCCAGTACTGAGGGAGTACTGAACCTCCCCAACACTAGCCCCACAGGGACTAGTCCATACATTATACATAACACAAATAGGGTGTCAGAACACCATATGGTATACATACAAGTTACACAGTGAACATACATAACAGGGCAATACAGTAGTAATCAGCAATACAAGCAACAGTGCATAAGATAGACATCTATGGGTCTAGAGAGAGAGTATAATACAAGCACTGTCCTGCACCCCACCTGGTGGAATAGACTGTCACTGCACCAGGCACAGCTGTATATCGGAGCCAGGTAGCACAAAGGCTTGTAAGAACTGGCCTTTGTACCACACAGATATAATAATTTGTCAGTATATTGTTTGAAGGTAGGTCCATCAGGAATTTTTTGTGCAACAGTTTTCAGATCATTCCATCTGAGTTGACATTTGTAGATGATTGAATTGGTAAGTTTAGTGGAATAAGAAGGTAAAACTAAAAGGTTTTTCCTGCCCTCAGCATGGCTACGAGTGGGGAGCCTTCTGTTATCGACATTGTAGGGGTTTTGCGATAAATAGAAGGCAATGTCCAATATGTGTTAGTCTCTGCATTGTTGTAGGGGCCAAATACTTAAGAGTTTGTGTTCATGATCAACATTATCATATTTCTGTTCATTAAAGATTATCCAAAGAGCACGATTTTGTTGAGATTGTAATTTTTGAAGCATGAATTTAGGGGCCGAATCATAAATGAAATCACAGAAATCAAAATTTGGAAGAATGGCCATTTTGTATAAGTCATGCTTGGCTTTGGAGGTGAGTGAGTTCCGGGCTCTATACAAGACACCTGTTTTAGCAGAGACAAGATTTATTGTATTTTGCGTGTGTGTCTTGAAGGTTAGAAGATCATCCAACGTGAAGCCTAAATACTTGTAATTTTGCACTTGATCCAGTCATTGATGGCCTAAACTGAGATTAAGGGAGGGTTCGGATGATTTCCTCTTGGCCGTGTAGCTGAGGGCAAAAGACATTGTCTTACACTTTGAGATATTAAGGGATAACTTGTTAATGGAACACCATTCATAAACCTTATGTAAGTCTTGTTGTAAATTCTGATATAAAGGAGACATTTTTTGATTGTGATAATACAGAACCGTGTTGTCTGCATAGTGTTGCATTTGAGCTTGCTTAACAACAGAATGGAGATCATTAATATAGATCGTAAACAAAATAGGACCAAGGATTGTGCTTTGTGGCACTCCGTATGTGATATTTACTAGTAAAGAAGCTTAATATAGTATATCAAATGACCTTAGAAATGCATGGATATATCATTTCAATACAATGTCCTGAAATTTGGTAAATGCATTGATGCTACGAAAAGTATTAAGCACCCCAAAATTGAAAAACTTCCCACCAATACATCCTGTGAATAAATCACTTTGAAGTATAGCAATTTGGCGATCGGTAACTCATTCTCCTGTAACACATCATATGCACAACTGTAATAGGGCAGTTGCATGTGCCACTGCGCATGTCTGTTACAGTGCATCCTGGGATGGGTTCTGATAAAAATTGACATACAAACATTTCTAGCGAAAATTGCAAGAATGTTTTCAACAATATCAGAGCTTGAATAAATGATCTATGAAAACCAAATGCATGATGGGAAAGATGGGAACTTATCTTATGAAAACATGTATAACACATGGATATTGACATTAGAGCATTGATAAATAGACCATGCTGAACATGTCATGTTCTTATACAAGATTTTACACTGTACCATTAGTCCATTATTACATACGTATGTGATTACAAAGGGCATGATTCGGGGGTGCCATTAGAAATCTCATATCGCATACGTATGTGATTCGGGTTGTCATGGAAGCATGTGACCCAAATAACGTAACATCATTGTTTCATGACGTTGCGCTTCTTAGCGGCAGAAGCGTAGCGCTGCCTTGCATTTTTCGTAAGTTTTTAGACATTGTGTTGATAATTTGTCAAGAAAAACGTCATATGAAGGTAAATATAACAAATAAATCGATAAATCAGTATGAAATAATCTCAGTATGAAATAATCTCGATCTCGACGTCGGGTCAAATCTCACTCCACCCCTTCGGGGTGTCGTGCGATTTGACCCTCCGTCTCGATCGATTTAACATCAACATCGGGCTATTCGGTATAATAATTCCATGTGAATCAAAATGGAGGCTATGCAAATCCCCTATTCCTTTATTCCCTGATAGCTCTCCATCAACCTGGCACATTGCCTCCCACCTTACTGATAAATACAACATATGTCCCCCCGGTGTAGAGCCCCAGATGATGACAGTAAATAGAAGCTAGAGGTGTGTATAAGTATTCTCTATATGTATTTACATATTTACATGTGTACTTAAGGGCAGGTACCGCTCCCTTTATAGCCCCACCGCTGCTGTATGTGTGAGTATTATACACCTGCAGCATGGAGAAGTGTCTTATTTATAGAGGAATATAGAGAAAGATGGACAGACATCAATGTCTTTCTGTTATTTCTCATTCCTCCTGCTCCTGCTAATCCACCTTTTCCATTAGGGAGGTTCAGCAAATCTAACCTATACATAAAGGTTACGTATCTGTATTTCTAATATATAAATATACGTTAAAAGGAGGACAAAATGGCAGGGAAATCATAACATTAAATATCAAGCAAAATGTTTCATCTCACAATTTATTTTTCACACATAGAAATGCGATGTAATTCACAATAAAGATACGGATACGGTTCTGTAATTGTGATTGCGGAACCTCCCTAATATCTCCAGTCCCTCAGCTTCATATCCCTCTGTCTCTTCCTTCTCCACCTCCACCGTTTCCTCCTCCTCCTCAACCACTGCCTATTTACCGCCATTTTGCCCACCTCCTTCACCTTTTCCTCCTCCTCAACCACTGCCTTCTCACCCTTCTCCTTTTTCTTCCCCACCTTCTCTTCTGCTTTTCCCCACCAACTTATCCTCCTCCCCCTCTTCCTCCACATCCACCACCTCCTCCTCCACCATCTTCACCTCCTCCTCCTTCTCCTGCTCCTCCTCCTCCTCCCCCTCCTCCTCCACATCCACCACCATCTTCTCCTCCTCCTCCTCCTCAACCTACTCCTCCACCTCCCCCTGCTTCCTTGTATCTTTCTCCTGGTCATTGCCTTGTCATTATCCTCCTCCTCCCCTTCCTCCACCCTCTCCTCTCCCTTCCCTTCCCCCTCCTCCCCCTCCTCCCCCTCCTACTCCTCCTCCACCTTCACCTTGTGCTCTGACTTTTCCATCTCCTTCACTAACTCACCCCTTCACTAACTCTTATTCCTCTTACCCAAACTTTTATTTTCCTTATCCTTCTCTTCCTTCTTTATCCTCCCCCCATCACCCCCGCCTCTTCACCAGCATCAGTATTTCCTTCTTCTACATAAATGTTCCCCTTTTCCTCACTACCAATGCATGCTCCCAGATCCTCCCTTTACTATCCCTGGCTGAACTCTGATGCACTCAACAGTTAACCTCCCTCCCCCTCCCCCGCTCCCCCCTCCCCCTCCCCCCTCCCACCTCTCCAGCAGATAGGAGCAGCCAATAAGACTTAGCTTTGAAGTGCTTACATCAAAGAGGAGAGATAATTCACTGGGCTGATGTACTCCCACAATTACTGCTTCCCTCCTCCCTCCTCCACTTGATGCTTCTGCCAGTCTCCTACTCCTCCTCTTGTGCACTTCTCCTCCAACTACTTCTTTCTTCCCTTTCCACTGTCTTTATCATCCTTTATTCTTATATATTCCCCTTTTCCTCCTCAACCTCCACCTTTCTTCCCTTTCCACTGTCTTTATCATCCTTTATTCTTATATATTCCCCTTTTCCTCCTCAACCTCCACCTTTCTTTCCTTTCCGCTGTCTGTAGGCTATCTCCTGTACCTCCTCTTTCTTCCCTTTCCATTGTCTGTATCCCCTGTACCTCCTCTTTCTTCCCTTTCCATTGTCTGTATCCCCTGTACCTCCTCTTTCTTCCCTTTCCGCTGTCTTTATCCCCTGTACCTCCTCTTTATTCCCTTTCCATTGTCTGTATCCCCTGTACCTCCTCTTTCTTCCCTTTCCATTGTCTGTATCCCCTGTACCTCCTCTTTCTTCCCTTTCCGCTGTCTTTATCCCCTGTACCTCCTCTTTCTTCCCTTTCCGCTGTCTTTATCCCCTGTACCTCCTCTTTCTTCCCTTTCCATTGTCTGTATCCCCTGTACCTCCTCTTTCTTCCCTTTCCATTGTCTGTATTTCCTGTACCTCCTCTTTTCGTCTCTTTCCACTGTCTTTATCTTCTATACCTCCTTTTTCCTTTCCTTTCTGCTGTCTTTATTATCGTTTATTCTACTACATCCCGTTCTCCTCCTCCACCTCCTCTTTTCTTTCCCTTTCCACTGTGTTTATCATCCTTTACCTCCTCCTTTCTTCCTTTTCCACTGTCTTTATCAGTCTCTCCTGTACCTCCTCTTTCTTCCCTTTCCATTGTCCGTTCATCATGCCCTCCTGTACCTCCTCCTCTCTTCCCTCTCCACTGTCTCTTTATCATACCCTCATGTACCTCCTCCTCTCTTCCCTTTCCACTGTTTTCATCTCCAGTACCTCCTCCACCTCCTTTCTCCCCTTTACACTGTCCCAATCAGTCTTTAGCTCATGTATCTCCTCTTGTCTTCCCTTCCCACTGTCATTATCATCCTTTAGCATTCTGTATCCCCTTGTCCTCCTGTTGTCTCTGTCATACACTCCTGTACCTTCACCATCTCTATTCTCTCCTTTCCCACTACCTATTATGTCCTCTTCCTGCTTCTCCTTCTCCTCTCTATTTCTCCCTTTTCTAGTAGCTTTTTTATTTCTTTTCCCCGTCTGAACCTCCTCCATCTCCTCCCCCCCCCCCCCCCGCGCCCTTTCGACTGTGTTCATCAACCTCCTTATTCCTCCTCTAGTCTTCCGTATTCCTGTCCTCCACCTGTTTTATCCTTTTCCACTGCCTTTAACATTTAATATGTCCGTCTTTCACTTCCTCCTGTGACTTCTCCTTCCCCTCCTTTTTCTACTTCTGTACTTCTTCCGCCCCCTCCTCTTCCCCTACCACCTACCTTTATTCGTTTTACCTAGATGTAACATGTACTGATATTTCTCCTCCTGTACCTCCTCCACCTATCTTCCCCCACCGCTTTCATCACGACCTACTTTTTATCCTCTTCCATCTTCTTCTCTATCTCCTTTTTTCCCTTTCAAATACGTTCATCCTATTTTTCCCATTTTTCCTATTTTAACCAACTCTCCCCATCCACCATCCCCCCTTCTTCCCCTCCCCCTCCCCGCGGCTGGTCTATACGGCCATACACAAGCCCACCATTGATTACATGTCAAAACACATGTCAACAAGCACTTGGCTGTGTCTCTATGTTCCCCTTCATCCTTCTGTCTGCTCCTTCTACTGAAGCCCTTGCTCTAAATGCTTTACGTTACAGTCTGCCTGCCAATCCTCCTCTTAAAGGGTCAAAATATTATGAGGAAATCAACTTCTTTGCTATTATTCATGTGTAACGGCTGCAGTGGTACTTAATGTATTTAAATAGTTTTACCCATTTAGATGTGGGAAACAGTTTAGGACTCCATTCAGAGTGCCACTGTGAGCCTATGTCGTATAGCCTATGATCCATATAATATAAGGGTAGAGCGATTTCTACGAAAAGAGGTAGAAAAGAAATGGTAGAAAGAGAGGTTTCTTTGTCCCGAATGTTCTCGGAATTTGTTGTTTTACAAACCACTTTATTCATCTGTAGAGGTCTGTCCCCCTCTCTGGATGTCGTCATATGTGGTTTGTGAAGGTATTTGGGGTGGAAATGTTATTTTGAAGCCTTTTTTAAATCAGGATACCCACACTCTATGAATAGCCTGGGAGAGCCCCTGGGAGATACTACGTCATTTCCCACAACCTACCTCCAGGGGAACCTAGGGGGGAGCATGAGGAAGAGGGGAGGGAGTGTGTGTGTGGGGGGGGGGGGGGAATCGGAGAGGGGAGGGAGAGTATGATTTTCTAATCAAACTTGAATATATAATTAGAAAGGTTTCTACCACTCTACCAAATGTAAAACAAATGTAAAATATCATATGCTATCCCATTTTTCTCCTTTATGTAACTTAATGCTTAATGAGAAATAAAAGTTTATAATGATAATAATGAGGAAGAGGGGAGGGAGATGGGGAGGCAGAGGGGAGGGGACGAAGATGGGGTTGGGAGAGAAAAACAGGTATGAAAGACAGTGAAGAGGGGGAGGGAAAAGAGGGAGAGGGGGAAGTGTGGGGAGAGAGAGTGACCGTCCAAAAGACGGGTACTTTGCTAGTTCTTGTATAAACGGATAACTGCAACAGAATATTGCTAAATTCAGTCCTATAAGTCATAATATGTGTATCTCTTGTATCAACATATAACTACAGCAGAATATTGCTAAATTCAGTCCTATAAGTCATAATATGAGTAACTCTTGTATAAACATATAGCAGCAGCAGAATATTGATATATCCAGTCCAATCAGTCTTACTAAGTATACCACTTTTAAAAACATATAAAAGCAGCAGAATATTGATAAATACACTCCCAGAAGTTATAATAATATGAGAAACCCTTGTATAATAATCTCAAAGGCAAAAGTATGAATACTATTCTAAACAAAACTAGACACAATGTGTTCCAGAAAAATCAGTCGCAAGTCACAATATTAATATTTTCCAAAGTGGTTTATTGACAAGATCTCTTGGTAGGAATGTTCTCTCTTTTGAGTTATTTAACGCTTCCGGTCATATGGATATATGACACAAATTTCAAGACAGTGCATTAAATATATGTTTGTGTTTCAAAAGTCATCCTATGGGATCTTTTTCTCCCCCTATAGTTTTTTGTTTGCTCTCTCTCCTCTTGCATCTCTCTCACTCTCACTTTCTCTCTCTGCCGTCTACCCAGTCCCTACAATCTCTCCACCCTCTCATTTATAACCACAACATAGTTAATGACCTTATATTGTGTAAATACTGATTTCTTTTCTCCACACCCTCCATGGTAATAACTAATTTACACAAAGACTAAAAGGATTAATAACCTTCAGTGAGGGACTGGTGGTAGCTTTGCTTCAGGCCTATATATACCAGTAGTGCACCAGCAGCCCCTCAACGTCAGCCATTAATCCTCACATATACATTAATAAATGTACACCATGTGCCCACTATTAGTGTTCCATACACGGTAATGCACATATACATGCACTCTGACACCATATTACCCTGTACATATACATGCACTCTGACACCATATTACCCTGTACATATACATGCACTCTGACACCATAATACCCTGTACATATACATGCACTCTGACACCATATTACCCTGTGAGCCACCATACAAGGTACTGTACATATACATGCACTCTGACACCATAATACCCTGTACATATACATGCACTCTGACACCATATTACCCTGCACATGTACATGCACTCTGACACCATATTACCCTGTACATATACATGCACTCTGACACCATATTACCCTGTACATATACATGCACTCTGACACCATATTACCCTGTACATATACATGCACTCTGACACCATATTACCCTGTACATATACATGCACTCTGACACCATATTACCCTGTACATATACATGCACTCTGACACCATATTACCCTGTGAACCACCATGTGTATGATGTATGTACAGATACCATGTGTTAGGCCATATGTCAGGCAGGCTAGGCCAGGCCTATGAGCGTGTTTATTGTCCATATATCAGCCCACATGGGGGCAGGTTGGGGTCATTGCCCGGCTGCCCTGGTGCTGTAGTCCCATACAGTCTACATTCACATACAGTCTTTTATAGGAGCAATTCTCCTCTCACCATATGTTGTTTCTCCACCCAGTTTTTCTGCCTTCATTCTCACCCTCCTTTCTTTACCTCATTTCTTTACCTCATTTCCTGCCCTCCTTTCTCCCCCTGCTATTTTGCCCTCATTTCTTGCCCTCCTTTCTTCACCTCTATTCTGTACCTCCTTTATTGTCCTCCTTTATTGCCCTCCTTTCTTTATTTCCGTTCTTGCCCTCCTTTCTAGCCCTCTTTTCCTGAGCTCCTTTCTTGCCCTCCTTTCTTGCCCTCCTTTATCTCCCTCCTTTCTTGCCCTCCTTTCTCACCCTCCTTTCTTCCCCTCCTTTCTTGCCCTCCTTTCTTGCCCTCCTTTCTCTCCCTCCTTTCTTGGCCTCCTTTCTCTCCCTCCTTTCTTGCCCTCTTTTCTTTATCTCCTTTCTTGCCCTCATTTCTTTACCTCCTTTCTCTCCCTTCTTTCTTTACAACGTTATTGATCTCCTTTCTTGCCCTCATTTGCTGGCCTCATTTTTCGCCATCCATTCTCTCCCTCCTTTCTCTCCCTCCATTCTCTCCCTCCTTTCTCTTCCTCCTTTTCGCCCTCCTTTTTCTCCCTCCTTTCTCTTCTTCCTTCTCAATTACTCTTTCTCATTTGTCTACCTTAGTAGTGTATAGAGGGTACCACAGGTAGCACTTCCGATGACAATAACTAGGTAATACATAGTATTCACATGACGTCACCCCAGTCAGCGGCTATCCTCACTAGCAGCCATAATGTGTGGCAGCATAGATAGCAGGAAACACTAGATCGACAGGATTTCCTGTTTCAAATGTTTGCTAATGGCAATTATACTTATTATTCCATCATGACACACTACAAAATGACCATATAACCTATCTGCATACCTTATATAACATTCTCTAAAACTTTCGGAGGTGAAAACTGCATTTTTGAGGCTTGGAGCGCTCATGTCCAGCTAAAGTTGACCCACATTATGGCAAGCCGCGGCGAGCGCCGTGACGTCAGTGAATACTAAGTATTAGCTCAAGATCCAGGTTAATATCAATGTCCTTAAGAACACCTGAACCAGTAATTAGTCACACAGAGTCAGACGGCACTAAATTAGCTTTAAACTGATGTGCCCTATGGAACCGATAAATAGTACAAATAGATTACATACACAACATACGTGCACTGATTTTCTTTTACTAAAGATTTACATTGGTTAGGGACACTGGTCAACGTATCCAGGGTAGTCTAAACCACCACACCACTAGGGTCAGATCTTCAGAAAATGTACAATTCACCTTCACCAAATCTCTGAAATAACCCAAATTTCCGACGAAAATAAAGCTAAAAATTTAGTTCAACCTAACCAAACAGATTGCTAGGGTCACTGCAATGCCAAATATACTCTGATTTACGTAGTATTGACCGAATTGCAGCCTAATTTAACAGAATATACTTAATGTGTACAGCTGCCAATGTTACATTTTCTAAAAATCTGACCCACTCGTTGGTGTATCTAAGGTCATTGTATGGCCTTTGTCTAGTTCTAATTACCTCGTTATTTTCTTAAAAGTAGGTGAGCACTTTTGCCGTCACCGGAGATGTTACCTGTGATGCCCTCTATATGGGACAAATATTTCAGAAAATGTACAATTTTCCTTCATTCATCCTCTCAAATAACCCAGATTTAAGACGAATTCAGGTTCAAAATACAGTTCAACATAACCAGGCAGATTTGAATATGTAATTGAATACAATACAGAACACACTTAGATATACTCAGTATTTATTATTTTTCACTCTAATTCAGCAGAATTTGAGTGATGTGTAGAACTGTAGATTGTGCATTTTCTGAAAATCTGACCAATACATTCCTTTTTCTCGCTCTTCTCTCTACCACCAAATGTAAAGTGAATGACAGAGAATTGTTGAAAAGAGTGTTAAGCATCAGCACTAATATATTTCTCTCTTCCTCCTTTTATCTCTCATCTCTCATTTCACTCATCTCTCTCTCTTCCTTAATCACCCTTTCTCAGGCTCTCCTTTCCCTCTCCCTCCCTCGCTCTCTTTTTTTCCCACTCACTCTCCCTCACTCTCCCTCACTCTCCCTCACTCTCCCTCACTCTCCCTCACTCTCCCTCACTCTCCCTCACTCTGATTATTATCACTCTCATTCTCTCTCTCCCTTTCTCTCTTTCTCTCCCTCTCCCTCTGTCTTTCCCTTCCCTCCCTCTCCCTCTCACTCCCTCCCGCTTTACTCAACCTCTTTTCTCTGTCCCCCTCTGTCTCTCTCCTCTCTCTCCCTCTCTATCCCTCGCTCTCCCTATTCCCAATCTCTCTCCCCCCCTCTCTTTGTCTGTCTCCCGTTACCCTGTTTATGGGTCAGATTTTTAGAAAATGCACAATCTACAGTTCTGCACATCTCTCAAATTCTGCTAAATAAGAGTTAGAAATGATAAATACTGAGTATATTTGAGTGTATTCTGTATTGTATTCATTCAATATATCTGTCTGGTTATGTTAAACTGTATTTTGAACCTGATTTTTGTCTTAAATTTGGGTTATTTGAGGGAATTGGTGAAGACAAAATGTGCATTTTCTGAAAACTTGACCCTTATACGCACAATAAATGAGTATACATGCTACTTTGGTTCATGGTTGTCTGGAATATCTCACCGTGCATGACCGCTACCTATTTACAGTTCCCCATGCACTCCCACTGAATGATGAACCAAAGCCATGACACACGCAACTGGACAAAACCACTTTGCACGCATTGACTCGGATGGATGTCTTTTACACAATCTTTCATTGAATGAAATGTTTTATGTCGGCAAACAGGTTATGCTCCCTTTCAATTGCAAGAAAGCTTTCTCCAATATAGCATACAAAAATTAATACGAGACCTCCTGTTTCCCCTCTCCCTATACCGATCTCTCTATCTCTTCCTCTCTGTCTCACTCCCACTTCCTTTCTCTTTGTTCTCTCTCCCCGTCTGTCTCCCTCCCTTTCTTTCCCTCCATCTCCCTCTTTCTTCGTCTCCCTCTCCTTATATCTACCTTTCTCTCCCTCCCTCTACGTCTGTCTCCTTCTCTCTCCCCTCGTCTAATGCCCCCTCTCTCTCTCTGCCCCTCACTTCCTTTCTCTCTCCTTCTCTCTCTCCCTCCCTCTACCTCTCTGCCCTCTCTCTCTCCCTCCTCTCTATTTCTCCCTCGCTCCCGCTCTCTTTCCCTCGCTCTCCCATAAATACACTTTAAATCCCATAATCACTTGGAAATCAAGATTCAAGATGGCGGGCTTACAAGTCCCCTATGGCAATATGACACTCACTCCAAGTCTTTTACAGAAACGTTAAAGGTCTGAAGTTTGTAGACAGGCTGATGTGGTTATATGACAGGACTGCACTGACTGAATCGGCGCTTTCTCGCTGTCCATTCACCTCAGTATATATAGGAGAAGCGGTCACAAAAGCTGAAATGTGTTCAGAAAATATTCACATAATTGTAATGTTGATGATATTCCAGAACGACATTTAACTACTTGGAACCTACCTAATTTTTAGGTCACAATAAAATAATGGGGAAAAAAAGAAAATAGGATGGGATCAAGTGAATGCCAATGATGGTAAACATTAGGGGCATGTAACAAGTGTTTCTATATTTTATATATTTATATTTTAAAGTAGTTAGCAATGTTTTTGGGTGGGCAATTATCAGTAAAGTAACCAAATGTACTCCATAGGATGAACCTTGAAACGCAAGAATATATTTAGGCCACTGTCTTCAGAGTTGGAAGATACATTACTTTGACTGAAATCACCAAGCACCCTAAAAACGAGAACATTCCAAGACAGAGATCTTGTGAATACATCACCTTGGAAAATATCACTCACTTTTCTGTGATACATCCCATTGTGATCTGTTTTAGGAAAATGAGTCATAAGTCTCAAAATATGGATTTTGAGATATCACCATATTTGAAAAGAGGAGATGAAGGTGATTCCAATGATAGTAAACATGAAGGGCATTTACGAAGTGTTTCTATATTTTAGATTAATTTTTTTTAAAAAAGTGTGCAATGTTTCTGGATGAGTAATTACCAGGAAAGTAACTAAATATGCTCCATAGAAAGGCCTTCAAGGATATATTTAATACAATGTCCCGACATTTGTTACACGGATTTATATGAGTGTGACTGCTAAACCCTGAAACCAGAACATTTCGATAAAGTGATCTTGTGATACAAACACTTTGAAAAATATCAGTTTTGCTACTTGTGTCTCATTTATGTGACACATCACATGTTATGGCAGGACAGTGCACTCTCTGACCCGATATCTCACTCACACCGTCCATTCAGCTCCACACAGGAGGAGCTAACCATACAACACACACATTGGTCAGAGTTTCAGAAAATGTACAATTGGCAGCTGTCCATCTCTGCTAAATGCTGCTAAAAAATGATAGGTTTTGTGTATTTCAGATTATATTTGGTATCCCATTGAATTAAAGCATCAGTTCTGTTATGTTGAACTGCATTTTGAAGCTCATTTTTGTCTTAAATGTGGGTTATTTGAGAGGATTGGTGAAGGCGAATTGCACATTTTCTGAAGATCTGAACCATATCTCAATAAAACTGTCTGCCCCGATGTCTCGCTCACACCGTCCATTCAACTCTAGCCAGGAGGAGATGCGCTAACCATACAACACACACACATCTCAATAAACCTGGTGAGGTCGTGACGGGGGACACTCGTCTCTCTGTACGTGGGGTCAATATATAGGACGGTCAATAAGAGGCAGTCCGTCTGATATACTGCAGCTGGTGTGATGTTAAAGCAGTGCTATCCGCTAACATCGGTCAAAAAGTATAATTTGTCTAATTTGTGTCCGTTCTTTTCTAACTATGTCATTTGGGCATCATTTCGGGAGATATTGTCTATATGGGTCAGATTTTCAGAAAATGTACAATTGGCAGCTCTACACATTTAGTAAATTCTGCTACATTAGGCTGCAATTTGTGTCAATACTAGGTAAATTCGAGTATATTTGGTATCTCATTGATTCTAGCAATCTGTTTGGTTATGTTGGACTGTATTTTGAACATTATTTTCGTCTGAAATTTGGGTTATTTGAGATTTGAGAATTTCTGAAAATCTGACCCATTTGTTTTAGCTAGAGGTTTTCTAAAACATCCTTATTTGTATTTGGAGAACCCCCAAACATTCTTCTTTACAATGACTTCACATATTATCGCTCACCGGCGGCAGTTTTTCTCACAGCCTATTCCGCTTTTGTTTTGTTGTTTTTCTGGACATTGGTCAAAATTTGGTCGGTAACATCGGTCAAAAACTAAAGTTTTCTAATATCTGATCTGCTCTTTTCAAAAAAGGTCTGCTCTGAGATGGACTGAGGTCGAGTAAGGGACGCTATTGACCAGGGAGCTCGATGCCCCCTCCAGTGTCTGTTCGAGGAAGTACTATTGAACAATGGTCAGCACATTTGACCAACATTTCCGAAGTTTGTTTTTTGTTTCGTTTGCTACAGTCCTCCGTAAAACTCCACAATTAAATCTCAGGGACTCGCCGATATCTTTTCCTGAGCTATCATGAAAAGGTGAGATCAATCGGATTCTAATAATGGTAATAATCAGGACATCTAATAAGTATCTCTATATTTAAAAAGGATTGCATCTCTGTGTGGAAAATTACTAGTAAAGAAGCTAAATATACTCTATACTCTTCGAAATGCATGAATATACTATACTGTCTTCTGTCTGTACACTGTCTTCAAATTTGGTACCTGTATTTGTTCTACTAGCATTTCCAGCAACCCAACAAATGAAAACATTCTAAGCAAGGGATCTTATAAATAAATTATTTTGGAGAATATCAGTTTTACGACTTGTGACTCATGTCCCTGAAACACATCACATAGTCATAAGTTCCAAAATATGGATTTTGAAACATCACCATATTTGAAAAAAGGAGATCAAGCTGATTATAATGACAGTACGACAGTTAATATGTATTTCTATATATTAAAGTTTGATATTTTTATTTTTAAAAAGAGTTTGCAATGTTTCTGGATGGGCAATTACCAGTGAAGTAACTAAATATACTCCATACAAAGGCCTTCAAAACGAAAGCATATATTCAATACTATGTCCCGAAATTTGTTACATGGGTTTATATCAGAACAAGTGCTAAACCCTCTAAATATCATAACATTTCAATAAAGGGATCTTGTGAAAAAAAAACACTTTGAAAGATATCAATTTTGCGACTTGTGACTCATTTTCCTAAAACATATTTGTTGTAATAACTGAGAGTGTGTGAGGTTGATGGAGAATGATGTATGGTGACATTGTATGGCATCAATCCTACACTATGTGAATGAATGATTGCTGATATATGTGGATTGTAGCATGGCTGATGTATTACCAAGGCTTATGGATCAGACTTTCAGACAATGTACAATTGGCAGCGGTACACATTTAGTGAATTCTGCTAAATTAGGCGGCAATTTGGTCAATGCTAGGTAATTTCAAGTATATTTGGCATTGCATTGATTCTACAATCTGTTTGGTTAGGCTGAACTGTATTTTGAATTTTATTATCGTCTGAAATTTGGGTTATTTGAGAGGATTTGTGAAGGTCAAGTGTACATTTTTTGGCGACTTCACCCATATGCATTGAGATGGAAGGTGAGGGGTGGAGGAGAGGAACACAAGCAGAAAACATGCGAAAAAACAATGTTTTAGTTTCACCATGACATAGTGTATAACCATTTCAACCCTGAAGTCAACAAATTTATAGAAGGAAACAGGACTCACTAAAGGAATAATGGGTCTATGTTGTACGCACCTAGAGTGGCATAATTCTCATGTTATGCACCCATCCCAGCCAGCAATGCAGACAGAATTATATATATATATCGGTCAGATTTTCAGAAAATGTACAAATGGCAAATCTACACTTTGGGTCAATTCTGCTAAATTAGACTAAATTTCGTCAATAAATTTGGGTATATTCGGAATTGCATTGATTCTAGAAATCTGTCTGGTTAGGTTAAACTATTTTTGAAAGTCATTTTTGTCTTAAATTTGCGTTATTTGATAGGATTGGTGAAGGCGAATTGTACATTTTCTGAAAATCGGACCCATATATAAGAAACTTTATTTCCATTTTGTTATACAGAGAGTGATACAAGTTTTCTACATGGAAATCGGTTTTTGTTCTCTGTCCCAGACAGCTCTTCCGAACAAACCTTCTGTGACTACATTTCTAACTACACGTTTATAGAAAAAATAAAACAAAATATTACGACTCTTGTACAGTGTACAAAATTTCACTCCACTTTTGGAGGGCTAAGTGTCCTTGCAGTTTTTAAAGGTATTATGTACAGTAAATAACTATAAGTTCAGCTTTATGGCTCTCCACTCTCCTGGGGGACAAGAACACCTGTTTTAACTGCCATCAAATCTAGTAAATACATTGAGGCACACTCCTGCTACATAACAATGACAGGAAAACCTATTTAAACGTACATAAAGTCTAGTATATATAAATAGACTAAGAGTAAAGCTACTTAAGCCCGTGCTTGGGCAGTAGACGCTCTCTCCTCCTCCTCCTGCCTAAGACTCAGATTTTCAGAAAATGTACAATTGGCAGCTGTACACATTTAGGAGATTCTCCTAAATTAGACTGAAAAATGAAGAATACAGAGTATATCTGAGTATATTTGGTGTCGCATTGATTTAAAATATCAGTTCTGTTATGTTAAACTGAATTTTGAAGCTCATTTTTGTCTTAAATGTGGCTTATTTGAAATGATTGGTGAAGGTGAATTGCACATTATCTGAAAACCTGACCCATAAAGGCTGCCTCCTCCTGCTGCCTAAGCCTACTGGAGTAATAAACCAGCATGTAGGGTGTTAACCCTGCCCTCTGTCTCTACCACCCACTGGAGCAGCATAATGGGGTCAGGGAGGGGTCAGTGGGGGTCAGACAGAGGTCAGGTGAGGTCATAAATGGGGGTGATTAGGCAGGTAGGGAATTAGGCCAATAGCCTTCACCCTGGTGGAGGTAGAGGTATAAACCTCCTCCAGTACCTGTTCTGTTATGTGCTATAGGTAGGTCTAACCTGGTAGGAACCATTTGGGGTAATTTGTAATGTTTTTTTCTTTGTAAACTAAGGAATAATTGTTCATGTTGTTTTTCTCTGTGACTTTCTCCTTCTTTTCCTCTCTCTCTCTCTCGCCCTCTCTCTCCTTCTCTCTGTCCTCTTGCTCCTGCTCTGTTCTCTTCTCTCTCCCATCTCCCCTCTCTCCCTGCTCTTCGTCTCGGTCTCTCTTTTCTCTCCATTCTCTCACCTCTGTGTCTTTCTCTTCTCCTCTCCGTCTTTTTTTTACTCATTGTTTCGGCACTGCTCTGTGAATTTCTCCTATCTTTACCCTCTCTCCGATGTTCTCCATTCTTTTACTCTTTCCTCTCTTTTTCTCTTCCCTCCCTATCCCCTCTCTCTCTCGCTCTGCTACACACATTCTCTCTCTCCCTATCTGTCTCCTTCCTCTTTTCTTTCCATGCAATCCCCCCCGCCCCTAAACCCTATTTGTGATGTGCTTCAGGCAAATGAGTCATAAGTCGCAAAAAATAGATTTTGAGATACCATTATATTTGAAAAGATGAGATCAAGCTGATTCCAATGATAGTAAACAGTCTAATAATCTAATAAGTATTTCTAGATTTTAAGTTTGATATTTTCGTTTTTGAAAACAAAATGTTTCCAATATTTCTGGGGGTCAATAAACAGTAAAGTTACTAAATGTAGTCCATATGAGGACCTTTAAAACGAAAGAACATATTATATAGATTGTCCTGAAATTTGATACATCGATTGATATAGCTATAAGTGATCAACCCACCAAAAATTAGAACATTCCAATAATGTGATCTTGTGAAAAAAACACTTTGAAAAACACCAATGTTGCGACTTATGACTCATTTTCCTGAAACACATCTCATTTACCCCTCCCTCGCCTCTCCCTGTATTTCACATACTTCATTCCCTGTCTCCCTAATGTAATCTCCTATGATATATTTCATGTGTCATATTGTTAAGTCTACTATGCTTATTACTGAGTTTATTATGATGTTGACTGACGGTATGCGTGGTTATATACACCCAGTTTTGCCCTACCAGGGAGCGTCGAAATCCATAACATACTTTCCTAACATCTCTGTACACTGTGTACACTCAAGTTTAGTTAATAAAACGTGACAATTTATATTTTCCTGTTTCATTTTATATTACTTTTACTCAACAATGGTGATTTATTATGTCTGAGTAGTGTAGATATTTTGACAAATAACAAATAACCTTCTGGTCTTTACATATATTACCTAAACAGTTATCAACCCGCATATTAAAGGACCATGCAGGAAGTCCAGGAATTTTTTTTCTGATGCAACTGTTTGATATCAATCACCCAAATGTGATCCGTTTTTAGGAAAAAAGGTCGCAAAAAGTAGATTTCTGGATACCATCATATTTGAAAAGAGGATATCACGCCGTTTCCAATGGTGGTAAACATGAAGGACATTAAACAAGTATTTCTATATTTTAAGTTTGATATTTTTATTTCTGAAAAAAAAGTGTTCAATATTTATGGACGAACAATTACTAGTAAAGTAGGTAAAAAGTACTTCATAGGATGATCTTAGAAATGCATGGATTCATACTTAATAAACTATTCTGAAATTAGGACTGGATACTCCAAAATGAAAACATTCCAAAGAGAATATCTTGTGACTGAATGACTTGTAAAGATATGAATTTTGCGACTTGTGACTCATTTTCCTGAACACATCACAAATGTTTCTGTCCATGTTCTTATCTGAAATTACCAACCGTCCCTACTGTATGGTAGAGATCTATAGAGCCACTAGCTCACTAGTATAGGCAGTGAGGTGCTCACCTTGACCTGTCTATGTCTACCTACTTACTCCTACAAAGTCCTTCTAAAAGCCCATGACCTGCTTAGATTGTCCCCTTTCCATATCCCTCTCTCACTCCCTCTCCCCCTCTCTGCCGCTCTCCCCCTCTCCCTCTCTGCCTCCCTGCCTCTCTGCCTCTCTCCCCCTCTCCATCTCTGCCTCTCTCCTCTCCCCCTCCCTCTCTGCCTCTCTCCCCCTCTGCCTCTCTCCCCCTCTCCCTCTCTGCCTCTCTGCCCCTCTGCCTCTCTCCCCCTCTGCCATGCTCCCCTCTCCCTCTCTCCACCTCCCTTCCTTTTCTCTATCCTCTCTTCTCCCTCCCCTATTCTCTCTCCCCTTTTCTCTCTTTCTTCCCTGTGGAGGCTCTCCTCCCCGCCTCTCCCTCGCCTTCTCCCTTCTCTCTCTCCCCTTCTCTCTCTCCACCTCTCGTTCTTCCCTCTCTCCCCTGCTTTCACGTTTCTCCCCTCTCCCCTCCTCCCCCTCATTCTGTCCTCTCTCCCCTTTTCATCCCTCCGTCAACTCTCTCCCCTCCTCTGTCTCTCCCCTCCACCCTTCCCCCCCCCCCCCCTTTATCTCTCCCACTCTCCCTCCACACTTTCCTGTATTTCTTCCTTTTTCCCCTTTTGTCCCCTGCTCTCTCTCATTCATATATCTTCCCCTGCCTTTCCCCTCTTTCTTCTTTTCACACCCTCTCCTTTTCCTCCCCTCTCTCCCTCTCTTCTCCCTGTACACTCTCACTCATCCCCCCTCCCTCTACACATCCTTCAACCTTCTCCTCTCTCCCTCTTCCTGTACAATCTCTCCCATCGCCCCCCCCCCCCCGTTCTCTACACATCCTTCATCCGTCCCCTCTCTCCCTCTTTTCTCCCTGTACAATATCTCCCATCGACCCCCTATCTTTCCCCGCCTTTCCCCTTCTTCTTCTCTCTCCCTCTCCTTTCCCTCTCCTCTCTCCCTCACCATTCGCTCTCCTCTCTCCCATCGCCCCCCCCCCACATCCTTCAACCATCTCATTTCTCCCTGTTCCTTCATCTCACTCCCACCTCTTTACATCCATAAGAATTAGATCTTCACCGCATGAATAGAATACCCTAAAGGCATTAACTTTTTTCAATTCATCTCTCGCCTCCCTTTCTACCCTTCAACACTGGTTACCATACTGTAGGACATAATGGTGAACTACTCACAGCAGATTGTGTGGGAGGGCAAATGTAATACGCGGGATGGATGAGATTGAAATGAAGAAAAAACATGTAAAAACAGGAAATGGGAGGCAGAAAGTGGATAAAGGGTAGAGAGGACTTGGCTTCCGTATCAAGGGCTGAGGAGACAGAGATTGGTATGGTGGGGGGGGGGGAAGGGGAGGGGAGGGGGAGAAGAGTTGGGGTTAAATAGGGGAGTTGAATAGTGTTTCACGTGAGGTGAAGAGAGAGTAGAGAGAGGTAGAACGAGAAAAAAGAGAAGAGAGAGAAGAAGGAGAAAGGGGGATAGAAGAGAGAGATGAGAAGAAGAGAGAGGGGGAGATAAAGGGGACGAGTGAAAGGAGAAGAGAGACAAGGTGAGAGATGGGGAGAGAGAAAGGGGAAGAGAGAGGAGAGAGGGGGTAGGAAGAGAGAAAGGGAACAAGACAGTGAGGAGAGAGAGGAGAGAGACTGAGGAAGAAGGGAGGCAGATAGAGAAGAGACAGAGATGCTGAGAGAGAGTGAGGGATTGAGAAGAGGAAGGGAGAGAGGACAGATACGCCATGGTCACTTTCGGAGAGGGAGTGGTTGGCGCCAAAAGTAAGGAGGAGCCACAATAGGGGAGTTCAAATGTTGCTATATCATATCATGTATTGATCGTGGTGTACTTCCATGTGGTCTCTACCATACAGACTAAACTACTGACGACATCATTGTTTGTTTTAGGCACTTTTCAGACAAAAACATGTTTTTGGGAAAATTAATTGTATGAGTAGGAATTACATTTACCCCCGGGAACCACACTTGTATATATGCTGCAATGCTTAGTAAATTAAGCCTCAATATAACGGCGACCCGCCAAAATATTTTACATTGGTTTCAGTGAATATCACCAACACCCGGGTCCCATGAACAATTCAACTTATAATCATCCAATTGCATGACAGCAGCAAAATTTTCATAACTACAGTTCCATGTGTCAGACAATGCAGGTCAATTTGGTTAGATATGTTTGTTGGAATAGTTGATAATGCAGCTTAAATATATGGCCATTAAACATACATGTATAAAACTCCCCTATAGTTATAAAAAGCAAAACAACTATTTGTTGAACATGAGTTTCTTATAATTATGCTGGTATAGAGACGAAGGGGCAGGAGGAGGAGGAGGTAGCGGAGTGGAAAGAGTAAGGAGGGGGGTGAGTAGGGGGGCGGAGGGACGGTGTCAGCGAGGGTTTACGGGGGGTGGGGGGCGTGGGGGGATTGACGGCAGTTAAAGATAAAAGGAAATAGCGTTTTCTAGTTCGTTAAGGGGAAATCTTGATAGAGAGAGGAGGAAGGAAATTAAATTGGCATCGCCATAGAGACCCGCGAGTGTGTCAAGGTGGCATCTGTACTGTGGATCTCCAATATGGGGAGGGGGCATGGGAGTGGGGGGAGGGGGAGGTGGGCAGGAGAGTGTGGAGGAGGGGGAGCGGGGGGGAGGGGGGGAAGAGGGAGGGAAAGAGAAAGAAGGGGAGCGAGAGAAAGGGAGAGAAGGAGAGAGAGGGAGAGAGAGAGGGAAAGAGAGAAGAGGAGAGAGGGAAGGGAGAGAGAGGGAGGGAGAGAGAGGGGGGAGAGAGGGACAGAAAGAGGGGGAACGAGGGGGAGAGAGGGAGGGAAAGAGAGGAGAGAAAGGAGGAGAGAGGAGTTTATGGGAGGGGAGAAGGAATGTAGTGGCGTATGGGAAGGGGGCAGGAGAGTGTGGGTGGAGGGGGAGGGGGAGGGGGGAGCGGGGGTTAGGGGTGGAGATGATGAATGAGTTGTGTATATGGCACCTTGTACACATTGTAGAACAATTATTGTATGATGTATGGACGGTACTAGAGGGGTCAGATTTTCAGAAAATGCACAATCTACAGTTCTACACATCTCTCAGATTTTGCTAAATTAGAGTGAAAAATGATAAATACTGAGTATATCTGAGTGTATTCTGTATTGTATTCATTCAATAAATCTGTCTGGTTATGTACTGTATTTTTAACCTGTTTTCTGTCTTAAATCTTTTAGGGGATTGGTGAAGGCCAATTGTACAATTCCTGAAGACTTGACCCAAGTAGAAAGAGAGAGGTGAAAGGATGGATATAGGGTGGAACAGGTACAGCGGTAGAATGGCAAACAAGGACAGAGAGAAGATATTGTAAAATTCAAACCTATACTTTAGTGTTTGAATGTTGTTTGAAAGTCTTATTCAGAAATACATCTGCCAAACCCTCAGAGGACTCAGAGGCCTAACCACCTTTCTTCCCGCCACGCCCTGTGTAATCGCTGTAATCAGTCTAGTATATGGGTCAGATTTTGTGAGAATGTACAATTCGCCTTCACCGATCCTCTCAAATAGCCCACATTTAAGGGAACAAATGAGGTTCAAAATGCAGTTTAACAAAACAGAACTGGTACTTTAAATCAATGCGATACCAAATATACTCAGATATACCTGATAATTCATCATTTTTCACCCTAATTTAGGCGAATTTCCTAAATGTGTAGAACTGCCAATTGTACATTTTCTGAAAATTTGACCCATATAAGAATAAACACGATCATGGCCGACCTCATTCTACTTGGTTTGGTTCTGGCTTTGAAACATACATCTCTGTGTGTTGCGTTGATTCATTTCTCGCTCAACTGCTGACCCTATATATTCATCGGAGAATGACCCTGACATCTTAAAGGTCATCAGAGAAGAGTGAACCAGAGAAAATGAAGTTGAGATACAGAAATATAATAAAAAAGTGAGATAGAGTGAGTGAGAGAGTGAGAGAGTGGGGCGAAGAAAACGTAAAGAGGCAGATTGAGAGAAAGGGGGAGGAGAAAGGGGGAGAGAGGGAGAGTTCAGGAAGTCTCGGGAGTGAAGAAGGGAGAGGAGACTAAAATAAGAGAGAGGGTGACATGGACGAGAGATCGAGAGGGGAACTGCAGAAGGAGAAGAGGAGGACGCAGAGGGAGCAGGAGAGAGAGCAGATCTGAGACATGGAATAGTTCACTTTGGTCCGATTTCTAGTCTTTTAGAATGGCCTAAGGGACTTAGTGCTTCTACTAGCTTTAGGTCAAACACATCATAGTAGTATATGAAAATGAGGGGGTCACTCAGGCATTTTAGATATCTGTCTGTCAAAAAGAAATCCAAGATAGTATCTCTTCGGATATTCATGTCATGTTGATTATGTGTTGCAATATCTTAGAAAAGGAAAGTGATATTTGAAAAATAAAAGCATTGGGTATGTTGGATATTTACTATTAAACATTGATATCCTTACCAATCAGGGACAAAGCAGGTGCTGCCTGTGTTACAATTTGTACCAAAGGTCATGATGTATTACTATTGCATGTTACGTTGTATTATATTTTGTTATGCTGTCATGGAAACATGATTAAAGACATGGATTCCATGTCCTGTCGTAAGTTGTTATAGCAAAGCTCATTTCCTAAACCAATAAGTCACAATGTATTGCATGTACGCTCTGCGGGTCATGTCCCTGGAATATCTCATACTTTGATATATAAAGTCAAGAAAAGTTTATCGTAAATGCATGCCATGTTAGGAGGTAATTTAATTTGCAGCATGCAGCATCATATTTCAGAACACAAGTTTGTTATCCATATTTCACAGGTACCATGTTTAAATGGGGAACGTACCTGCAATCATCTCGAAAATTGTGTAGTCCAACACAATATATCATTGTTTAGGGTTACAGAGAACTACCCTGTTTAGGCCTACATGAAACTACATTGCTTAGGCCTACATTAAACTGCACTGTTTAGGCCTATATGAAAACACTTTGTTTAGGCCTACATGACACTGCATTGTTTAGGCCTACATGTAACTGTACTGTTTAGGCCTACATGAAACTGCATTGTGTAGGCCTACATGAAATTACATTGTGTAGGCCTACATGAAAATGTACTTTTTAGGCTTACATGACATTGTACTGTTTAGGCCTACATGCAACTGCATTGTGTAGGCCTACATGATACTGCATTGTTTAGGCTACATGAAACTACATTGTTTAGGCCTACATGAAACTGCATTGTTTAGGCCTACATGAAACTACATTGTTTAGGCCTACATGAAACTGTACTGTTTAAGCCTACATGAAACTGCATTGTTTAGGCCTACATGAAACTGCATTGTTTAGGCCTACATGAAACTGCATTGTTTAGGCCTACATGAAACTACATTGTTTAGGCCTACATGAAACTGTATTGTTTAGCCCTACATGAAACTACGTTGTTTAGGCCTACATGAAACTGTACTTTTTAGGCCGACATGACATTGTACTGTTTAGGCCTACATACAACTGCATTGTTTAGGCCTACATGAAACTGCATTGTTTAGGCTATATGAAACTGCATTGTTTAGGCCTACAGGAAACTACATTCTTTAGGCCTACATGAAAAGTCTACTGTTTAGCCCTACATGAAACTGCATTGTTTAGGCCTACATGAAACTGCATTGTTTAGGCCTACATGAAACTGCATTGTGTAGGCCTACATGAAACTGTATTGTTTAGGCCTACATGAAACTACATTGTTTAGGCCTACATGAAACTGTACTGTTTAGGCCTACATGAACTGTATTTTTAGGCCTACATGACATTGTACTGTTTAGGCCTACATACAAATGCATTGTTTAGGCCTACAAGAAACTGTATTGTTTAGGCCTACATGAAACTACATTGTGTAGGCTTATATGAAACTACAATTGTTAGGCCTACATTACACTGTGCTGTGTTAGGCTTATGATATTATGAAACTGCAATGTTTAGGCCTACATGAAACTACATTGTTTGGGCCTACATTAAATTGTACTGTTTAGGGCTACGATAAGCTGCATTGTTTATGCCTATATAAAACTACATCGGTAAGGCCTACATGAAACTGCATTGTTTAGGCCTACATGAAACTGCATTGTTTAGGCCTACATGAAACTGCATTGTTTAGGCCTACATGAAACTACATTATTAAGGCCACTACATGAAACTGCATTGTTTAGGCCTACATGAAACTGCATTGTTTAGGCCTACATGAAACTACATTATTAAGGCCACTACATGAAACTGCATTGTTTAGGCCTACATGAAACTGCATTGTTTAGGCCTACATGAAACTGCATTGTTTAGGCCTACATGAAACTACATTGTGTAGGCCTACAGGAAACTGCATTGTTTAGGCCTACATGAAACTGCATTGTGTAGGCCTACAGGAAACTGCATTGTTTAGGCCTACATGAAACTGTATTGTTGAGGCTGGATTACAACTCAACAATATATAACTTTGCAACACAAGCAAACATAAACAAACTGGAACGCATCCAAAACCGAGCAGTCAGGATCATCACACTGACAAGAAAACATGATTCGGTAGCAGGGATGCTACCATCTCTAGGTCTCGAGTCGCTGGATCGAAGGAGGACAAAACATCTACTCTGCCTCATGTACAAACGATCCCGAGATGCACCCACAAACTCACACACACACACTAAGAACACCCGCTCGCAAAACAAATACAACCTGCCACTACCCATGCCAAAAACTGAAACTCTCAAAAGTGCGCCCTGTTACAAGGGTGCCAAAGCATGGAACGCCCTAGCTTCAACAGAAAAGAACACCCTAACATACGAGCAATTCAAGAATCGCCTCAAGATTAACCAAATCTCCCTCACTACTCACTCAGACTGACCAATAAACCAAACCAAATGGTATGCAGTATCTTCAAGCTACCATAACAAACCCACACTGAACCGATGACATGCTGTATCTTCAAGCTGTCCAAATTCAAATCCATCTAACTGACCATGACTTTTATTCTTATCCTAAAGAGTACTTCACTTTGTTACCTTATTTGATTTATGTGATTATGTGTTTAACCTAACTTGATCTCGAGTAGTATTTTTACATAAGGTATAGTCTAGCTAGACACAGCAGTGGGAGGAAGACCATGGTATTTCTGTTGAATTATCACCCGTGAGCCCATTATCCTCAAGTGTTCGTTGACATCCATTGTTCATAATATTATTTGTACACTGTGCATGCCCATTTATGTTCATTTGTCATCTCACGGAAGATTAGCTGTATAAAAATTCTAAATAAAAAAAAAATAAACTGCATTGTTTAGGCCGAGCTGTACATTTAAGTCATATGAAACAATAATAATTTTAGGAAAAAATAATAAATAAACAGATAATACTCAGCCATACTAAAACATACCTAGTTACTAGTTACAACTCGAAAACATGATATTCCAAGGAAAGGAGAAGGACAATTGTTCACACTAATATCATACAGTCAGATGGCTAAACCATCCACATAAATCCACTTAATAACTGGAATCCACTTGATCACATCTTTTCAAATATGATGATATCTCAAAATTTCTTTTGCGACTCACTTTTCAAAGACACATTACATTTTGTTCTTTGTCTCACGACTGCACCCATTTGTACTTTTCTTTTTTTTTTTTTTAAAGATTTTATTTATCCAGCATCTGAAGACATGATTAACAGTAAAACAGTCGAGAACAGGTAACACGAGAACATTTGTGGCCATCTACCTGCTGCTGCAGTCTACATTTTTTAACAGGTTCAAAAAATTTGACTAGCAAACTAACTAACACATTCAATAGGACATATATGATAATACACGATAATAGCAAGGTGAGTATAATATAATAATATAATATAATACAATCAGCTTTTTAGATTCAGTTAGTTTAGTTTAGTTCGCCCAGTTGTACTACTGGGTAAGTAGTTATGCGGATGTAATGTAAATAGGTTTTTAATATACTTTTGCAATAATAAACATGATAATGTATTGCTAAACAATAAAATTCTCTCAAACTTTAGTTCAATATAATTAGTTACATGAGATTTCCTGTTAACAAATGGGAATGATCTCAAAGTTTGAATTTCAGCTCTTTTTGACAGTTTCACACAAGTTAATTAGTCTTATTTTACCTCAGGCCATAGGAGCAAAATTACCTCATTCTCAGGTGTCCCTCTGGTAGTTTCCGATCCCGGGTAATTTGAAATGGAAAATGAAATCGTTCTCTTTCGGCCTCCATTTGCATCATATTGAAATTACTACGATAACATGGTTTTAATAATTTGATCCGCAGGGGAAGGGGGTGGAGTGTGTAGGTTAATTGAGGGTCTTATAAGTGTGCTTGCTAAATTATGTGCTTTGCTATATGTGACCTGTTTCAGGAAAATGAGTCATAAGTCGCAAAAAATAGATTTTGAGATATCATTAGATTTGAAAAGTTGAGATCAAGGTGATTCCAATGATAGTAAACAGTCTAATAATCCAATAAGTATTTCTAGATTTTAAGTTTGATATTTTCGTCTTTGAAAAAAAAGTTTCCAATATTTCTGTGGGTCAATAATCAGTAAAGTAACTAAATGTAGTCCATATGTGATCTGTTTTAGGAAAATGAGTCATAAGTCGCAAAATATTGATTTTGAGATGTCACCATATTTGAAAAGAGGAGATCAAGCTGATTCCAATGATAGTAAACACTAGGACACCTAATGATGTATTTCTATAATTATTTTAAGTTTGATATTTTATTTTTGGAAAAAATTGTTTGCAATGTTTCTAGATGGGTAATTACCAGTAGAGTAACTAAAAATACTCCATACAAAGGTCTTCAAAAGGCATGGAAATATTTATTACAATGACTCCAAATTTGTGATATCGATTCATATGCCTATAAGTATAAAACCCTCTAAAAATCAGAACAATTCAATAAAGAGATCTTGTGAAAAAACACTTTGAAAAATATCAATTTTGCGACTTATGACTCATTTTCCTGGAACACATCACAATTATATGAGGACCTTTAAACTAAAGGATATATTATATAGATTGTCCTGAAATTTGATACACCGATTGATATAAGTCTAGGTGATGAATTCCCAAAAAATCAGAAAATTGCAATAATGTGATCTTGTGAAGAAAACACTTTGAAAAATATCAATTTTGCGACTTATGACTCATTTTCCTGAAACACATCACATATGAGAACAACGTATCTAGAGTGAGTTATGCACAGTGCGTATTTCACTAGTGAGTAGTGTACTACCCTGATTTCACTACTATGTATGGGCTAAGTTGCAACCTATGCACCTTTTGCCAAGTTTATTGCCAAACTTTATTTAAAAGACACGAAAGTAGGGTGATCAAAACTTTGAAACAGTCTAAGTCTAGAAAATAATTTATTTACGTTTTTCTGATGTAAAATCAATGCGTGGATCATCATAATTCCCACCTCAGCTTAACGCAACAATCTGATAACAAAAGCACTCATGGGTCAGATCTTCAGAAAATCTACAATTCGCTTTCACTAATTCTCTCAAATAACTCACATTTAAGACAAACATGAGCTTCAAAATACAATTTAACATAACCAAACCGATATTATAAATCCATGTGACACCAAATATACTCCGATATACCCGGTATTCATCATTTTTCAGCCTAATTTAGCAAAATTCCCTAAATTTATAGAGCTGCCAATTGTACATTTTCCGAAACTCTGACCCACATGCAACACCAACATACTAGAGGATTTGCCACAGTGCATTCTGGGACCGATTCTGATGAAATATGACTTACACAAACTTGGCAACATTCTTATCGAAAATTGCAAAAATGTTTTCACCAATATCATCATTGATACATACTCAATGCTGAAGAAGACGTTTTCAATGCAGAAGAAGATGTTTTCTATAGATTTCATACTGTACCATTAGTCCCATAATTCCATGCAAATCTAGATACAAAATGGCGGCTATGCTAACCCCCTATTGCATTGAGAACCGATCGCTATCCAACAACAAATTATAGCCCATATGACCCAAATAAATGACAAACTCCACACCCATTGTATGGTACTGTATTAGCATTGTATTAATATTGTGTTAGCACCATTCCTCTATCACAGCACTAGAATTAGATAACTAGAGTCAGTGTGAGTCAGTAGTTAGACAAAGCAGTGCAAGTTGGTAAAATCGCCAGTAAATGTACAATTCACTTTCACCGATCCTCTCAAATAACCCGCATTTAACACAAAAATCAGGTTCAAAATACAGTTCAACATAACCTAAGAGACTGTTTGAATCAAGGCAATACTAAATATACCCAGATATACCTAGGGATGAAAAGGTTTTGGTCTAATTTAGCAGAAATGTGTTGATCTGCCAATTGTGATGTGTTTTTAAAATGAGTCATAAGTCGCAAAATTGATATTTTTCATAGTAGTTTTTCAAAAGATCCCTTTGTTGAAACATTCTGATATTTACAGGGTCCAGCATTTATAGTCATTTAATAGCAGATCTTTGGATTCTGCTGGGGTTCTGGATACTTATAAATTACTGTTTGGACAGGAAGTGGTCAAACCGGAAAACGGATGAAGTAAATTATTGTTCGGATTCAGGGGTTTATTTTGCGGATGTAGATTTATTTTGCGGATGTAGTTAAAATAAACCCCAGTCGGCGTTTCCGCTCAATCAGTCACTTACCTCATCAACTAGTTGTTTGTCGCCTAAATATCACTCCCAATAGCTCCAAAATCACCGATAATGTTCCAAATATCATTGTAGAAGGATATTCCGCTTGCTGAATGTGGTGAACAACGAAATAGGGAATAATCGATTTGTCAATTCCTGCAAATCATCGTCATGTTCGCCACAAGCGGCCATGACAGTTCCAGGTTCAGGGTTCAAGGTCGGGTCTTAACTAGAGTTTTTTGGTTGTTTTTCGTCGATTCCGCGTTCAGTTTGGAACGTGTATAGAGTCCTGGTCACATTAAAGTCATTCCTCCACTGTTTCCGATGGAAATATTAGCCATTTTTAAGTTTTTAGGGCATAGGGTTCGCCATAACGTGACGACGATAGACATCGTGCGAGCGATATTTCATGATACAATGGCTGCCTCCCCTCGTGGGGTCAAGCTCAGGCTATGTAAAACTCTACACAATATCTCCAAAATCACCGATAATGTTCCAAATATCCTTGTACTTAGCATGATCTGCTTGCTGAATGGTGGTAAGCAACGAAATAGGGAATAATCCATTTGTCAATTCCGCCACAGTAGACATCGTGCCGGACATCGTGCAAGCCTCAGTTTGTTGACGTGCGGGTCACTTTCGAATGAAATCCTCCGTGCGCTATATAGACTACCGTACACAATGCAACGCCAAGTGAACGTGCACATGAGTGGCTATGCCGAAGGGTCTCCCCATCTTTTCCGGTCGCACGTATGGGCTCTGAAATCGCCATTCATTGAATACTTGATTCCCGTACACTAAATCTACGCTATCGGGCTCAAACAACATTTAAAACATTTCTACCGATTCAAATCTTTTATTTATTTCTTTTTTAAGTCCCTAGACACACGCAACACGGCATTGGAAAACCGGAAGTCTCCTCTGCTTTGGATAGCAAGCAGCGAATCCTTATAAAAACAAGCCGGCTCGCTGAAAGTAAACATAAGTGAATACGCACCTCTGATTGGCTGTTGTAGCTGGATGTTCATTCTCCCAGCCGTCGCGTTATCATTTAGATTCCGACTAAAGCGGTGCAAACTTGCGGCGATGGTTTCTGAACTCGCCATTCATTTATTACTTGATTCCCGTAGACTAAATCTTGGCTATCGGGCTCAAACACTATTTAAAACATTTCTACCGATTCAAATGTTTTATTTATTTCTTTTTTAAGTCCGTAGACACACGCAACACGGCATACGGAAACCGGAAGTCTTATGCTTGGTTGCCTGCAAAAATTGGAAGCTTTGATTGTTTCTGGAACGGAGAATGCAGCTGACGTAACCGACATTCTGAAGTTATCATTAGGTTTACATATGTGATATTGGTTAGAAATAGGTAAAATAATCTAAATATTAGAATGTGATGGGTTAAAATGTGTAAAACATCCTGATTTGGATGTTATAAAGGCTGCATTTGACTCGGCCCTTTCCATGTCAGACGTAAAAGAGTAACCCATGTGTTTGAGTGGAGGAGCTAAATTATTGGAATTCATCCTGCTGTAAGTACATCTACAACCTTTTTTGAAGCCTAATATTGGTTAATATGTGTTTAAACAGTAGTATTGAATCCAAAAATCGGCTATTAAAGTGATTAATTCTCTCGATTTTGTGTCTTCGGCTTTTGCTTGAAAATAAACCCCTCGGCCCTCCGGGCCTCGGGGTTTATTTTCAAGCAAATGCCTCAGACACAAAATCTCGAGAAATTAATCACATAATAAATCCATGTAGCAATTTTTGCGACATTGTATTGAATATATCCCTGCGTTTAGAAGGCCTTTGTATGGACTATATTTAGTTAATTCACTGATAAATACTCATCCAGAAACATTGCAAACTATTTTTACCAAAAATAAAAATATCAAACATAAGATATAGAAATGCTACTTAAATGTCCATCATATTTACTAACATTGGAATCAGCTTGATGTCCTCTTTTTAAATATGATGATATCTCAAAATCTATATTTTGCGACTTATGACCAATGTTCCAAAAACGGATCACAATTGTACATTTTCTGAACATCAGACCCAAGTAGTAGTAGTAGTAGTAGTAGCGGTAAGAGACGCTATTGGTTGTATAACTATTGACTTATTGCCTGCCGGCGGGCAAACCTGTGCAGCTGTTGATTCTCGTTAACTCACCCCCCATACACGCTGGAGTAAAAGACTTTCATGGTTCACCAAACCATTAGTCCCCGGGCATGTACAGCCGGAGTGGAGGGGAATATAGGGGGGTAATATAGGGGGTAATATAGGGGGAGAGGGGCTACCATTAGTCCCCGGGCATGTAGAGCCGGGGTGGAGGGGGGTAATATAGGGGGAAGGTAATATAGGGGGGGTAATATAGGGGGGTATATAGGGGGGAGAGGGGGGCTACCATTAGTCCCCGGGCATGTAGGGCCGGGGTGGAGGGGGGTAATATAGGGGGGAGAGAGCGGGGGGGGCTACGGGATGGGGAGAATGGGCTACATTTAATATGGTGTAATAAGAAGAGATGCGGGGATAAGGGGGGGGGACAACAGGACTAAGGGGGTGACGGGAACTAAGGGGCAGGATGGGGCTAAGTTGCTGATGGGAAGGAGCCTCAGAAATGGAAGCATGAATAGCCAGGGTGCAAGGGTTATGGGGTGGGGCTGATATATGCTGGAGGAGGGGGGGGGGGGCTAGATGGAGGCTATGGGTTGGGAAGGGGAGAGAGGTATAATTGGGAGATAGGATAATAAGGGGGGAAATGACTAAGGAAAAGAGAGGGACTAAGGGTGAGAAAGGAGCTGAGACGGAGAGAAGACTAAGAGGGAAAGAGGGGATGAGGGTGACGAAAGGGGGTAAGAAGACTCAGGGATATAGAGGGGCTAAGAGGGAGAGAGGGGCTAAGAGGGAGAGAGGGGCTA